>JAVJIF010004289.1:0-343202 GCA_038442645.1 Agave tequilana
AATTTCAAAAATATGTTTTTATACCAAAACATAAAACTACATGAATAGGTATGAAACTAAGTTTGTATAAAGTCATATAAGCATGTATGTATATCTAGAACAATATCTATATACATAAAAATAAAGTAAACTTGTTTGATCAAACTATCATGAAACTAAATTCAAAACATAAAACGTGTGTGTATGTGCACTTGAGCATATCAACTATACTAAGCTTACAAATGGATCTAAAACACACTATCTAAAGTAGGATACCTAAGTCTTTTGTGTCATCAAGAAGACTTGCTCCAAAACTCCATCCATGGGCTAGGCAATGTGATCTTGAAGCTTTAGCCCTGGAATCATTATGAATAGCTTCTAAACACCTTGTTGAAGCTAATCACCAACTAATATCTTGGTTAATGATCTGAAACTTAAACAACACAAGATTATTAGTAAACATAACTACATGAGTTAATCATCATCAAAACTAGAGTGGAAGGCCTTTGGGCCAACATGGCTTTGGCGAGATTGAGCACAATGAACCTCTCATGATTGTCACCTTCAATATAGGCTTATTGAAGAAAAGATTACAATAGTGTCACTCTAAAATAACTCTCCTCTCTCTTTTAATCATGCAACTCTCTCTAGCTAAAAATAAAATAAAATAAAGAAAATAAAAATTACATTGAGAAGAAAAGAAAAACTAAACTAAAGCTCTCTTGAAGTGGTTGCCTCTCCTCTGAAGTGGTCCTCCTTTGAAGTGGTCCTCCTCCGAAGTGGTCCTCCCCTTGCACTTTGAGATTGCAGGTATTTATAGAAGAAATGTAGAGATTAGAGGAGTATAAAGATAAGGAAAGCTGGCTTTTCTGAAATTTGAATCCTCCCATTATCTCTCATAATAGATTTATCCAGAATTCTGTTCTGCAGCTTGATGACGTGTTGAGTACTGAATATTGCTTAACAGATGACAGAATTAGAATGATGATCAACAGAAGAATTGTAGCTCTTTAAGTCTTCTTTCTGTAGAATCTTGAATCATCAGATTTGAGATTTGGTAGCAAAAGATATGATTAAAATGCTAAACTGTATCCAGTCTGATTTGCTCTGATCTTTAGCTGAACATTTGCCCAGATCCTTGATTTGTTCTAACTAGATCTGGGGATCATCCTTAGCTTAACCAAATAGATCCAGTGAATCTGATTTTAACTGGTATTTATTTGGTTTAATCTCTTTTCTCTTCATTATTATCTTCTGCAAAATAAATATTTAAGACAAGAAAATTAGGAGATTTATTACACGATAAATGTAGGAATGTAATGAAAAGAATGCAAAATATGTGTACGATCAAGGTACACTTTGCCTATTTGCACTTGGATGCTCCGTTCGTGTTCATATCGAGTGGAGTGAAATTTGTTGAGTTAATTATGGCGCTTGAACGGAGGAGAAATGCATTGTGTTTGAATATGATTGCATGACGCATCATATCCAAAGTTCATATATGATGTAGACATATTGTTACAAATCTCTGCTCCTTATGCCAGATTGTTAGGACTGTCCAAATATTAATATCATTTAAACATTTAGTAGAAAGATAAATTTAACACCAGAATGTAAATTCACGATTACTTAGGTATTATGTACCAGTGACATAAAGCCCGTCGATTCATAATCCAAATTCAGCATACATGAGAATTCTCCATGGCTTCTGGTAATCGATGGCTCCCAATATCTTTCTCCATATATAACTTTATTATATTCACGATTGGATTCAAGCATAGCACGTGTGTCATCATCATATGATATTCCCACTGCTTGATAACGCCCGTGTGCTACTAGTCACTTGCATATCAATTGAATATGATGCCGTTTGGATTAATTTTAGTGATTTGATGACTTTCTCTACCAATTCACGCCTGTGATTGATTTTTTGACAGTCACGGCTTTACTATTTCATTAACATAAGTTAGGTTATATCCCTATTTATTGTTTCAACAAAGAAGAGGGACATGGTATTAGACATTGTACCTAATTTAATGGATGGCAAAAAAATTATCACATTGTTTAGCTACTAAATTTGACCAAAAGAATAGTATTAATGGCATGAAAAATAACTGAGATTGACAATGTCACTTACCTCAAAATAAACATCGTCACCGAAGAAGAAACACACCATAGAAGGGACACAAACAATCATTTCTTTCGTCTAAATCTATATGAATAGAATTACAATTATTTGTTAATTATACAAAATCCAAAAAAAATCTCCCAATTTCACAAAAAAGTATTCCCTAACATTATCACAAATTTAAGAAAACTTTCGAGAGAGAGCGAGAGAGAAGGTTAAGGAAAGAGGGTTTGACAGATAGAGAGAGCTTGACAGAGAAAGAGGCAGATGAGGGAAAGATAGGGTGTTAGCGAGAGGGGCACATAGAAAGAGAGGAGCGAGAGAGCGAGGCTTAGGGCAAGTGGGCTGAGCGGAATAGGGGAGAGGAGAGAGAGGAGAGTGGGAGAGGAGAGAGAGGATTGAAGGGAGAAGATCTGAGCTCGATGCGGAGCGGCGGGCAATAGGGTTGAGCGACAACACAGTCGACAATAAGAGCGAGAGAAGGCCCATCACGTCGGTGTAGGATCCACTTCACTAGTACAAGAGAGTTGAGATTCTCATCTTTTTTCTTAAGTATTCTTCTATTGAGGGGTTGGCAACCCCGGATAAAGAAAAATAACAAAAAAAAAATTTTAAATTTGTGGTCTCTGGAGTTGTCGATCCTTGACAAAGAAAAATAACTAACAAAAATTAAAATTTCCTCGGTCAGAGTTGGCAACCCCATAAAAGAAAAATAGTTCAAAAAAAATTAATTTTTGTTGCTCTGGATTGTCAACTCCGAACAAAGAAAAAGCTAAAAAAAAAAAGAGAACAAATTGCTTGTCCGGAGTTGACAATCCGGGACAAAGAAAAACGTAAAAAAATAATAAATTCTTCGTCCAGGGTTATCAACCCAGACGAAGAAAAACAACCTTGTGTCAACGTGCAGCACTACACTGGCAGGGCGAAACAACCCATGTTGGCTTCCGTTTTGGAAATATTTTGGGAGAGTCAATTTTAAAATTATTTTTAAAAATGTATTTTTTTAAAAAAAAATTACCGTAAAAAAATCATTAGCTTCAGAGGAAAAAAAAATTAGCCCCTAACGTATTACTACTTTTTCAGTTTGATGGTTAATAAATAAAGAAATAAACAAATTCAATGAATTCGATTGACTCGTCTATTTTCCTCCATTTATTCCTTTCGTTTCTCATCAACACGGATAAAGAGGAAGTGGTTGCTGTTCGAGTTTCATTTTGAAGCACGTGAGATCAAAATAAAAATTGATAGCCTTTCCTCCTAGAATTTAGGCTCCTCTCTCTACTCGCTAACGATAATTTTGCTGCCGACGGCTCGCGGTCTCAATTAGGTAAGTGATCTTCTCTTTCAAATCTCAAAAATTTTGGTTACTTGCATACGATTTTCTCTTTCTTGCAATGATCTGTGTGTAATCTGGTAGGCTATCGTGAATTGTTTTTTATATTGGTCCTTGTCTACTCAAGTATAGGATCGTTAAAGAATTAGGGGAAACAAAATGACGAATTTGATTAAAAAAATTTAGCTACTCAAACGAGCAAGTTTTTCATGTTGTTCTCATGATCGCATCTCGATTAAGTTGCCGATCGTTGGATGATGATTCTGATTTCTATTAGGCCCTTTTATGAATGAAATGGAGAAAATTTTATTTTATTTTATTTTATTTTTAAAAAGCTAACTTTATTTTTCTGGGAACATTTCTACAGGAACGCAAGAATATTATTGTCACCTACTTTGTGGTCTGTTCAGTCTCTTATTTGTGCTGTTCTCTCTAGGTTTGTTATGGATGCACTAAAGATTTCAATTAGCTTACATCCTGTCAAAGTTCGACTGCTATCATGATGGGAATTTGTGATGCAGTCTACAATTTCTTTGTGCGGTGGCGCCCTACCGTTGTTGCTCTGGTTTATTTGCAAGCGCTTCGAGCTTAACAGCTCCATTCAAAGCTCATACCAAGTCTAAGAAGAAAAGATCTTCTCTCTACTTGAAACAGAAGTTCAATTCAAAACCGCCTGTGAGAGCATATGGGATCCATGTTGATTCTAATTATTACAAGGCCAAAAACAATGGGTCACAGCGTCTCAAGTGCCAATGCCAACGGGCTGAGGGAATTTCTGGGATAACAAGTGAGGACAATGGCAATGGGTCCTGGCTCAAGGATGCAACTGCAGCGAACGGTCATGTTCTTAGCGAGGTGATTGGCCAGGAATCTGTAGGCTATGAGGAGTTGCATGCATTAAGGAATGAAATGGGGCATTGTCTCGAAGGATGATAAGTCTGTGCTATCTGGATCAGCTAAGCAAACATCAGAGAAGACAAAAGCATCCTCTGTTGAAGACGAAGCATGGCGTCTTCTACAAGAGTCATTGTGCATTATTGTGGTAGTCCTGTTGGAACAATTGCTGCAAAGGACCCAAATGATGGCAATACTCTAAACTATGATCAGGTCTTCATTTGGGACTTCATACCATCAGGGGTTGCTTTTCTGTAAAAGAGAGAATATGATATCGTCCGAAATTTCATTCTTCACATCTTCTGCTTCAGGTACTATATCTTAATCTGTTGTAACCTAAATATAGATGATAAAATAGTATCACTAATTTTGCTTTAACTATTGAGTTTGGAATTTGGTGCATAACTAATTTGAAAATGGAAATAAAGATAATTTTGATTAATTGGGAATCAGCACCCATGTGATCTCTCACCAACTCTCATAAATTAGCATGCAAGAGATTTAAAAGCAATGCAAATCAACATGCAGAGAAAAAGATGTTTTAAATTGATTTCACTAAACTATCCAACCCAATAGTCTAGATGGTTATTTATAAGCCCATACAAAAAGGAGTTCCCCAGCCTAACTGATGCGGGACTAAAAGCAAGTACTAAAAAGAAGAAAAGAGCTTATCAATAAAATACTATCTAATAGCTGAAGAGAGTTGCGCCTCCTGCGCACACAAGTCCTCCATGTTCTCGAACTGGATTGTTTCCCATCAACTCTCTCCGACTTCTAAAAATTCGCCTCTGGAGAATGGCGACGGTAAAAGTCATGTAGAACCTCTGGGTTGAGTTTCATAATCTCCTCGGCCTGCAACCAAGTGCAATCTGAATCGGGCCATCTACGCCAACGGACCAAATAGCGATGGTAGGTGCCATCAGTAGTGGACATTGTTTCGTCTTACATGATACCCTTAATCTTCTCAGTGGGGGCTCCTCAAAAGTGGTGGTAGTGGTGATTGAACCGGGAATGACTGGGGACTCTAAAAGTCGATGCAGGCTCATCTAGTATGGCCGTTGGATAGGCTACTAGAGTGCGGTAAGAGTCAAGTCCTGATGTTGAACACCGAGTTGATCCCAAGATCACGGGGATGTCGAGCTCGTAAGCATTGAAACCAAACATCTTCAATACCCCGTAAGGACTCATACGTCGAGCATGAAGCTTCTTCAAAGTCCCGGTAGGAACCTCTCTCGATGCACACTAATCATCCACCATCTCCAATAGCAAACTCCTGAAACCTCTTATGTGAATCTGCAGTAGACTTATAGTTATCGTTGCTAATAGCAATTTGCCCTCTGATATGCTCATGCAACTCATGCAAATGTTATCCAAATGACTTAGCTTATATACTAGGGTGTCACCTATGGACATAAGTAAGAAATCTATAGGTTTCCTAGGTCGATACCCTGGGACAACCTCAAAAGGACTCAACCCTGTGGACCTATTAACCGAACTGTTATATGCAAACTCAGCTACAGGTAAGACCTCATCTCACGTAGTCATCCGCTCTCCTACTAAACATTGGAGCAAATCACCCAGGCTATGGTTTACTACCTCAGTCTGATCGTCAGTTTGAGGATGATTTTCTGTAGAGAATTTAAGTGCAGTCCCCATTTTCTTCTAAAGAGTTCGCAAAAATGACTCGTGAAGGGCACATTTTTGTTAGAAACTATGGACTTGGGTAGGCCGTGTAAGTGCACTATCTCCCTAAAGAATAGGTGTGCCACATGCGTGGCATCTGTCATTTTGCTACAAGGGATGAAATGGGCCATCTTCGAGAATCTGTCAACCACCACAATAATAGTCATATTTTCCAAGTGCGTGAGAGAGCCTTAAAATGAAATCCATATTAAGATGCTCCCAAGGTGCAGAGGGATATGTACAACCCTGTATTCTGTGTCCCACCTTGGCAACATGACACATTGGCAATGCGACATAACTCTTGCGACATCACACTTGACACTAGGCCAATAAAATCGATTATTTACAAAGACAATGGTCTTATCTCGGCCAAAGCATCCAACGACACCCTTGCAAGCATTATTCGAATCAAATAATCTCGTAAAGAAGTGTTGAGAAAATAGAAACCCATCAACAATGGTGAAACCTTCCACTAAAGTGGGTGGATCCTGAATCAATAAAGTTTAAATTTCACCAAAGTCCCGATAAGTGGGATAATCTTGTACAAGACATTAAAAACCAATCACCTCTGCACTCAGTGCCTGTAACGTGCAAAGTCTCTTATTCAAAGCACCAACAACCTTGTTATCCACGCTGGCGGTGTTTTTACGAAAGTGTACTCCTGGATGAACACAAACGACTTGATGTATCAGTGCCCTTTACATTTATGTGAATTGATATAGCGAGGCTTGATGGTTCGAATACAGGACGAACTCGGCAGGTAGCAGATAGTGACGCTAATATCGCAAACTCTGCACTACAACATACAACTCCATATTGTAGACATCATAGTATTATTTTGCCTCGCTCAACTTCTCACTGAAGAAAGCGAAGGATGATTTTCTTGGCTCAACACACCACCTATGCCTACGCCGGAGGCGTTACAAGCCACCTCAAATACCTTCGAGAAATCAGGAAGGTGAAGGACTGGGCCAATAGTCAACTTCTTGATTTCCTCGAAGGCTCTAGTAGAAGCTCTAGTCCATTTGAACTCTCCTTTCTCAAGGCATTCAGTAATTGGAGACGTAATAATACTAAAACCTCTGACAAATCTCTTGTAAAAATTGGCTAAATCGTGGAAGCTTCTAGCCTCGTGAATTGAATTTGGAGTAGGCCAGTCCCTGATGGCCTTAGCTTTGTCAGGGTCGATTGCTACACCATTTCTAAATACGCTGAATCCAGATAATAAAAGACTGGGACTAGAAATGCACACTTCTTCGAGTTGACATAAATTTCTCTTTATGGAGATTCTCTAGCAAGCATGTTGAATGAATATGTTTTCTTGGTTCTTACTAAAGATCAGGATGTCGTCAAAATAGACGACCACGAACTTCCCCAAGAAAGGACGTAAAACCTAGGTCATGACTCTCATGAACGTACTAGGTGCATTCGATAACCCGAAATGCATGAGCAACTACTCATATAGCCCGTTCTTGATCTTGAAGACGATCTTCCACTCGTCCCTTCGCCAATGTGGATCTGATGATATCCTCTACAAAGGTCTACTTTCAAAAAAAATATAGGCTCCGGTCATCATGTCTAATAAGTCTAGGAATGGGGAACCTATACTTGACAGTTATTCGATTAATGGCCCAACTGTCCACAAACATCATCCAGCTGTCATCCTTCTTTGGGGAGTAATGCGTATACGACGCAGCGACTCATGCTCTCTCTAATAAAGCCCTTCCGTAACAACTCATTCACCTGCCTCATCAGCTCTACGTGCTCAGTGGGGTTCATTCTGTAATGTGGAAGATTTGGCAAACTGGACTCGGGCACAAAATCAATGGCGTGCAGAATGTCACGCAAGAGAGAGTTTATCAGGTAATTCAGCAGGCGTGATATCATAGAAATCAAAGATTATCTGATGAACTTTTGAAGGAATCTCAGCCGGCGTATTGGGAGACTCACCCAAAGCAACCAACGCATACACTAGTCACTAAACGAAGCGGCTTCTTTCTTTCATTGTCCATGACAGTTCCCGCCTTGTTTCCCACTGCTGACTTGGGTTTAACAGGTTTGAACACTATCTTCTTTCCATTGAATTTAAACTCGTGAGTGTTAGACTTAGCAAAACTGATCACGTCCAAATCATGCAGTCATGGCGTACCCAACAAGATGTGTGTCGCGTCCATGTTTAAAATGCTGCACCAAACTCGATCCTAGTAGCTAGTCATGTGGATCCTCACCTGACAACGTTAGGCAATGGCTTGGGCCGTTTTATCAACCCACATCACATTGTATGGCTGTAGGTGTGGTTCAACCTTGAGACTCATCTTATCAATGGTTATCTTGGCGATGATGTTGACACAACTGCCTCCATTAATTATTACCTTATAGTTCTTTCCTTCATGCACAACATATGTGTAGAATACACTAGATCTCCATCAATCCTCGTCTCTACCTGCTGTGTGAAGGCATCTAACGACACTCGCTCTCATATTGGATAACCTAACTTCCTCTTCTATATCACTATTGCCCCTCTGGTTTGTAAATGCCCTCCTTTAGATTACCCTCATCCAACCCAACATCCTCAATGAGAAGCTTCCTGGATGGACACCAAGCAGCAACATGACCATACCCATGACACCGAAAGCACTTCGTTCTCAGGGTAGTTTGTCTAGATGGTTCGACTGTAACAGATTTATCTTTAGGGTCCCTAGTTGTGTTGGTGGTAGGGTTGGTATTGGTCCCAATTGGGCACCTATACTGTTCCTCAAATTTCAGAACGAATCTGCTTTCCGAAGAGGCTTTAAATGAGGCCTCTATATCTTGAGCAGCTTGCTGTTCTATGCAAGGATCCTTATAGTTGGGAATGAATGATCATGGCTCACTGGATATTAGTCCTCAACCTAGAACAAAACCTAAATATGGTTTGATGGGGGTCTTCTTGTAACTCACAACGTAAAGTTAGGTCATCAAATGCAGTTGTGTAAGCTTGGACCGACATGCTTTCCCGACGAAGGTGGTGCAGTTCATCTAGGAGGCAGTGCCTGTTCGAGTCAGGGTATTATTTCTCTTTAAACTTGTTTTTCATTTCTTCCCAAGTCTCTATGAGATCCATATTCCTCACAAAATTTCTCTACTGAGGTCCAACAAACTCTAGCTGACCCTGCAAGTCATTTTCTAGCGAACCAGACTTTACGTTCCTCTGATATCTTATACCAGTCAAAATAATAATCCATGTCAGCTAACCAATCGCTAAAAACTTAGGATCATAAACACTGTCGAATGTGAGAGGATCTACCTAATCATATGGACAATTTCATTATTGTCATCCCTAGGAATGTGGATGCTCTCATCCGTCTTATCATTGTGGTTCTCTCTGTTTTGTTCTGCGGCCACCTGTTGTTTTTCTTATTAGGGTTGTTCTCTAATCTCTCTTAAATTGTTGTCTTGCATTTCAAGTTTAATGGACCACATCTCCCTAAACAAAAGGTCAAATTTCTCATTCAATTGATTGAGTTTTCTTTCATGTCTGATTGATTGGGGTTACACCTCTATGAAACACCAATACAAGACAATCAAACACAGATGCACAATACCCCTAGGTGTCAATTAAATGCGTACAACGAGATGATCAAACGAAAAGCTACCTAATGGTTCTTAAGATGCAGTGAATGAATTCTAAATGTGATATGCAGGCAAATAACAGATAAAGCAAATAACAAATTTGCAACTACAACTATTAACCTCCACAGCTACACGAGAGAGAAACAAGAAATAAGTTATAATGCGAGGTTAGGTTAGAGCGTACCCAAAGGCACTTGAAGAAGCACCGATACTATAATATCCCCTATCTAATAATACTGTATTTTTTTAAATTCTTCTAAAGCATTTATGTTATTTTACTTGATTTATAGTATAAATTATTTTAAGATTGTAAATGGTATATTGGCCTTATATTTATATTTAGGATTATTATGTATTATTATTTTAATTACTAGCTAGTATTTTTTCAATTACTATGTTACTACTATTATTATTGCAGTTGCTATTATTGTTAATATTGATATTGTTATTATTCTTATTCTTATTGTATTGTTTTAGTCATTATTATTAATGGTAGTATTTATACCAAGTATTATTAGATAATATTTTTAATGTTGATAATTTATTATTATTACTACTACTATCTTTTTTGATTATTAGTATTTATTATTATTGTTATTATTATTCTTATCTTTCCTTTTTCTAGCCCATAACCGATTACCATTGAGATCCTTACCCATTAATCTAAAACTCAATCCTAATCCTAATCGAAATCCTATCTTATCAAATCTTTTCATAAATCTTAACTAATCCTAATCTAAATTCTAACAAAAATCATATCTAAACCTAACTTACTCAAATCTAAATATTATTTTAAAATCATGACCTTAATTAATTCTATCTTAAACTACTCAATCAAGAAGTTTGAATCCAATTGAAATTCTGATTTCTGAAGTCCCAAATAACCTATAAAAAGCCTAAACCAATGTTTAAAATAACGATAGCGTAATGATAACGTTTTTTCTTTGTTATGTTAATATAGGTTATAACCTAACGCATAACGTAAGTTACGCGATTTAATATTTATTTAATAAAAATAAATATATATACTATATTTAAGAATTATATAAATAAGAAATAATTTTAAAAAATCTAAAAAATATATCAAAATAATATATCACACATTAGCAAGTCTCACAACAATTTTTAGCAAGTATCACAATAATTTTTCACATTCACTAATTATAATAAGTTCGAAAACATAACAAATTTCATAATAAGTTCGCAAACATAACAAACTATAACAAGCATGATAATTGAATTATAACAAGTATGATAATTTTTAGTAATTATTTTTTGATAATATTATCTCAGCCAATATTTTCTCCGCCTAGATATTTTACTCTCTGTTCTCTCCCCTCTCCCGATCTCTTTCTGCTCTCTCCCTCTCCAATCTCTTTCTACTCTCTCCCCCTCCTGATCGGAGGGAGAGAGAGCAGAGAGAGGAGAGAGCTTACATATGCTTGGAGACGACACCAGCAAGAACTACAACGGAACAACCGCCTGGAGACGACGCAGGCGAGAACCATTAACGATGGAGAACCACCAGAGATAGGTCTTATTCTTCTTTCTTCTTCTCGGCGCCGACGACGAGGTTGCAGAGATGGCGGCGAGGTTGCAGAGAAGATTTTTTTAACCCTAGACCGAGTGAATTTGGGGGGTTTTATAAAAAGTTGACTTGCACCGTAACGTAAGTTACGGTGCGTTACGTTAATAACATAACGTAACGAACGTTATAGGCAAAATAATCATAGTTATGAAACATTGTGTTTTTAGCCCTGTTACGTAATGATTGGTCGACGTTAGGCTATATAACGAGTTATAACGAGTTACATAACGGGTTTTTTAGAACACTGGCCTAAACCTCTTCTTTTTTTTACCTCCAAAGAAAAATCATGACCCAACTCTCCCCACCTTTCTTTTTTCCTCAAGCAAAGCATGAACAAATGGAATTTTGAAGTGCAGAGATTGAGGAACATGATGGGGGAGATCAAATCCATGTAAGTAATCTATCTTTTCACAAATTATTTGATATAATTAGTTTATTAAAAATCATGTCTATACCATGATCTTCAAGAATTTTTCTTTATCCATCAAAACCCAATCACAAATCCAACTAAAATACATATGAGATAATATCAACTCATAATTTTAATTTACATATTTTTTTCAAAATTTTTAACAAAGGATTTCATTATAAAAAATAAGGAAAAAAAGAAAAAAATTATCCAAGCCAGCCAAACCAGGCCGAGCCTGGACAAGTCAGGCCCGGCTGGGCCATAGCACAGGGCCAGGCCCTGTGCTGCCCCAATGAAAAAAAACTTAAGAGCCAGACCAGGCCTGGCCTGGGATGGCCTGGCCCGGGTCTGGCCGGGCTGGGATGCACAGGGAGGCCTAAGGGAAAAAAAGAGAAAAGAAAGAAAGAAAGGAGAAATTTCATATTAAAATAATTAGTTAAAAGTATCAAAAAAATAAACAAATTTTACTTTCCATGATAAAAATTTTAGACTAACACCAATATAAATTAACTCAAATTACCCACTTTAAAGCTATTTCCCTTAAAGGTAAATTTAAACCCATTAAGTATTTTTATGGTTTAAAGCTTATTAAAAATTCAACAAAAATTAGAAATTGATTTAAATTAAATCTACTAATTCATTAGACCCAGAGGACCATATTTTCAACCCTCAAACTAATTAATCAAGATTAAAACCCCTTTTAACTCCCAAGTAAAATATCATTTTAAAAATTTAACAATTCTTATTGAATGAACCATGTAGATTTATCGGGGCCTTATGCTTTTAGTGCTTTGGACCTGGGATCGAGTTGAGGTGAGTGTTTCTTTTCTTTGTTTAATTTTATTTAATTTTGTTGTGAGTTTTTCTTTTCTTTGTGTAATTTTATTTAATATTGTCGTGAGTGTTTCTTTTCTTTGTTTAATTTTATTTAATTTGTTGTGAGTGTTCTTCCCCCTTCAGTTAAACAAGAATTTTGTAATAAATAATTTATATTGTTGTGTAATTATGTTACTAAAATTTACTGAGATGATATTTGTGAGTGTTTGCTCTTGTATTACTTCTTTATTTATTATTGTCAGTTACATGTATCATTTCATGTGATCATCTGACTTATTGTATTAGTATGATTGCCTTTATTCTTTCATGAGACATCGGTTAGTGCTCACCCTTATTTAGTTAGTTCATATGAGTGTTTACTAATATCATTGCTTGTGTGAAGGATTATTATTTTGATTCTAAGCTAGTTGTCGTACACCTAAGACTATGACTTGGATTGATTTGAGATTGACCTGATTCATATTTGTAGATTTATTTGAGGTATTATCGGACATTTATTTGATGATGTTTCAGTCGAGGATTCATTTGGACAATAAAGATGGATTAAATATTACCTTAAAATTAATTTATCTTGATGCTTGGATTTATATGTGGACCTAGAGTTCAACTTGAGATTTACATGGGATCTTGATTTATATTTAGATGAGATCAATAATAGTCAGATTCTGATCATATGGTAGAATATCTTAACTTGATTTTTGATCTATCACATAATGCTGATTTTGGATTATTAGTTGCAAGTATTTTATTTGGATATATTCACTGATAAATTATCTGAGTAATGATGTTTATTGATATCGAGGTTGAGTACAGAGACTTTCTAGATTTCATGTAACTTGAGGATGTCCCACTCCCCAGTTATGACTTTGATTAAGATTGAAACTATTGGTGATGTAACTTAGACGATAATCAGATTTAAATCTCAGATTTGACTGGTTCATGATGGTAGTTATACGAGTTGATATCTAAGTGACATTATCAGTAGATTTGATTATTCTTATTGATGGTAAAACAAGTAAGAGTTTGGTTAGATATTGATGATTGATTAATTTGGAGATTCTTTATTAAAAGAACGAGATATTGGACTTGAAATTATTAGTAGACTCGATTGAGCCAGAGTTGATCTTGGGTTGAGAAGTAGACGTAAATTGGTTTGACCTGACCTGGTGGCATGTATATACGTAATTGACTAGTTACTTGAATTTCTGAATCTTGTGTTTAAACTTAATGGAAGTGAGAGTGTATGATGGTTTTAATTAAGATTGAACAGTGATGATTATCGGATATAGATGAGTATGTATTTTATATATTGGGACTTGGATATATCGATGACTTTGAGGATCTGAGTTGATTAAATATTTTGCTCCAATTATTCTATTCATGCCAACAGGTCATTACTTATTCTGAATATCATGATTTACCTGAAGAACTTGACTGATTATATATGATATTACATGATAACTATATTGTCCATGTTACCAGAATTGCTGGGAAAATATTGTATACGTAACAACACCCATATGTTATATTTGTTACATGTTCTGTTATATCGTATCTTGTTCACTGACATTATATATCCTGTTATACCGGTATCCTGATTGCACATGTTGACGTTGTTGCCCACCGAGTTATACCAGTGATTTAAATAACATGCACATTAAATAATCTTGATAAACTAATGACATGATATTAAATAACTTAAATGGGGATTGGGGAGATTGATTGAGGAGACAACGTCTGTATTTTAGGTGGACCTACGATATAGGTTGCGCAGCCGAAAGAGGGTTCCACTACAGGGTTCCTGTGGGGTGACTGATTCCCCGTCCTGTTCTTGTTCCTGTTACATGTTCCTGACTGCCTAGCTGTAGGGCCCGGTTCAGCGCCAGGAGCCTGGGCCGTGATCCTGGGTATGTACGGGACCTACCTAAAGCATAGATAATGTCTCCAACGATCAGTTTCAATAACTTAAGACCCTGATTGACATGTGTAATAGGCGTAGTATGGAATGCGTCTATTACAGGTGGCAGTTGGTGTTCACTGACATAATTAATAATGATAAACTGTTAATGTATTGTGACTGACCGTGATCACCCGACTGTACGATATATAAATATGATAGACATATGATTGTACACATGACCAGATTGTATATCAGACCAGTGACATATGCTAGGTTACACATCTTGATATTAGTGGTCAGGATACTAGTTATATATCGTTCATAACTTTGTTCTTGACATTGATTATTTTGTTATCTTTCATTTCAGTTATCATGTTACTATTTGCATTGTTATTATGCACGAACACCTGTCCCTTTACACTCACTCATTAGGTCGCTTTCTGACGATCCTAAATTCGCATGTCTAGGATTTTAGATACCTTATATTGTTCTAGTGTTCGTGTGATCGTACGCTTTGCGAGGAGTTAGAGTTTCTCTTTTCTTATCTATAGGTATTCTTACTCTTTTATTCATGTTATTTTCTTGATTTTCTCTATACCATGTCCAATTGTCATTTCTTTCATTACTCATCTGCTATCATTGTGTTAGATATTTATATGTCATATTGCAGTGATATGATTTATCGTAGGAGATTTTATACCTTGTTCAGGTTACTTTAGGCTTAGCGTATGTGCGTAGGATATTTTTCTCGTGTACATACGTCGCCGACCTTCGTCGCGACTCCGTTTTCGTGTATTTTGAGAAACGGGGCGTGACAGATACTAAGTAATGACTCTAAACAAGGTCTTGTAGAGACCGGTTCTGCTACCGAAAGACTGCGAAATCTTTCTAATGACTTTGAGACAACTACAGATCCAACTTCTCCAACAGGGTTCGAATCGGACTCCGGATGGCCTCAAAACAGGCTCTGGACTGTTTGTTATACTGCTGTAACTGAACTGGGCTGAGCGAACTGAGTTGAAACGGACTGAAGAAACTCGGGCTGAGTCAACTCGGTTGACTGAGTCATACCGGGTCTGATTTGGACTGGCTCAAGTTGGAGTGGGTTGTGTTCGGGTCGGGTTGGTTGGATTCGACCCTATCTGAACCCACCACTTAAGTTATGGGCCAGATCCAATCACGGGCCATGCTTTGAAATCGAAACCCAAAATCCAAACCTGAATGATCGATAGGGCACTTGGATCCGGTCGGTCTTTGAAATCGACCCGACTGACCCAATATCCTTTCTCCTTCCTCTCGACATGCAAGCCTAAGAGGGGGCTAACGGCGGTGATTGGATGGAGCTCTGGTCGATTGACGGAGGTGAGGTGAGGAGCTCTCGACACTGCGCGTGTCTAGATGGCGAGGATGATGGAGGAAGAGGTGGATCTGATCGACGAGATAACGACGAGGTTGGAAGATGTCGACAAGGTCAGATCTGGTCGGAGGCCTTTGGGATCTGGTCGGCGAGATCACAGAGTGGTCAAATCTGGTCGAAGGCCTTCGGGATGGCGTGGCGAAGTCGCGATGAGGTTGTTGGAGAACCAACGATGGTTCAATGATGACGGTGGAGCGTCGGTGAGGACAGAAGTGGGGTTAGAGAGGTCCGCTGAGGTCGGCACGGGAGTTGGGAGTTTCTGTCGAGGTCGGTAGTGACGATGATGGACGGAGAGGAAGCTGGCAAAGAGGTTGGCCTGGGAAGAGGATGACGTTGATCTAACGATGGTGATGGTGTCCTGGAAGAGGATGGCATTGCTGTCGTTGGTGGCAGCGGTGACGATGTCGGTGAGCAGCGATGATGATTGTATCTGACGGCGGCGGAGGGAGAGAGACTTGCGGCAGTGGTGGAGGGGAAGAAAACCCTGTTGGGGTTTGAGAAAAAGATGACGGGGAGGGAAAAGATGAATAGTTGTGATCAGTAAAATTTTCCCTTTTTTTATTTTTTTTGAACTAGAAAAGAGAAAAGGAGGGGGGAAGAGAAGGATCTAGGGTTTTGTGGAATTAGAGTTTTGGAAAATTTGTGCTGGAGGCTAGGGTTGTGGAAGGAAGAAGAAATAGGTAGGATTTTAGATATGATAGTAATTTGATGCAGAACTAATTTTGAAAATGGAAATAAAAATAATTTTGATTAATTTAAGAATCAACACCCAGGTGATCTCTCACCTACTCTCTCACAAATCAGCATGCAAGAGATTTAAAAGCAATGCAAATCAACATGCAGAGTAAAAAGAGGTTTTAATAGATTTCACTGAACTATCCAACCCAATAGTCCTGATGGCTTTTATAAGCCCCATACAAAAAAGAGTTCTCCATCTTGACCGATGTGGGACTAAAAGAAATACTAAAAAGAAGAAAAGAGCCATCAATAAAGAAAACAATCTAATAGAAGTCCTCTATGTTCTCGAACTGGAGGGATTCTCATCAAAACCTCTCCAATAACCAAGTAGAACTGGTAGCATTTGCTGCCTTTCAAAACAAGGGCCAGTTGCATTTCTTATCTGTACGAGGTTTACAAATCTATCACTCTCGGCTACTGCGATCACCGGAAAAGGCCAGTTATATCTGTCTCTCTACTCTCTAGATATATGGACATTGTTAGCTATTAAACTTGTTACATGCATTAGTAATTATGTTATTCATGTATTCATGCACTTATGAGATACATGTACATGAAAAATTCATGAACTAGTTTGAAGAGTCATGTGGTTTGGTGTTTGAAGAGTCATGGAGGATGTTCCAAAAAGGCCTATATAAGGAAGTGCATATGTAAGTCCAATTGAATAACTCGAAATAAAAAGTTCATTTCCTCTTTCTAGAAAAACTATTCTCAACAAAACTGGTATCAGAGCCAAGACACCTATGGCTTCTTCTAGTTCTATCCAACCCAAGTGCCCCTCTTAACTAAAACCAATTATGATAAATGGAGGCCTTGTTGGGATCCATGGGAGCATGGAACACGGTAGTAAATGGAGCCAAGGAGGATGAGATGAAGAAGGAGAAGAAGGCGTTGTTCACAATCTACCAAGGAGTAGATGACGCCACGTTCGAGTTGATCGCCTCTGCAAAAACTTCTAAGGAAGCTTGGGAGATCTTGAAGAAAGCCTTTGATGGCGTAGAAAGAGTGAAGAAAATCCGCTTGCAATCTTTGCGAGCAGATTTTGAGGCCCTACAACAAGAAGGGTCAGAATCCATTGGTGATTACTTTCACCGAGTAAATTCTATTGTGCATGAGATGAGGCGACATGGTGAGAAGATTGAGGACGTACGTGTTGTGGAGAAGATCATGAGATCTCTACACTTAAGATTTGATTATATCGCTGTGGCGATTGAAGAATCAAATGATCTTGAGGATATGTCAGTGGAAGAGCTCCAAGGCTCTCTACAAGTTTATGAAGAAAGAGGCTTGCGAAAAAAGAAAGAAGAAGGAAAGACTATGGAGCAAGCGCTTCAAGCCAACTCTTCCCAAAAGAAGGATGGATCTTCAAGAGGAGGCTACCATCGAGGAAGAGGTGGACGTGGTGGCAAAGGACGAGGTGGTCGTGGTAACCACTTCAACGAACAAAGCAGCACCCATGGTGATGAAAGTGAAGGGAATGGTCGTGGAAGCCATGAAACTCGTGGCCGAGGCCGCGGTCGAGGTCGTGGCCGGAAAGGAAGGTATGATAAATCTCATATCCAGTGCTATGTTTGTAAGAAATATGGCCATTTCTCCTATGATTGTTGGTATAATTCTGACAATGATGGTGGAGAAAAGGCTAATCATGTGGAGCTAAGTGAAGGACAAGTGTTGCTCATGTCCTATAATGAAATTGAGCCGCCTCAAACGGTCACATGGTTCATAGACACGGGAGCCTCAAATCACATGAGTGGAAGAAAGGAGTTCTTCACAAGGCTCGATGAAGGTCATCAAGGCTACATCACATTTGGTGATCTTTCCAAATGTCCAATTGAAGGAAAAGGTGATGTTGTCTTTAAACTTCAAAATGGTAGGGAGCTTTGCATCTCTGATGTCTATTATGTCCCTGCTATAAAAAGTAATTTATTGAGTATTGGACAATTGTTGGAAAGAGGATATGGCATCAAGACGAGCGATCTAGCTCTTAGCTTGTTGGATAAGAATAACAGATTGATTACACATGTGAAGATGACAAAGAATAGGATGTTCCCGTTGAAGCTCTCAATTGTGGAGTCGAGATGCATGAAGGCAACGACTCAAGATCACAGCAATCTGTGCATCTTCGCTATGGACATCTCAATTTTGAGGCATTGAAGCTAATGGAGAAGAAGAAAATGGTGGTGGAATTGCCAAAGATTGATGCTCCTAACAACCTTTGTGATATTTGCATTGTGGGAAAGCAACAAAGGGAGTCATTCAAGAAGTATGATGTCAAAAGAGCATCTAAACGTCTACAATTGGTGCATTCAGACGTATGTGGACCCATCAAGCCCGAGTCTATTGGTGGTAATAGGTATTTCCTAACCTTTACTGATGATTTTAGTGGCAAGACTTGGGTGTATATGCTAAAAGAGAGAAAAGAAGTCTTCTCAAAATTCAAAGAATTCAAGATCTTTGTTGAAAACAAAGTGGATGTCTGCTTAAGTGTTTGAGAACTGATCGTGGAGGCGAGTATATGTCGCAGAAGTTTGAGAATTTCTGCAGGGAACATGGCATCCAACATCAACTCACTATGCCGCAAACACCACAACAAAATGGTGTCTCAGAGAGGAAGAATAGAACAATTCTCAACATGGTCCGGTGTATGCTGAAGGAGAAAAATATCCCAAAGGAATTTTGGGGAGATGCTGTGGCTTGTTCTGTTTATTTGTTGAACAGGTTTCCAACGAAGAGACTTGAAGACATGACGCCAGAGGAAGCATGGAGTTCTCGAAAGCCAAAGGTCGATCATCTTCGAATCTTTGGAAGTGTTGCTTATGCTAAGATTCAGGAGGAGAAGCGCACGAAGCTTGAAGATAAAAGCCAAAGATGCATATTCTTGGGCTATGGTGAGAACTGCAGCGGATACAAGCTGTATAACCCCGTCACTTGCAAGATTGTGATGTCAAGAGATATGAAATTTGATGAAGATCAAAGCTGGGAGTGGAAGACAATTGACATGGGGATTCTCATTCCTCTTGATGGTGAAGAGGAGAAGAGAGAGTCACCATCCACTACCTTAAATGAAGATTCAGACCATGATGGTTCTACCAGTCCTGTACGCAAGACAAGGAGAGTTCAAGAGATTTATGACTCCACTCAACCAGTTGAGCCCATTGATTGGGAGAACGAGGAGGAGTTCAACAATTTTTGTCTTTTTGCAGGCTTTGATCCTATGACATTTGAGGAGGCCAATAGGAGGCAAAATGGAGAAAAGCTATGGAGGAGGAGATTCACTCCATCAAGAAAAATGATACGTGGGAGCTCACATCACTTCCACAAGATTCAAAACCCATTGGTGTTAAATGGGTATACAAGACAAAGAGAGATGTCAAAGGTGTGGTAGAGCGACATAAGGCGAGATTGGTCGTGAAGGGCTATAAGCAAACGTATGACATCGACTATGAAGAGGTCTTTGCCCCAGTAGTAAGGCTAGAAACGGTGAGGTTGTTGATCTCACTTGCGCCCAACGACGGTGGAAAATGCATCAAATGGACGTGAAGTCGGCATTCCTAAATGGGAAACTTGAAGAAGAAGTTTATGTTGAACAGCCACCAGGATTCATTATTAAAGGGCAAGAAAAGAAGGTGTACAAGCTGAAGAAGGCTCTCTATGGGCTAAAGCAAGGACCAAGAACATGGAATTCAAGGATTGATAATTACTTCATGCAACAAGGATTTATGAGGTGCCCTGATGAGCATTCTTTATATGCTAAGGCAAACTCACATGGAGAAGTATTGTTTGTTTGCTTGTATGTAGATGATCTGATGTTTACAGTAGCAGTCACTCTATGATCCAAGACTTCAAGCTCTCAATGAAAAAGGAGTTCGAGATGACGGATCTAGGCCTAATGAAATATTTTCTAGGCATTGAGATGCAACAAGGTGAAGATGGTATTTTTATTTCCCAATCAAAGTATGCAAAGGAGATCTTAGAGAAATTTGCCTTTGAAGACTGCCACCCAATTGACACACCTGTTGAGTTTGGTCTCAAATTAACCAAGGAGGGTGAAGGGAAGCTAGTCAACCCAACTTATTTCAAAAGTCTCATGGGTTGTCTAAGGTATTTGACTTGCACTCGTCCTGATATTCTATTTGGAGTAGGACTTGTGAGCAGGTTTATGGAGACCCCGAGAACCTCCTATTTGAAGGCAGCAAGGAGGATTCTTAGTTATATTAAAGAAACGGTTGATCATGGACTGTTCTACTCGCAGAATCACAACCTTGAATTGGTTGGTTTTAGCGATAGTGATTGGGCTGGAAGCCGTGAAGATCGAAGGAGTACAACTGGGTTCGTATTCTATCTTGGTGATGCTGCATTTACTTGGTCGTCGAAGAAGCAATCCATAGTTGCTCTTTCAACCTGTGAAGCTGAATATATAGCAGCAGCCGCTTGTGTTTGTCATGCTATATGGTTGAGAAGACTATTAGAGAGAATGACGTTAAAGTAAGAAGAAGCGACCAAGATCTACATCGATAACAAGTCCGCCATTGCTCTAGCAAAGAACCCGGTTCATCATAAGAGATCAAAGCATATTGACACTCGATTTCACTTCATAAGAGAACACGTGAAGATGAAGGAGGTGGAGTTGCACCACAAAAGTTCGAGTGATCAAGTTGCCGACATTTTCACAAAAGCATTGAAGACGGATGCCTTTCAAAAATTAAGGAAGAAGCTTGGCGTCCAAGTTCGTGGAGAAACAAGTTTAAGGGAGGAGAATGTTAGCTATTAAACTTGTTACATGCATTAGTAATTATGTTATTCATGTATTCATGCACTTATGAGATACATGTACATGAGAAATTCATGAACTAGTTTGAAGAGTCATGTGGTTTGGTGTTTGAAGAGTCATGTAGTTTGGTGTTTGAAGAGTCATGTGGTTTGGTGTTTGAAGAGTCATGGAGGATGTTCCAAAAGACCTATATAAGAAAGTGCATATGTAAGTCCAATTGAATAACTCGAAATAAAAAGTTCATTTCCTCCTTCTAGAAAAACTATTCTCAACAGACATGACTGCTAACATACATGCATGCACTTAACACACATAAAATTGTGCACGCTAGTGCTTAATGTAGATATAGATTGGTATTCTTATTTTGTTTGAGACTTGTTTTTGATTTTTGATAGAGTTGGGAGAAAACCATGGACTGCCATAGTCCAGGTCAAGGGCTGATGCCTGCCAGCTTTAAGGTGAGAGCGGTTCCACTTGATGGTAATGGTTCTGCAACTAAGGAGGTGTTGGACCCTGACTTTGGAGAAGCTGCAATAGGACGTGTTGCACCTATTAATTCAGGTAAGCTAATCAAATATAGTTGACAAGCCCTGTGGGTATTATTGTTGCTCACCAAACCATCAACAGCTTATACATTTTTGTTTCTTAAATCTTTTTCCATAAAACCCCTTTTTTGATTCATGCACCTTCAGATTATCCTTCAAGTTCTTTCTCATTCCACATCCTTTGCTACATTTTGATGTCTCTAATACTCGGTACTTTCTCTATGCATTATTATGGTGGATTATACTGTTACGAGCATATGGAAAATGCTCACGGGATCTCTCAGTTCAAGAGAGAATTGATGTTCAGACTGGGATTAAGATGATTTTAAAGCTTTGCCTTGCTGATGGGTTTGACATGTTCCCGACATAACTAGTTACTCATGGTTCACGCATGATTGACCGGCGTATGGGGTATTCATGGGCATCCTCTTGAAATTCAGGTATTCTATACTAGGATCTACTATTTTAATTCACTCTTATCACAAAAGAATTTATTTTTTTTCCCTGTCTGACTGCATAATCTTAGGTAACAAACTAGACATAATAACTTTCTGATGTCATAGCTATGAGGTCAAGAACAACCATAGGAAACAGCAGGCTTACTTTTGAGTCACTAAACAGTCCAAAATGATGTATGCTATGCATTAATGTATGTCAACACTTGATGCATTCTTTATACCCATGAAAATTTAATGGGTGAAACAAGTGAGAATACTTGCATCTATTTGTACTCAAGATATTTAGTGTTTTTTTTTATTAGTGTTTGGCTTATTGGAGATGCTTAAGCTTTCTATCCACTATTCCAAACAATTGTGAATGCATTGTATTACAGCTTCTTATATATTATACAATTAATATATATTATGATGGATTTATGATCAGGAGAGCTTTCAGTTGACTATGTTGGGGCATGCTATGAGATGTTGCCAAGTAAATTCGGAGGCTCTTTTATAACTTTGTATGAGAGGTTGCCAACCTGAAACCTGATAACTTAGTCCCGATAACTTGGCTTAGCACTTGTGTGCCTATTTGGGCATTGAAGCAATACTGGTAAATATGGACTAGTAACATGACTATATGATGTGAAACGTGTTGTGTGATCGAAAATCAGTAATAACACCACCAAATTACGCTTTCACCAACAGATAGGACCGTGAGTAGGAAAAGACTAAAAACTAGTAAAACTAGCGAAGTGTTTGATCAAAGTAACTTCCGTAGACTAATCAATTCTCAATTCAAGAACAAATTAATGGAAATATTTATGCTATGCAAGCAAGTCTACCATAAATATTAAACTAGTGTAACACAGGGAAGTAGAATCATACAATCTCGCTTATATTTAGTGGACACCAATCAAATTGATAACTCAGAGATGAAATATTAGACTCAAGATAACTAGTCAGGATCAGAAATGTGCCTACTGAGGATTACGCGATCTCAGTGTTCATTTGAAGTCTTTAGATGCGTAGCTCTCTCATCCACTATTCCAATGCCTCAAGAATCATCCGAATCGGGCTCCGAATGGCTGAGAAACGACCTGAAAACCAAGTCCGATGCTTAACAGGTTTGTTTGCTGCAAACGGGACTGAACTATAGCATAGGTCCAGTGTTTTAAATATCGGATATCAGCGATATACCGGTCGGCAAAATTATGTACCGGATACGGATACCGGGTGATATATCACGATATGGTACTAAATACCGGTGATATATCAATAATAAATACATATAAGACATTATTAAAAGAAATAAGTTATTATCCAAACATCTTATAAAAACATCATTGAAATACCATAATGAACATAGAATAAACTAAAACAATCTCTCAAGTAGAAAATAATAATTATTATCCAAGTAACTATAACGGCTGATATTTCGGATATTTCATCTCGGATATTGGCCGATATATCGGCCACGTGTTAATATATCGGCCAATATCGGTCCAAAACGATATCCGGTAAATTTTGCACTTATCGTATCGTTTTGGATAAAATACCGGTATCTCGGCCGATATACCGGTATATTGACCGATATTTAAAATAATGCCTGGGTCAGGTCTGTGCTGTTGGGTCGGGCTCGGGTTGCTATAGGAAACGGATTTGGTTTGCAAAGCAGGTTAGCTTTTGTGGATAACTTGAAGCCGGACTGATTTGAGATTCTGCAACTGAGTTGGGTCCGGATCAGGCTTGGAAGGCCGGATCTGATCTGTCGGTGCGGTCAAGATCTGAACGGAGAAGTCGAGACTTTGGCAGTGTTGGCAAAGTTGTCGATGAGGAGGGGCTACTATGGCAAGTGGCTGAAAGCGGCGAGATCTGGTGGCACTCGTTGGCGAAGGGAGAAGGGGCAATGTGATGGTGAGATCTCAGCGAGTTGAGGATGAAGTTGGGGACTGGATTGGGTTGGCTATCAATGAGTTGCAGGCGAGAGGAAAGGGAGGAAGAGGTGGCGATAACGCGGGAAAGAGGAGAAGGGTAAGCAACGATAGCGGGGAGAGGAGGGAGGTAAGCAGCGAGGTTGGGATGGGTTCACTTGGGTTTTCATGTTGAAGGAGAAAACAAGAAGAAGATGAAGAGTGTAGGGATTGGCTCGCGACGTGATAGGCATGGAGGAGGAGAAGGGGAGTTGGTGGAGGCGGTCAGCGAGGCAGTGAGAGGAGGACGGAGAAGAGTTAAAGGCGAGAGTTAAGACAAGTTAGGGTTTTGAGTGGAAAAAAGAGGGAGAAAATGAACAAGTTTCTATTTTTCTTGGGATTTTGGGATTTTCTTTTTTCTCATTTTCTGAAGGAATTGAAGAAACAAAATTAGGGTTTGAAAGAGAGATTGAGGTTTTGGAAGAGGAAAAAGGGATAGGATAAACTAACTAGGATTTCACACTCCTAATTACGGCTAACTAGAGTTTCACACTCGTAAATTAGGGTTTCTCTAGGATTTCACACTTAAAGAGAGAATTTGGGAGAGGATAATATTACAATTTTGAGAAAAATTCATAATAATCATTGATTAAAATAACTAATACATGGGGTATTTTATAGGCTTTACAAAACTCGATTTCTAAATTACATTCGATGTGTACTAGAATATTAAAAGAAACCAAAATTACAATAAAAGAAATACATGAAGTTAAATGACGCGAACACATCGAGGCGACACGTCTTCTCTAACGATGATATATGCACCAGAATCATAGCTGAATGTTTACATTATTCTCCCCGGATGAGAGAGAACTCGACCCCGTCGAGTTAGAGGTGGAGATGCTCTCATACTGCTCCAAAGCATGCAAGTCGCTTTGGTCAATCCACGTGTCATCAATTAGCGCCTTTCTTTTCCATCAGATCAGATATTTTGAGTCCCAGCATCACTGGTGGCGATAATCTCATCATCCATGATTTTATCAACTTTATCTGCTATTTTAGTTAAAATATCTCGGAGGGAGGAAGGGAAGAGCTCTCAAAAAGTAAGCTCAGGAGAAGGCTCATCAACAAGTGAGATAAAATTAAAACCCTTGTAATCCATTAGGTCTTCCACATTGAAAGTAAAACTGATGCCAAAATCTTTAGGAAGATCTATAATATAAGAATTATCATTTAATTTCTTCAAGATTTGAAATGGTCAGCACTATAAGGATGCAACGTTTTAGCAATATCACCAACGTTAAAAGTTTTTAATCTGTTCTTAACATCGGCTCATAACTTGTAGTTGGCGTTATTTTGAGCAATCTTATAACTGATTTTGTGTAATTCGTGCACATATGACGCAAATTTAGACTCAGATGCTTTCAACTATAGGGATATGATCAATGGGTTTCCTAGGTCTAACACCATAAACAATTTATGAGGCCTTTTATTTGTTATCCTATTGACAGATGTATTATAGGCGAATTCACCGATAGACAACTTAAGATCCCAATTTAATGTGCAAGGGTACGCAAGTGAATCAGTAAAGTAAGAGAGAAAGGGATTGATGTCGGCAGTAGAGGAGAAAATGGGTGACGACTAAAGTAGGCAACGACAGTAGGGTCTGCAATAAAGGAGGAATGAGTGGCAACCAGAGCAGGCCACGACAATAAGGAAAATGAGGGAGCAGTAGCAAGTGGTGAAGGGGAAGGTGAAGTCCACAGCAAAGCTAGGGAAGGGAAAAGACGGGTAATAGTTATGGCAGCGGCAACAAGGACATCAGCTGGGGTAGTCGGGGAAACAACACTAAGCTCATCCCCAGCGAAATAGTGCTAAAGACTCAGGGACTATAATGGGAACTCCATTAATAATGACAATCTTAACAAGACTGGTACAATCGACAACTTTATGCCCATATCCTTGGTACTTATTGCATTTAATAATGGTGCTAATATTGAAAAATTTCTTTTTGGTGCCTTCATTGTTATCTATTTCGACATTCTTGTCCTTAACATTATACCTGAGCGGGGGTGGAAGGGTACTAGACCTATGAGGTTGGGTAGACGGGGAAGGTCTAGACACCGGTGTTTTATTGAAGGGCACACATGATATATGGTTGCACTTAAAGTTGTACAATCGTAGGTTCATTAGATGGAGTACCTCTTTTCATTGATCTTTGAATGGAGGACTCTAGGGTTTGGTTCACGACAGTAATCTTAGCCGTCAAGTCAGCGAGTATCACGAGAAGTTAAGCTCTTGCGATCGGATCTATTGGGGTGATAGGGGATTGGCTAGACTCTACTAGAAGATGCATGTTACCACCACGGAGGGGCATTGATGAGGACATCACACTGCTTAAAAGACGATCTGATTGAGTCTATTCTAGATCCAGAAAGTGATGTACTGAAGTTTTTTGGTTTTAGCTTTGTTTTATTTTAGACTTGTTTTATTTTAGATAGTTGCTTTCGTAGGTGTTTCTCTTATGTGAGCGTTTAGTGCCACATCGGTTATTTTGTAGTACTTTTTTGTAAAGCCTATAAAAAGGCCCTTAGACTTCTCTTTGAATATTATTGAATGATTAAAATTTTCACATTTCGTTAGATTTTTGAGTTTTATTTACTCTTGAGTTTTGGGTGTGAAGCCTATGTAAGGGGAGAAAACCTAAAATTCTATCCAGTTTTCTTAAATTCAAATTTTAAATACTAGTTTCAAACTTTGAAGGTGATTGCAATCTAAGTATTATATCAATTTGGTATCCGAGCTTAGGTCTCAATCTCCTTCCATATTTATTTTCTTCTCCTTCAAACTCTAGCCTCTGCTCCAAAACCCTATATTTAAATCCTTAGATTTACCCCCCCCCCCACACAAAAAAAAGTACACAGTAGCGAAATTCGACCGAAATCCGGTCGATATTCCAAAAAAAAAACTCCAAATCTCACTGTTCCTCTCTTCTTCCCCTCTCCCATATCAACCATACACCAGCCACCCCAATCACTGCCACATTCCCACAACCCACCACTGCAGCCATCACCACCGCCGACAAGGGATTCCACCTCGAGCTGATCGACCTCATCTTCGTCTGCGACCTGATCTCCATCACCATCGCTGCATCTCCAGATCCAATCGCCACCCCTCCATCCTGTTTTAAATATCGTCCAATACGGTCGAGATATTGTCCGATATCTCCTTTTTACCTGCTGCCGATACGATATGGAAAATCGTTCGCCATATCGTTTGCAGTAAAAAACGGCCGTTATTTGAAATATTGACCGATAAATTGCACGATATTCGTCCGATATATCACCCGATATGAAATAACTTATTTATTGCACGACTACGCGCAAATGTACATTGTTTTTTACTGTCTCTGCAAGCATATTACATCATTTTTATTAGGTAGATATATATGACTCTAAACCAACTCTTAATTATCAATATTTCATTATATATAGTGTCCAATATGAACGCCCGATATGCGCGTGTATCCCTGATATCTCCCCCGATATCCGATATCTGATATGAAAAACCCCCATTCGATACGATTCTAATATCCGATATTTAGAACCTTGCCCCTCCAACATCAAAAACCTCTCTCCTTTACCATCATCATCGTCATCAACTCCACCACCATCTCTTTCAAGGACATCACCGCCTTCCTCCACCGCCACATCTCCACCTAGATCTCTCCTCTCTCAACTCCATCACTAGATCCGCCGCCATCACCAGATTCGTCGCACCTCTACAACTCCACCACCGCCTCCAACAGCTGTAGCAAAGCCGAATCCTTGCCGCCCTCATCATCGCCGAAGCTTTGTCGAGATCTCTAGATCTCGCCGACGAGGTCCTTGTCAGAAGTCGACACCGTCACAGTCTTCTTCGTTATCCTTGACATCGCCAAAGCCTCGCTGAGGGGAGCTCCAAACCTGCCACCGTCGAGCTCTAGGTTTGATCGAGGAAGGGAGAGAAGCAAGTAGGCGTGGTTAAGGCAGGTTGAACCAAGTAAACCCGTTTGGGGGTTTAAGTAACTGGATCAAGTCGGGTCGGATCCAATCAACCCGACCCGTTACAACCTCAACCTGACCTACGACGCACTACGGCTGACATCACCAAGCGAGTTAACTCAGTTAGTCACTGTTTAGACTTAGTCCCGGAGCAGTTTAGTGCTTTCAAAGGCCGTTCAGAGCTCGTTTTAAGCCCAAATCGAGCTATTTTTTAAGCAACAGGTTCCTGACGACCAGTATTACGTGCCTACAACAGTCACATATAGGTTTTAGCTTCGATCGCCTCCTAGGTAATCATTGAAGTTTCTGTTCAGTTATTTCTACCATTTAATTTTTAAATCTGCACAAATTAGAACCTATTGACTGCTGCCCACTAAATAGTAAGTTTTGTGCTTCTGACCTTGAGTGATAACCTGACTTATTTTTAATTGTGCAACTAAATTAACTTGAATTTGTGATCACTTGATCTGATTAGAAATTGATTGTGTTAGCATATGTCTTTTATCACTGTCTCTACGTTGTATCTTCTTAATCACGTGTTAATCTACATAACTTAGAGTTGGTATTATTTGTGATTGATCTAAAATCTGATTCCTCTTGCACTGCATACATCTCACCTTAGGATAGTTGCATTTAGGGTTAGGAACTTGCATGCCCACTAGAAGTGGTAGAATTTTTTCTGTAGGAGAAATGTCTGTACCAATAGATCCTAGCCTTCAGGATACACTTTAAACACTCATTGCTAGGATGGACCAGACAAACCAATAATTGCAAGAGTTTAGAGACCATGCTAATACCAATTATAGAGACTTAGCCACACGACTAAAAAGACTAGAAACCAATCGAAAGAGGATCGCGGAGGAGACGAGTCTCGAAATAACAGTAGGTCACCCAGGCGTGAGCGAGCTCAACTTTCAATACAGCTGACACTGATGCCCAATATGTCAAAATCGTAAAAGTCGATGCTCCTTTTTTTGACGGACGCTTAGATCCTCAGGGTTATATAGACTAGCAGTTGGCTATAAACCGCTACTTTCATTGGCATGACATGTCCGAGACTAGAAAAATTCGATTTGCATGATGAAACTAACAGGACAAGTCAGACAATATTGAAAAAATCTTGAGAGGATTATGAGATATAGAAGAGAAGATTCAGTGGAGACTTGGGAGGGCATGAAAGAGAAGCTTCAGTTGAAGTACGCTGTACCATCTTTGAGTCAATAATTACCAGATAAGTGGAATAGGTTGACTTAAGAAAACAAATCAGCTACTGTTTCTAAGTTTGATGAATATTTTAATCGCTGTGGTGCAATCGAGTTTGAGTCTCCCGAACATACCCTATTTAGGTTTAAGTTATGTCTTAAGGGTGATTACCGCCGAGAGCTCATTGCTCGAGCTATTACGACTTTAGAGCAGACGTATGAGCTAGTCACTGATTTAGATAAGTCTAGAGGATCCTAGTTTTACCGAACTGATTTTAGGGATAGTGAAAGTACACCTAGAGGGGGGTGAATAGGTGTACGGCTAATCCAATAAACAATAATGCGGAATTAAAAACTTAATGCAACACACTTAGTGTAACCAACGAGTGTAGCCGAATTCCCGGTGAAGGGCTCTGGACTAACTCCTTTTGATTCCTCTGAATAAGAGTTATTGAGGTGCTATATGAAGCTCTCGTGGTTAAGTACAAGTGAGGCACACAAACAAACACAACCAAGCATATAAGTGTGATTGACAATATGAATCAATGCAAGACACAATATAAGAGAGAGTTAGAGAAAGTGGATCAATCGCAAACACGAAGATTTGTTTCGAGTTCGAGCACACAGCTCTACGTCCCCGCCTTCACACAGAAGGATTTCCACTAACTTGTCCACACATGACTTCCTATACAGGGAACCTCCACTGAGCATTTTGGGCAATACAATAACCGAGAGTACACAACTCCTCTCTCAAATACAACACAACCTCTACACTTAGAGGCTAGGCATAAAGCCACCACAATATCAAGCTCACAATAGAGAGATAGGCACTTAGCCAACAACCATAATCTCCTCTACACTTAGAGGGATTCCAAACCAACCTCCACACTCACCTCTACACAAGAGAGATTCAACAACAAGGAAAGAGGTTTACAATTCAAGGTGATCACAAAGACCACAAACTCAATCTTTTCTCACTAAATAAAGATCCTATAGATAGGATAGAAATGATAAGCTCAAGTGTGAGAAAACAAAATATTTGAAACAAAGAAAAATGCTTGGGAAAAACTCCAAATAGATATAAAATTTTAGACCAAAAACCAATTCCCAAAAGACTATATTTTCTTTGAATTTCCAACACTTTAAAAACAAATAAAGAATAAGAATTTTGAACTCAAAAACTTTTGCTAAAAAAACTCTTTAAGTATGTAAATTTCTCTCTTAAAAACTTGTTAAAAAACAGCTCTTGAATGGAACCCCCAAGAAAATCTGCCCGTTGGCAGCTGGAAAGGGCGATCGGCCAACGGTCAAATTTTTTACCGTTGAGCCCAACGGTCGACCGCCCGGTCGACCGGGCCAAAGCTCACGGTCGACCGCCTGGTCGACCGTCCCTACCCGAACGTGGGGTGACTTTAGTCGGTCGACTGGCCAAGCCAACTTGGCTTTTGTGCACGTCTCGTGCACATCGGTCGACCGGGCCGGTCGACCGACTACTGGTCCGGTCGACCGCCAGAGCCTGGCAGGTATTTTTTTAGGATTTAAAAATTGGTCTTTTTAACTTCAATTAAATCCCATAAAATCACATAAATTCCACAAAAATCAGTTCTTATATTATCTTTGAAATACAACTATGTGTGACAAAATTCAACACATATTTTAAACTATTTGAATTATTTTTGTGACTTAGAAAATTTGCCTTAAACCAAATTCTGTATTTTCCAAAACTTGTATTTTAGAAATGGAAATCCGATTTTTTCAAAATACATGTAAATACAAAAACATGATATTTAAACAACTTTGAAGCATATAGTATATGGATTGAATCCAATATACATGAAAGAGATATATATCAATGTTTTTGACATTAATTCCGAAAATAAGTTTTGTTTAAATACAAAACCCAAATACATGAATAGGTTATCAAAATAAGTTATCCTAAGAATATTAAGCATACATGTATATAGATCAAATCTAATATACATTAAACCATATAAACTTGTTTTGATATAATACCTTTCATGAAAACCAAGATCGGTTAAACCGAAAACCAAAACCAAAACATGAAACGCATGTGTGTTGTGAACTTGAGCATATCACACTATCAATCTTTTACAATGGATCTAAACTAAATCTTAACTAAACAAACCGAAGTTTTCTTGTAGAACACCGTCTCCAAGTTGATTAGATCCAAACGCGATCCAACGAGTTTGACTCCATCCGAGTGCTAGATGTGAACTTGATGCTCGAGCTCTTGAATCACCATGTGAAAGCTCCAAAACACCTTTGTTGAAGTTAATCACCTACTAATATCTTGGTTAAATATCTGAAACTAAATATCACAAGATTATTAGTAAACTATAACTACATGAGTTAATTATCATCAAAACTAGAGTAGAAGGCCTCTGGGCCAACAATCTCCCCCTTTTTAATGATGACAAAACTCATGGAGTTATATATGCAGGATTAAAGTTAAGCTTCAAAGAAGGTCCCCCTTAATTCATGCATATCAATAAACAATAAGATATGCAATGAATGTTAAATATGAATATGCATAAACATGCATAAAATAATGAAATAAACATGCTTTTGATACCAAATTTTAAAATAAATTACTTCTTCCTCTTTTTAAAATAAACATGTTCTTAAATACCAATTGAAAATATTAACTTAAAATAAACATGTTCTTTAAATAATTGTTCTTGATACTAATAAAATTTTAATTGAAAGTTTATCAATAAAAGCAATAAAAGCTCTTGATACTAATTGAAAGATAATCAATAAAAGCAATAAAAGCTCTTGATACTAATTGAAAGATAATCAATAAAAGCTCTTGATACCAACAATAAAAAAAATATGTTCTTGATACCAACAAAACAAAACAACAAAATATGTTCTTGATACTAATATCCATGCTTTTGATACCAATATCAACAAAACATAAAACAAACTCTCTTGATACCAAATATGAAACAAACTTTGATATAAACTTATAAATAAACATGCATATATACTCAAGTACTTCTCCCCTTTTTGTCAATCATCAACAAAGGGGTTAAAGAAAATAATAAAATAGTGTTCTCCCCCTTTTTGTCCGAAACAAAAATCAATAAGGGGTGAAATCAAAACAAAACATTATGATACCAATTGAAAAATATATCAATTTAGTGCATCATGATACCAATTGAAATAAACAAATAGGTAAACCAATTTTTTTTTGAAGAATACCAATTGAAAGTAAATAAAATATTGAAATCCAAACTTGAAGAAACCAATTGAAAGTACCAATTGAAAGTATATAAAACATTTTGAAGAAACCAACCAAAAATTTTTTGATATCAATTGAAAGATGTAAACATATAGGTAATCTTGATACCAATTGTGAAAATTAGTACCAATAGTTTACGCTTTAGATACAATTTGAAAAATATAAACCAATCTTTTTGGTTAAACACTAAACTCATTTTACAATAGAGATACCAAATAGAGAATAATATCAATTTGATGCTTTTGATACCAATATTGAAAATGAAACATGTTCCAATTGAAAATAATGAAAACATATACCAATTGAAAATAATTTTCATTAGGAGCGTATGATACCAAAAAAAATCAATATCATTTTTCAATCATTTTTTAACATAAAGTGTGGGAGTAAAATACCAAAGGTGAACAAAACCAATTGAAATGTGAAATGTGAATTTTCTCCCTCTTTATGAAATACCAAACAAAATGATGCATAAACTTGTATAAGATACCAATTGAAAAATAATCAATTGAAATATAATAGTCATTTAAGGAATCAAGCTTAGCATAACCAAAATTTGTGCTCAAAGATATAGAGATATAGTAAGCACAAATAAAGCATAAATATATATGTATGAAAAATTGAATACCAATCGAAATTGATACTATTTGAAGTGTAAGCATACATATATAAATATATATGAGTATACAAAAGAATGTCAATAGTGATACCAATTGAAAAGATACAATGATATCAATTGAAAACAAAATAAGATCAAGTGTATAACTCATACTTCCTATCACCCATTTCATGCACATGTTTTAAATAGATTTTCAATAATGAGCATACAAGACATGGTCTCCCAACCAACCGCCCTTAAATGGGTAGGGGTTTTCAAAAATAAGCTTGAAAGTATTATAATACATTTGAAAACTCTACCAAATGAAGAATACGAACTAGTTATAAGATAAAATTATAAACTAGTACGAAATCCTTCAAGTAAGGAATAAAACAAAAATATATTCCATAAAACATGAAAATCACTAAACCAATGTCACTCAAAATCTATATAGCACATATAATACTCATGAAAATAAAATCATGAGAAAACATCAATTAATATGAGTGTACAAGTTTTGTGAAAGACATAGTCATGGAAATAGGCAATTTGGCTCAATAAGAAATTAAAACATAAAAATCATCAAAATAATTTAACCTTCAAGGTAGGGGTGAGCAGAGTTCGGTTAAACCGAAAAAACCGCCCAAAAACCGAAAACCGAAATCGATCCGAACCGAATCGCGTAAATTCGGTCGGGTTTCGGTATCGGGTTTCAAAACCCGAACCGAACCGAATTAACCGAACCAAATTATCCCAGCACAGTTTTGCGCCAATACAAGCAACATTCATGATTTTACAATGATGTTGATGTATGTCATGTCATACATGCTTATGTTTATGTTATGAATACACAGCTTTAACTTTTCAATATCATTAAAATGCTTGAATTAGTGAAACATTTTAAGCAATAAATTCATAAGATGTTCACATTTTTGTATAATATAAGGTTATTATTTACATATCGCTTATATTTTTTTTGAAATATTCTGTTATATGGAATGAAGTATTATGCATCTCTTTTAAATATCTAGTGTAGATATATTTAAAGGTTTTCTTAAATCATTTTTGAACTTTTATGTTCGTCTAAGTTTTGGAAGTTAGTTTATTTTTTAAACCAGTATTCGCATGAGAAAAATATTGATCACGGAAAAAGATTCATAATCAAATTAGATTTGACGAGACGGTGCGAAAGTTGAGATGGGAAGTTCAACGGCGAGGTGATCCCCCGAATTAACTGAACCGATCCGAGTCAGTTCGGTTCGGTTCATGACCTTGTTCGGTATGGTTCGATTTTGTCAAAATTGGCAAAACCCGAACCGAACTGACCGATGCTTACCCTTACTTCAAGGCATATGTATGTTTTATACAAACTAAAGTATACATACATATCCAAACATGAACGAGTCCACAAAAGTATATGCATGAAGGTAAGTGGCTCAAGGATGTATATGTATAACTAATAGTTTAGATAAAATAGACATATACATGAAGTTTAAACATAAACATGAAAAACATGTACAAAATGAGAATTCAAGTCAAAATGTATGAATCATCAAAACTAGGCTATACTAGTACATCTAATGGGTACAAATGATTATTCAAGCACAAACATATAATAATCTATTTGTGGCTCACTACTTGTACAAGTATATATCTAAGTTTTAATGAAAACTAACATCTAAACATGTAGTCAAAACATGAAGCATAGAAATCAAAACAAAATTCATATGATCATTATGATAAATGAACATGCAATAGATCTATGATATACACAATAGCTAAAACAAATGTGAGAACACAAAAGTATAAATCCATATTAAGCATGTGTGATCTCAAATACTAATCATGCATATCACAAGTCTAATAATCATGACATTTAACATACTAATCATGAAACATCAAAACATGCTAAAAATGAATAATATGAAAGCATGTAAACATAATGAGGAGTAAGAGATCGTTACCAAAACCGATAGGGCACATCTCTATATCTCCAAACCAAGGTGGTCCTCCCACCAAACTCCCCTTGAAAGTGATGTCTCCAAATAGTTCTCTTTAAGCTCGTAACGCATCCACCTCAAGACACCATTACTCTCACGTCATGTGAGAGCCCACACCTACATCAAATAAAATAGGAGTGGTCTTTGGTACCTATACTCTTTTGGGTCCATGGGGGTTAGCTCCTTTCCTAACCCAAAGAAACATATTTGCTAAATTAGAATCATTTATCTTATCATAACAAAATTTAGTAAGGTGGCCCTTACGTCCACAATCTGTACAAGTGTACACATGAGCATCAAAGTGTTATGAGTGTGGCCGTGAGGAGCATGTGTATGCCGTGGTTTGTGTGCATACATAGGAGGAACTTGCTTCTTTTGAAACATAGATTCCAAACGTGTATGGCTCATGGCACAATGGCTCAAAGTGGAGCCCAAACAATCCACACTCTTCTTAAGCATACAAATATCATTTTCAATCATGAAAGAAGATGTGCATGCAATATGTATGCTAGAAGGAGAAGTTATACTAACATGGCAAACATGTGTGTCTAAACCCTTTTTCAAAGAAACATTTTTATTTGAAACAATTTTCAATTCCTTTGAAATAGAAGCAATTTTTATTTTCAAGGAATTATTCTCTTTTACAATAAAATCAAGTTTTGAAGATATAACTTCATTTTTCTTCAAAACTTCATTACAATCATTTTTATTTTTCAAAATCTTGTTTTCATTTAGAGCAAGATCAAGTTGGATTTAAGTGAGTCACATTCACTTGAAATCTTATCCCTTTCTTACAAAGCAATCTCAAGTCTAGAAGATAAATTTTATTTTCTTCTTTTAATCCAAAGCTATCATTTTTCAAAAGTTTATATTTTGAAATCAAATTTTCACAATTTTTAGTTAGTTCATTATTTAAGGCATGTGCATCCATACACTCATTAAAATAAGAACTAGTACAACATTTAGTTGAGTATCCGAATGTATCTCAAGGGAGTCATTCCCTTGGACCATGAAGCAACGTTCGTCGGACTCATCTCGATTAGATTTCCTCTTCTTATTGATAAGCATTGGTAGCCCGGGAGATGTCAAAATGTTCCACACTGCAAAAGCGGAATCATAATGAGAAAACACATGTAAATATTTTTTATCAAGAAATGCTCTAAGTGCCTTTAGGGCTAGTGCATTGGCCTCTATATGCTTGCTATCACTAAGGTAGGATTCCTTGGTAATGGCAAGGTAAACTTTATAACCTATGGTTTTTAAATGGCAACTCATCATAACCTTCCATATATCAATTCTAGAGACATCAAACATGGGAGGGCTATCTATGAGTGCAAACTATATGTGTGCAAACGCAAATGCAAATGTAGATTAGCAACCAAGATCACACTCCTAGGTGGTTAAACCTAAATCAGGAGCGTAGGCTCCGATACCAATTGAAAGTACACCTAGAGGGGGGTGAATAGGTGTACGACTAATCTAATGAACAATAATGCGGAATTAAAAACTTAATGCAACACACTTAGTGTAACCAACGAGTGTAGCCGAATTCCCGGTGAAGGGCTCTGGACTAACTCCTCTTGATTCCTCTGAATAAGAGTTGAGGTGCTATATGAAGCTCTCGTGGTTAAGCACAAGTGAGGCACACAAACAAACACAACCAAGCATATAAGTGTGATATGATAATATGAATCAATGCAAGACACAATATAAGAGAGAGTTAGAGAAGTAGATCAATCGCAAACACCAAGATATATTTCGAGGTTCGAGCACACAGTTCTACGTCCCCGCCTTCACACAAAAGGATTTCCACTAACTCGTCCACACAGGGAACCTCCACTGAGGATTTTGGGCAATACAATAACCGGGAGTACACAACTCCTCTCTCAAATACAACACAATCTCTACAATTAGAGGCTAGGCACAAAGCCACCACAATATCAACCTCACAATAGAGGGATAGACACTTAGCCAACAACCACAATCTTCTTTACACTTAGAGGGATTCCAAACCAACCTCCACACTCACCTCTACACAAGAGGGATTCAACAATAAGGAAAAGAGGTTTACAACTCAAGGTGATCACAAAGATCACAAATCCAATCTTTTCTCGCTAAACAAAGATCCTATAGATAGGATAGAAATGATAAGCTCCAGTGTGAGAAAACAAAGTGTTTGGAACAAAGAAAAATGCTTGGGAAAAACTCCAAATAGATATAGAATTTTAGACCAAAAACCAATTCCCAAAAGACTATATTTTCTTTGAATTTCCAACACTTTAAAAACAAATAAAGAATAAGAATTTTGAACCCAAAAACTTTTGCTGAAAAAACTCTTTAAGTATGTAAATTTTTCTCTCTTAAAAGCTTGTTAAAAAACAGCTCTTGAATGGGGTATTTATAACCCCAAGAAAATCTGCCCGTTGGCAGCTGGAAAGGGCCAGAATGCCCTTCGGTCGACCGGCCAACGGTTAAATTTTTGACCGTTAAGCCCAGCGGTTGACCGCCCGGTCGACTGGGCCAAAGCTCACGGTCGACCGCCCGCTCGACCGTCCCACCCGAGAGTGGGGTGACTTCAGTCGGTCGACCGACCCGGTCGACCGATGTGCACGAGACCAACTACTGGTCCGGTCGATCGTGCGGTAGACCGACTACTGGTCCAGTCGACCGTCCCGGTCGACCGCAAGAGCCTGGCAGGTATTTTTCAGGATTTAAAAATTGGTCTTTTTAACTTCAATTAAATCCCATAAAATCACATAAATTCCACAAAAATCAGTTCTTATATTATCTTTGAAATACAAATATGTGTGACAAAAATTCAACACATATTTCAAACCATTTGAATCATTTTTATGACTTGAAAAATTTGCCTTAAACCAAATTCTGTATTTTCCAAAACTTGTATTTTTGAAATGGAAATCCGATTTTTTCAAAACACATGTAAATACAAAAACATGATATTTTAACAACTTTGAAGCATATAGTATATGGATAGAATCCAATATACATGAAAGAGATATATGTTAATGTTTTTGACATTAATTCCGAAAATAAGTTTTGTTTAAATACAAAACCCAAATACATGAATAGGTTATCAAAATAAGTTATCCTAAGAATATGAAGCATTCATGTATATAGATCAAATCTAATATACATTAAACCATGTAAACTTGTTTTGATATAATACCTTTCATGAAAACCAAGATCGGTTAAACTGAAAACCAAAACCAAAACATGAAACGCGTGTGTTGTGAACTTGAGCATATCACACTATCTAATCTTTTACAATGGATCTAAACTAAATCTTAACTAAACAAACCGAAGTTTTCTTGTAGAACACCGTCTCCAAGTTGACTCGATCCAAACGCGATCCAACGAGCTTGACTCCATCCGAATGCTAGATGTGAACTTGATGCTCGAGTTCTTGAATCACCATGTGAAAGCTCCAAAATACCTTTGTTGAAGCTAATCACCTACTAATATCTTGGTTAAATATCTGAAACTAAATATCACAAGATTATTAGTAAACTATAACTACATGAGTTAATCATCATCAAAACTAGAGTGGAAGGCCACTGGGCCAACAGATAGCTCTATGACAGAACTGCTAGCAAGCCTAGTTTTAGCTGATCTTTTCTTGTCCCGAGCAAACATGCCTCTAGTTCTTCTAGCGTCAAACCAACGGGTTCTTCTAATGCAAAATTAACTATCTTCGAGAGAAGAACAGTTAGTGAACCAACAAAGATCAACCCGCGAATCCAGTGCTATGAATGTCAAGGGTATAGACACCTTGCCAGCCGGTGCCTAAGTGGAACCAAGACCCTCTTAGTGGAAGTTCTCATTGAAGATATAAAAGAGGATGATGTGGAAGTGGCGTGTACCAACAAGATAATGACGTGGATGCTTCTGCTGAAGAGTGTGAATTCAATGGCTGCATTAGAACTGTGAGAGTGACGAACCTAACCCATAGTATAGACAGAGCCCAATTAGGAGTAGTCAGGTGCACCTTAGCACAGCTTGAGAAAATCAACGACCGGAGAAGAACTATCATATTCCAAACCTGCATATAAATTGGGAACAAGAGCTGCAGGTGATAGTAGATATCGGTAGTTGCATCAATGTTGTTGAGTTGAAATTAATCACCACCTACCGGTGAAGCATCCAAATCCCTACAAGGTTACAAGGATCGATGTTACATCCATAGATGTTCAGGAGAGATGTCAAATTCTCATCTAGCTTGCTACCTATACAGATAATGTGTGATGTGACATACTCCCTATGAATGTTGGTCATATTATTTCGGGACGACTATGATTGTTGAACTTAGATGTGACCATATATTGACGCACCAACCAATGCTCGTCCATAATGGCAAGAAGGTGAAGCTAACACCAAATCAACTTAAACCACCAACCCCATAAAAGAAGGTTGATAAAGGCAAAAGAAAAGTGGATGCACTAGCTCCTGAAAAGAAGAGTGATAAGAGTAAAAGTAAGATGGTAATGAACTTAATTAGTCACGATTAAATTGAAATGAGCTTGAATAAATGTTGACTTGCTATGCACTTATGGCTCGTGCCAGAGACTGAGATGCATATCCGAGGACACAGTAAACCTATACTGGAAGAATTTTTTAAAGTCCTCCCAAAAGATCTACCAGGCGAGTTGCCCCCAATGCGAGACATTCAACATGCCATTAATTTAGTCCCAGGAGCAACCTTGCCAAACCTGCCCTATTACATGATGAACCCACTGAGCACGCATAGTTACAATGACAAATAGAAGAATTACTTGATAAAGGATTTATCAAAGAAACTTTGAGCTCATGTGCAGTTCCCGCACTTTTGGCATAAAAAAAGAATTGACATTTGGTGTATGTGTGTGGATAGCCGCGCAATCAATAAAATCACTGTCAAGTATCGTTTCCCTATTCCTCGCCTTGATGATATGTTGGATTTGATTTCAGGTGCCCCAATCTTCTCCGAAATTGATCTTAAGAGTGGGGACCAACAAATTAGAATTCAGCTAGGGGATGACTGGACAACTTCCTTTAAGACCAAAAATGGGCTTTATGAATTGTTGATTATGCCCTTTAGATTGTCTAATGCTCCTAGAATCTTCATGATAATGATGACTCTATTGTTTTGACTATTTATTGGTAAATTCGTAGTGGTTTACTTTGATGACATACTGATTTACAGCTGAACTCAGGAGCAACACATGGACCATCTGAGACAAGTCCTTTGCACACTCTAGGCTGAGAAGTTCTATGCAAATCCAAAAGAAATGTGCTTCCTGTATGGACATGGTTATCTTCTTAGGATTTGTGGTTTCATCCGAGAAAGTTTCTACGAAATTTGAGAAGGTGAAAGCAATCACCGAGTGGCCATAACCCCAAACGATTAGGGTAGTCAAGAGTTTTCACAGGTTAGCCAATTTCTATTGTCGGTTCATAAAGAACGTTAGCGCTATTATGGCACCAATAACTGACTGTTTGAAAAGTGATAGATTTCAGCAGACTCCTGCTCCACCAAGGCTTTTACAAAATTAAGAGGATGACTGAAGCCCCTGTTATGCATCTCTATGATTTTTTAAAGGCATTTGAAGTAACATGTGACGCATTAAGGTTAGCGATATGTGGTGTGTTGAGTCAGAAGAACCATCTCGTTGCTTATTTCAATGAGAAATTAAATGACGTCCGAAAGCAATACTCCACGTATGACAAGAAATTTTATGTGGTTGTACAGGCTTTACGCTTCTGGAGATATTGTCTATTACCGCATGAGTTTGTGTTGATTCGGATCATGAAGCGCTAAAGGACTTAACTCCCAGAAGAGGCTAAATGCAAGACACAGCAAGTAGGTGAAATTCCTCCAGGATTACATATTTGTCCTCAAACACAAGGTGGGAGTTGAGAACAAAATTGCTGACGCGCTCAGCGGGCGTGTAATGATTTTGGTAGCTATGAGTGTAGAAGTGACTGGGTTCGAGAGGTTGAAAGAGGAGTACGAATCAAGCCCCGACTTTGGAGAAATATATGTCATGTTACGGGACGGTTCTTTTCGAGAAATAGACGACTTTTTGTTACAAGACGGATATCTATTCAGGTTTCATAAGCTATATTTCCGCTCTATGTCCCTCAGGGATTTTCTCTTCAGAAATGTATGCTGGAGGTCTAGATGGATACTTCGGTCAGAATAAGACGATTGAGGTTGTTGAGCACAGATTCTACTAGCTGAACTTGAAGAGGGATGTCGCTAAGATCGTTAGCCAGTGTCGCACATGTCAACTAGTGATCGTTCACTAATATTGCATATTTATTGTCACATTTTTCACATTTATTTTATAATAAACTTTGCTATTTAATTCTCTTTTTGTTTAATGGCGTGCGAACCTTGATTAATAGAGGAGAGGAAATGAGCCCAAAAGCCCATTTAATTTGGATATTAAATGAATTTAATTCATAATTAAAGATTGAGACAAATATTCTAAAGATCCAACACGATAAGGGCAATTCTACTAGAGAATATTAGAAACAAGAAGATATAAAGATCTGGCGCAAAACGCTCCTCCAGATAAGATAGCTTTGCCGCGAATCCGCGGCCAGAGCCGCGTTTTCACGACAAAGATGTGTCTTTTGGTAGAGACCCCATCCACAGACGTGCTTTCCTCACTCCATTTCTCCTATAAATACTCCACCCTGCGGAGCAGACGTACACTGGCAGATGCTAGAGGTTACTCTTAGTTTAGTGTATATTAGATTTTCTTTTTCTTTTATATAATTTTTTGTTTATTTTTAATTTAGATTAGAGAGATTCATGAGAAAAAGAGAGTGGTTTCAAGGGTGATACTTGATGTAAGTTCCTCTTTTTTCTTGTTGTTCTTTTATTAATCAAAGTTACCTTTTGTGTTATTTTTCTTGTTTTTTAAACTTTCAGTGTTTGCCCTCTTTTTCTTGAGTGCTATCCATATGAATCTATAGCATCGGGATAGCCTTGCCATTGCGACTTTGCGAGTGTCACCGATAGCTCACGATGATGAATTCTTTCTTTTAAAGTCCGTATCATTTCATGCTTACTCTTTGAAGTTTTGATGATGTAATGTGAACGGGAACCAGATCCGATCTTATGGGCTATGTAGTGATTGCCTCTAACTCAAGGTAAACGCTTGCTGACGATCAGAGGTAAAGTAATCAGCTAAAAAGGTGAGTACACTTTTATTTTCTTCTTTTAATTTCTTAGTTTAACAACAACACCTTTTATTCTCCTCATTTTTCTTAATCCTCTTTTAACATAGTTTTCTTTTATTTTCTTTTTCAAAACAATGAAGACTTCTTAACTGATTTCAGTAATTAAATAAGAATACTGAAACGCTTACATCATATTCCCTCCTTGTGAATCATAACCCGCATAGTCACTTGCTATAGCGGTAGTATTGAGGAACCATATCACAATTTCATTCTGTCATTTCTAAACTCTATTTTTTCTGTGCAGGTTTCATCTCAATCAAATTTAGGGGTATTTTTTATTTACTAACGGTTAATTTTTCTTCTCTGTTTTTTGTGTGCAGAGGCTCATTTTAGAAAACTAACAGCTGCAGAAGAACCTTTGCTCTCCTGTGCCTTTGCTCAAGAAAGCAGAACACAGGGATATACAGTCTGCCACCAAAATGCGGCAAGAGTTGCGTATGCACGACAGTTTTGTAGGACTACTAGCTGAATTTTTTTAGGGATTCTTCATTGCAAAATAGAGGTTCTGCAGCTATTAATTTTCTCTGTTGTTTAATATTGTACACTGTTTCAAACTCAACAGTAATTTGGTTGTTTGTAAAAGTTAAAAAACGGTTAGACTTTGCATCTAGACATTTATTTAATTCGTTACAGTCTCATTGCTATTAAAGAGTGTGGGAGCAAAGGTACGTCTACATCGCATGTAGCATAGAAAACATACTTGTATGATATATTGCTTGAGTGTTATTTTTTGATATGCATGCACACGTACACTAAAATGATTTAAGGGCTTAACTGATAAACAAGATAAGGTGGGAGTTATTAACCTTCCTTAGCCCAAAAACCATCTCCTCACTCACTAACCCAGCCTAACTAAAATCTGAGTAGACGTGGCCCTAGGGACATCTCGCGCTCAATAGGAGATTGACCTCGGGTGGAAGTTTTTAAAACTTGAATCTGGTCAAATCGGTGTCCGAGATTGGGGACTAAGAGGCAAGATCTTCGAAAATCTGTAGTTTGACGTAATTAAGGCCCTTTACTCTGCATTTGCTCCTATCTGGATGATTTACTTGTTGTCAGAGTGCTGCAATATATCTCTCCTGGATAGTCAACCAGTTAGGAGTCGTCTAGGTCTAACGTCTACTCTAACATAGGTTTGATTTTTCTTTTTATTTGTTTACTTGTTTGTTTGTTTTTGTTTGTTTTTGTCATTTTTTTTTGTGAAACGGATTATAACCACAATTTTTTCAACTTTAATATTAATCCATATTTCATCCTGACCTCTTTTGACTCGAATATCACCAATCCAGCATTGCATAACATGAACCAAGCAAATATGTTGGATTGGTTTTATCCGACTCAATATTTCCCTAACCCCAATATTACGAACAAGATTGGAACAATCATCTCCACTCTTCAACGAGTCAGTGGGATACAACCCCCGAGTCATATTGCCAATCACATTTTCAATATTTAGCTTCATATACTCTTTTTTCAGAATAACCATTTAAAGAAAAAACTGAGTTAGAAAAGAGTATTGAAGTCTTGAATGAGCCCGAACGACAATTCAAAAACATGATGGACTCGCTACTCCCACAAATTTTCAAACCAAGATCCATACTACTTTTTCCAAGTCCCACCACAACAAGAACCTATTGACTTAGAAAAGAGTATGGAAGTCTTGATTCAGATTCAAAATTATTTTGATCAATCTGTCAATAAGGCAGAGTTAGATCAGTTATGCAACCCAATGATTGATAGGAATGAGACAACTCTACCTAACATATTTTTAATCATTCCTGATTTTCTGAGCCACATTAACAAGACCCAAGAATCATGGTATCTTGAAAGCTATAACACAATTCAATATTCAATTTTATCACAACATCTTGGACTTGATCAATCCCAAATCTTTGACAAATTAGCAAGTTTTCACTTTAATGAGATTGAACTTGAACATGAAATGAACCTGATCTTCAATTCTGTGATTCAGTTTTAAATTTTGAATATATGATGACTCCGGTATCCTTATCTGATTTGGACCACATTTCTGAGCCAACATTGATTCCCGTGCCTGTAAATCTTGAACATGAACCACCAATTTTGGAAAGTCACGTTCTATTGATGGAAAAGAACGTGAATTTCAATTTTGATTGAATTTCAATTTTGATTTAGACCCAACTCTTGAACCGAATTAGACTCTTAAATTTAAATTTGATTTAAGTTATATTTTCGAGTCAGTGTTGGTTCTCGTACCTTTCACTCGAGTCCAAATCAATAATTCCATCTAGTCACATTCCTTTGTGGCACCAAGGTATAAGACATATTGACTCCGAGATGATTTTCCAGGTATGGTCATATAATCGGGATAATTTTCATGATAGGATCTTGCATGATCATATTCAATTTAGGGGTTGTAAAAATTATAATAGAAAAGTGGTCAAAGATGGGTTCTTTCAACCACCACATTCGTTAGATTGGACAGTAACGCTTGCACTAATCAGACTTCCGCTGAAACCATCACCTTGAGGTAACATTTTTTCCTTCCCGCTCATTTTTTTTCATGCATATATGCATTCATTCATACATTGAGAACAATACATGAGATAGGTGTGGGGGAATATTCTACTAACATAGATTTTTCTTTTGTATAAAATTTAAAAAATATTTTCTTTCAATATTTTGACCTATCTTTGTAAGAAATTAAGTAAAATTTAAGGATTAGGAGAATCATAATTAGAATTTCTTAATACTTGGTCAAAATAAGATTATTTGTTTAATTCTAGGTTTAGAAAGAAAAAATAGAAAAGTAATTTCGTTTTGATTTTATATTGATGAAATATGCTTTTTTTATACACTTACACACTTAGGATTCAAAACAAGACTCTTTTGTTGTATAAAAAATATATATATCAAAAATCTACTGATTAAGCTGGGTATTTGTGCCTCATAAAGTATAAGTATTCACGCCTAAAAGTAGTTAATATCACCAATTAAAACCCTTAGTTTATGGCCTTGTTTGCTTAAGTTCTTGAGTCCTAGGGGTGTTTTCTCACTCGGTGCTATAAAATTGTCCGATTTGGAGGTCACTGACTAAAGGCTCGTTACATGAGCTAATTAGAGCCTAATAGAACTAAGGGATATTACCACCATAAAATGTAAAATGAGGCATAAGAGTTAGAGATTGAAGAATTCTTAGTCAAATATTCACGGTCACAAAGATGCATATAGTTTTGGGTAAAATAATAGACTAAATGAGAAATGCAATTTGAGTCTTTACTTTGATTGATAACAAGTTCTTGCATAGAGACTAAGTTTAGGAGCGAATAGTTTGGTAATTTTAAGACTTACAATTTACTTGACTGTTGCAAGAATTCTTTAAATATTTTCTCTTTCAAAATGCGTTTTCAAAATAGTAACACTCTATTTTGTCTTTCTTTTATAGATTTTGTAGGTGTAATTCATTAAAAACCCTCAGGAGACTACAACTCCTCTAGGGTAACCTCGAGGTTTAAGTGCAATCGTGGTTTCTACGAAAGTGAGTTAGATTAGGTTAGCTTTTTTTTTTCTCTTTTTTATTTGTTTTTCTCGAGGACGAGTAATAGATAGATGTGGGGGGTATGATATTCACTAATATTACATATTTATTGTCACATATTTCACATTTATTTTATAATAAACTATGCTATTAATTCACTTTTTGTTTAATGGTGTGCAGGCCTTGAATAATGGAGAAGGTGAGGAAATGGGCCCAAAATCCCATTTAGTTTGGATATTAAATGGATTTAGTTCATAATTAAAAATTGGTAAAGATCCAAAAGGATAAGGGCAATTCTTCTGGAGAATATTGGATAACGAGAAGATATAAAGATCTGGCGCAAAACGCTGCTCCAGATAAGATAACTTTGCCACGGATCCGCGGCCAGAGCTGCGATTCCGCGGCAAAGATGTGTCTATTGGTGGAGCGATTTGACCCCATCCACAGGCGCGCTCTCTCCACTCCATTTCTCCTTTAAATACTCCACCCTGCAGAGCAGAGCAGACGACACTGGCAGAGGCTAGAGGTTATTCTTAGTTTAGTGTAGATTTAGATTTTTTTCTTTTATATAATTTTCTGTTTATTTGTAATTTAGATTAGAGAAAGATTCATGAGAAAAGAGATTGGTTTCAAGGGTGACACTTGACGTAAGTTTCTCTTTTCTTATTGTTCCTTTATTTAATCAAAGTTACCTTTTTGTGTTATTTTCTTCTTGTTTTTTGAACTTTGGGTATTTCTCCTCTTTTGCTTGAGTGATATCCATATGAATCTATAACATCAGAATAGCCTTGCCATTGTGAGTGCCACCGATAGCTCATGATGATGGATTCCTTCTTTTAAAGTTTGTATCATTTTATACTTACTCTTTGAAGTTTTGATGATGTAATATGGACGGGAACCGGATCCGATCTTATGGGCTATGCAGTGATTGCCTCCAACTCAAGGTTAACCCTCGGACGATGAGAGGTAAAGTAATCAACCAAAAAGGTAAGTACACTTTTATTTCTTTCTTTTAATTTCTTAGTTTAACAACTTTAAAACCAACGCCTTCTTTTATTCTCTTCCCCGTTTTTCTTAATCCTCTTTTAACATAGTTTTCTTTTATTTTCTTTTTCAAAACAAAAAAGAACTTCTTAACCAATTTCAGTAATTAAATAAGAATATTGAAACGCTTGCATCACATTCCCTTCTTATGGAGCACGATCCATATAGCCACTTGCTATAGTGGCAGTATTGAGGAACCATAGCACAATTTCATTCTATCATTTCTAACCTCTATTTTTTCTGTGCAGGTTTCACCTCAATCAACTAGCCAAACAATAAAAACAGATTGCTGGGTCTTACACTCCCCTCCTTGTGCCAGTTTTTCCTGCCAAGTCGTGAGCTTAGATTTCATACTGGGATTGCCAGAAATGCAAAAAAAGCATGACTCTATCTTAGTAGTGGTTGATAGATTCTTCAAAATAACTCACTTCATTCTGTGTTCTAAAATTTCAGATGCGTTCAGGGTTGCTGTCCTTTTCTTTGATTATGTCATCTAATTGCATGGATGGCCACAACTATGGTGTCTGAAGGGACGTTAAGTTTGTTAGTTATTTCTGATAAACACTATGGCACATGATGGGAACCAAATAGAAATATTCGAAGCCTTTCATTCATAAACTGATGGGCAAACTGAGAAAGTTAGAACCTTATCAAATCTCCTTATGTGTCTTATTGGGAAAAATTTGAAAACAAGGGATTTAATTTTGCCTATGGCCGAATTTGCATGCATTGGTTCTGTCAATAGGACCACAAGTTTTAGTCCATTTGAGGTAGTAACTGGCTTTAAACTTAGGTAACTAATTGATTTAGTTCCCATGACTTATCATCATTTTAGGGTATCAGACTTTGCATCGGCATTTGCTTCTCATATATATGCAATACATGAGGAGATCAAAGGGAAGATAATGAAAATAAATGTTGATTATAAAGCTTCTACTGATTTACATCGTAAATTAAAAGACATTTAATGTCGGTGATTATGTGATGGTCTGCATGAGACCTGTGCAGTTTCTTCTGGGAACTGTGAAGAAATTACACACGCGAAGCGTAAGACTATTCTGAATCCTCAAGAAGATCAATTCAAGTGCTTATATGGCGGATCTCCCACCAAACTTTAGCATCAGTTGCACTTTAATGTTAAGGACTTGGTTCCATATAGAGGTACTTTTGATACCCCTTCTGATCCATTCGTGGAAGAGCCTATTTAGGACATTCTTTCTGAGAACCCTCAATTACCTCCACTTCCTCCAAAATTATCTTATGCTGCAACAGAAGATATAGATTCTATCCTGGATGATCAGATTGTCTCTACTAGAGACAGAGGTACACGGTGCTATCTCATTAAGTGAAAAGGAAGACCTAATTCAGAAAAATTCTTGGATTACTGAAGAGGACTTTCGACAGGTTGACCCTGATAATTTACTGGAGTATTACCATAGCCAGCAGCAGCTTCCCATCACACTCAAAATGGTCGAGTTCTTCTCATCCCGGGGGAATTGATGAGGACATCACACTGCTTAAAGGACGATTTGATCGAGTCTATTTCAGATCCAGAAAGCAGCGTACTGCAGTCCTTTGGTTTAGTCTTGTTTATTTTAGACTTATTTTATTTTAGATAGTTGCTTTAGTAGGTATTCTCTTATGTGGGCGTTATAGTACCACATTAGTTATTTTAGACTTGTTTTATTTTAGATAGTTGCTTTAGTAGGTATTCTCTTATGTGGGCGTTATAGTACCACATTAGTTATTTTCTAGTACTTTTTTGTAAAACTTGTAAAAAGGCCCCTAGACTTCTCTTTTGGATTATTATTGAATGATTAAAAGTTTCTCAAATTTTCAGTTAAATTCTTGAGTTTTATTTGCTCTTGAGTTTTGGGTGTGAAGCTTGTGCAAGGGGTGAAAGCCCAAAATTCTATCCAATTTTCTTAAATTCAAATTTTAAACCCCAGTTTTAAAATTTGAAGGTAATTGCGATCCAAGTATTACATCAGGCATGCACTAAACAAAACTGATGGGAGAATGCAACTTTAAACTGGATGTGAATTTTTTTCAAATTAAGTTAAATGCAAGAAAACGATAAAATTGTCTAGCAAGTGCTTAAGTGATGTGAATCTTACCTTAATCGTACTCTAATATCAAATTGATGTGAAATGTATTGTGTGATTGAAAATCAGTAATAAAATCATTAAATTACGCTTCAAAAAGATACGATCGTGAGTAAGAAAAGACTAAAAAATAATAATACTAGCAAATTGTTTGATAAAGTAACATACGTAGACTAATCAATTCTCAATTCAAAAACAAATTAATGGAAATATTTATGCTACGTAAGCAAGTTGTAATGAAACTAATGTATCACAATGAAGCATATTCACACAATCACGCTTATATTTAGTGGATAGTAGTCAAATCGATAACTCAGAAATGAAATATTAAACTCAAAATAACTGGTCGGGATCAGAAACGTACTTACTGAGAATCACGTTGGCTTCAGCGTTCGTGTGAAATCTGTAGATGCGTAGCTTTATCGTCCACGATTCCAATGCCTCGAGAATTACTCGAATCGAGCTCTGAATGGTTGAGAAATGGCCCGAAAACTAAACCCGATGCTTAACGGGTCTGTTTGCTGCAAACGGGTCTGCATTGTAGCACTCAGGTTGGATTTGTGCTGTCGGGTCGGGTTGCTACATGAATCGGATCCGGGTCTGCAAAGTGGGTTGAATTTTAGGCGTGTTTGGTTTGAAGGAAGCGGGTGGAAGTAAGGAAATGGGGAAGTATAATTACTCACTTCCCTATCTATCCAAACACCAGAAAAGGAAAATAATAAAACCCCTTTTTCTTTTCTCATTTCTCTTTTACACAACTATTCCTTCACTTCCAGAGTACTACAGTTAATTTTGTAGTCATGTAAATCTCATTTGTAATAAGTTGTAGCACAAAATAGTTAATTTTTTGATCATGTAAATTTCACTTGCATTTTAATTACAGTCCATTTTTTTCTTAATTAATTTTTATTTTAATATTATTTTGTGGTCAACTTTTTCACTTCCACTTCCACATTACCATCCGAACACCAGAAAAGATATAATATTTTTCAAACCACACTTTCCAACAACATCCAAACACCGGAAAACTTACTAACCAATTCCCAAGTTTCAAAGGGAACTATTACCACTTCCTCACTTCCTTACTTCCTCACTTCCACCCTTAACCAAACAGGCCTTTTGTGGATAACTTGAAGTGGGCGGATCTGAGATTCTGCAACTGAGTTAGGTCCGGATCAAGCTTAGCGAGTCGGATCTGATCTATCGGTGCGGTCGAGATCTAAACGGAGAAGTTGAGACCCTGGCAGTGTTGGCAAAATTTGTCGACGAGGAGGGGCTGCTATGGCGAGTGGCTGAAGGCAGCGGGATCTGGTGGCACTCGCAGGTGGAGGGAGAAGGGGCAGTATGATGGCGAGGTCTCAGCGAGTTGAGGATGAAGTCGGGGACTGGATTAGGTTGGCTATCGATGGGTTGCAAGCGAGAGGAAGGGGAGGAAGTGGTGGCGGCGACGCGAGGAAGAGGGTGAGCAGCGACAGCAGGGAGAGGGAGGTGAGCAATAAGGTCGGGATGGGTTTAGTTGGGTTGTCATGTTGAAGGAGAAGATAAAAGATAGAAGAGATGAAGAGGGAAGGGATTGGCTTGCGGCCATGGTAGACAGGGAGGAGGAGAAGAGTTGGTGGAGGCGGCCGTCGAGGCAGCGAGAGGAGGAATGGGAAGAAGGATAGGGTTAGGGTAAGTTTGATTTTTAGTGGAAGAGAGGGAGAACATGAACAGTAAGTTTCTATTTTTCTTAGGATTTTGGAATTTTCTTTTTTCTGATTTTTTTGTCAAAAGCATTGAAGAAACAAAACTAGGATTTGGAAGAGGGATTAGGGTTTTGGAAGAAGAGAAAGAGGATATGATAAACTAACTAGGGTTTCACACTCTAAGTAGCATTAGCGAGAGTTTCACACTCCTAGGGTTTCTTTAAGGTTTTACACTCAGAGAGACTTTGAGAGAGAGGGTAATCTCACACATTTTTGAGAAAAAATCATAATAATCATGGATTAACATAACCAGGAGATGGGGGCCTTTTATAGGCTATACAAAACTTGATTTCTAAATTACATCCAATGGGGTACTAAAATAATAAAAGAAATCCAAAAATACAATAAAAGAAAAATACATGATTATTGAACGACTCGAACACATCGAGGCGACGCGTCTTCTCCAACGATGATATACACGCCAGGATCGTGGCTGGATATCCGCATCACTAGTATCAATTTGAAACTTTTAGGGTGTCTGATGAGAACATCTGAGCCTTAACTTTTATTTGTATTTCAGTGTATTTTTTTTACTGTATTTACTTGTATTTTCTTTTGTATTTGCATGTATTTCAGTTTTGTAGTGGTGGTAGTTATGGCCATCATGTGTAGTGGTGTAGTTATGATTGTGTAATGTAGTGGGAAGTTATGGGTAGTTGTGTGATAGTTATAACTTATAGCCTTTATGAGGCATGGTTGTGTACTTGTTTGGAGATGATGGATGAATGGATGAAATTTGAAATCTCTCCTCTGGTCTCCTCTTTTTTCCTTCCCTTCTCTATGTCCTTTCTATTTTCTAAAAAAAACTCAAAGACAAAAGATTCTCTTGACTGCACTTTCTTTTCCGTGTCTCCTTCTCTATCTCTTATAACCCCTTCTCTACAGTATTACTGTCACCAGAAACTACAATAGGAGCAGCAGCAGCAGTATACTGCAGCAGCATAGCAGCCAGCAGTAGCAGGAGAGCAACCAGCAGCAGCAGACCAGCTGCAGCAGCCACCAACAGCAGACCAGCAGCAGCAGCTGCAGCAGAGCAGCCCCAGCAGCAGCTACAGCAGAGCAGCCCAGCAATAGTAACAGCAACAGTTACAACAGCAGACCAGTTGCAGCAGAGCAGTAGCTGCAGCAGAGCAGAGTAGAAGCAGCAGCAATAAAATTCAATCAACAGCAGAGACTACGGGTACTTAAAACGTGCTTCTCAGTTTTCCCTTGGAGGATGACAGCGTGTTCTTTGTCTGTAAGTTTATTTCAAAGCAATCTACATTATTAGCTGAACTATACGTCAGTTAATTCATCTCTAAAGTATTAATCTTTATCTCATGTTGTCCACTATATGGTGAGATGTGTGACTCTGCAATTCCTTTGATCGCTTACCATTGATATTGATAATAGAACTTGTCATGTATGATATAACTATTGTAATTAGATTTTACTGAGATTAGAAATGTTCAAAGCTAACATGCAATACTTTGTAAAATTCATTTGTTTGACATTGTTAGTTTTTCATTGCTTTCTTGCCGAAGATCGTTTGTATTTGGTGAAACGTGGCGAGTTCATTATATCACTGATTCCTTATATGACACACACCCATCGTTTCACATCAGTTTGGTATCAGAGCACAAGGTTTAGGCAGGAACACCATGCATTAGGTTAAAAAAAAGCTTTTCTTTAGGCATTTTCTAAAAAAAAGAAATTGTTGCTTTCTTTTTCTTTCTTTTGCACAAAAATATATATAAAAAGAATAAAAAAATGGCTAGTGAATCCCAAACTTCTAATATGGACACTAACTCCCAAATCCTCCAAAGGCTAAATGAAATTTTGAGTTGCATAACTAGGTTGGATCAGGTAATGAATTCTACCTCTTATCATCCTGCAATTCAGGGTAATAGGTTATGAGCACGTTGTGGTCAACTGTCCAAGGCCAGTCATAGTAAGTAAAGTTAAGGAATCATCTGTTATAAATTCAGTCCCTTCCTCCTTTATTGCCAACTCATAGTGTCGTTATCTGACCTAGTCGTCAGCACCTTCCTCCTCTACTGCCGACACCGAGCCCATTCATAGTTGTCACAGATAAACTATCTATAATAGAGTCAGCTGACTCTGTAGAATTTATTTATCAGGTGGAGGAACCAGAATACTATGTCTCTGACGAAGAAATTTAGGGTGATGACATTGAGAAATCTAGTACTTCGAGTCCACTCGAGGTGATCCTAGTGCCTACGGAGTTTACTGATGCCTTTCTTGAAGACAATGCTATGTTTCTCTCTGAAGTCACCCCTATAACTATGGAGTTTGATGATGTCTTGTCTGAAGACCTCCTGCACAAGCTACCACCAACACATGATATCCAACATGTTGTTAACTTAACACCAGAGGCTAGCCTTCCCAACTTGCCACACCTTAGGTTGAATCCTACCGAGAAAACTGAATTTGAAAAGCAAGTTGATGAGTTGTCACTAGAGGGCAAACCACAATTCCTTATCCCAATAAACATTCATGTCTATGAGGATAAGTTTTGAAACTATAGTGACAAAGGATGTAGGACAGATCAGGGATTTTACCATCTATGGTCAATCTATAGCCAAAGATTTGAAGGGTACCGTTATGAAAGAAATTAATGTTCTACATATCATAAACTTTTCTGCCATTACAGTTAAATCTAGATGTGCTTTCCTTCAGACTTTACCTGTTAGGATCTCACTTGATGTCGTTCAAATAACAAGTAAATTGCCACATGCAGTTAGGATGATTCGCTTGATAATCCCTTTTGATCGAGGTCGTGTATATTGATGACCACTGAGCCAAGTGCATAAAACTTTAATAACCAATAGAGAGTCAAAGTTCTCTAGCTATCTTTTGGAAGACTTTTTAGCAATGATAGGCACTAAGTTAAGTTCTCTACTGCACTTCATTATAGAGTTTCGGAGTCTGCATTTTAGGTCTAAACATCTGAGTCTGCATCATATTTTGCCACACACATGTAAGTTCTACACATGAGAAATCAGTGATACATTTGAACAAGCAACGCTAACTATAAGTTATGGTTTGACATCAGGAAGGAATTTAAAACTTTTAGTGTTGACAATTTTGTGATGGTTCGGACTCGTCTGAAATGGTTTCTCTAGGAAACTGTTAAAGATTTTCATGCCCGTAGTGCTGGACTTTTAAAAATCTTAAAAGAATTTAAATTACAATATTTATGTTATAGATTTGGCATCAGTTCCGTTTTCAATATTGAAGACTAATTGGTTTACAACGTTTTGATTATCCATAAACAATTCACTAGGTGATGAGCCTTATCCTGAGCCACTTTTTGAGAGTCCTTCACTTTCCCACTTCCAGATATTCATCCTATACAGCAGAGAAAATTGATAACATTTTAGATGATGAATTTACGATGCAGCTTAACTAGTAATCTGAGGTGCAAGAAATAAACTTACAGCAGCAAGAGAGCAGCTCTGTAGTTGACTCGACGGAGTTGAATTCTCTCCCATCTTGGGTGAATTGATGAGAAGATCTGAGCCTTAACTTTTATTTGTATTTCAGTGTATTTTTTTACTATATTACTTGTATTTTCTTTTGTATTTGCATGTATTTCAGTTGTGTAGTGGTGGTAGTTTGGCCATCATGTGTAGTAGTGGTATAGTTATGAGTGTGTAATGTAGTGGGAAGTTATGGGTATTTGTGTGGTAGTTGTAACTTATAGCTTATATGAGGCATGGTTGTGTACTTGTTTGGAGATGATGGATGAATGGATGAAATTTGAAATCTCTCCTCTGGTCTCCTCTTTTTTCCTTCCTTCTCTATGTCCTCTCTATTTTTTAAAGAAAAACTCAAAGACAAAAGATTCTCTTGACTGCACTCTCTTTTCCCTGTCTCCTTCTCTATCTCTTACAATCCCTTCTCTACAACATTACTGTCATCAGCAACTACAACAGGAGCAACAGCAGCAGTATACTGCAGTAGTATAGCAGCCAACAGGAGCAACAGCAGGAGCAGCAGTAGACCAGTAGCAGCTGCAGCAGAGCAGCACCAGTAGCAGCAATAGTTGCAGCAGCAGACCAGTTGCAGCAGAGCAGCAGCTGCAGCAGAGCAGAGTAGAAGCAGCAGCAATAAAATTTCAGTAACAACGGCTATGGGTACTTAAAACGCGCTTCTCAGTTTTCCCTTGGAGCATGACGGCGAGTTCTTTGTCTATAAGTTTATTTCAAAGCAATCTACATATTGTAAATCACCTAGAGGAGGGGTGAATAGGTGATAATGCTAATCTATAAACTAAATGTGTTAAATGCGGAAGCTTAAAAACTATTTGCAACACACTTAGTACAACACACAAGTGTAGCCGAATTCCCCGTGAAGGGCTCTGGACTAACTCCTCTTGATTCCCCTAGATATGGGTTGAGGTGCTATATGAAGCTCTTGTGGTTAAGTATAAGTGAGGCACACACACAAGCATATAATAGATATGGCAATATGAAACAATGCAAGGCACAATACAAATATGAATGATATGAATGACAATAAGAATGATGCTATGCACAACACAAATAGAGAGAGGGTTAGAGAGACAATAGATCAAACGCTAACAACAAGATATGTTTCGAGGTTCGAGCCCCTAGCTCTACATCCCCGCCTTCACCACCGTGAAGGATTTCCAATCCACTATCTCCCACCGAGGGAACCTCCACCGAGGAGGATTTGTTACAACAAGGGAGTACCGAACTCCTCTCTCAAACACCGCCTCACAACCGAGGGGTAGGCCCGTAGCCAAACAACAACCAACAAACACCTCTACCGAAGAGGGTATACAAACCAAACTCCACCTCACAATAGAGGGAGCAAACCACAATCTCAACCTCTACCAAAGAGGGAGCAAACCAATCACCCGATCAACCTCTACCAAAGAGGGATACAAACAAAAGCAAGGGTGTTTACAACAAGTGGTTTCTTTCAACCATAAATAATCTCTCTTTTTCTTCTTTTCCACAAAACAAGATCCTAATAGAATAGGATAGAGGATAAGCTCAAGTGTGGAAAAAACAAGTGTTTTGATCAAAGAAATTCTCTTGGGAAAACACCAAAATAGATATAGAAGTTTGGATCAAAATTAATTCCCAAAACCCTAATTTCTTTGAAATAAACAAAACACTTTAAAACAAGCAAATGAATCTTTTGAGCACAAAAACTATTTTGAAAACTTGTTTAAAACACAGAAGATGTCAGGAAATTTTTTGCTCTAAAAATCTTGGTTAAAACCCCCAAGAAATGGGGTATATATAGGCCAAATCAGAAACTAGCCGTTAGGCTGATCTGGCAGCCTGACAGGCCTAGCGGTCGGCCGGCCGGCCGACCGCCAACGGTCAGAAATGTGACCGTTGGGGCAACCCGTCAACCGCACGGCCGACCGCCCAGATACAGAGAGCAAAGCTCTCTGGTCCGGTCGGCCGCCGGCCGACCATCCCTGTGTCTGTCAAACGTACACAAGCCTGTGCACGTCGGTCGACCGCAAGGGTCGACCGGCTTTTGGTGCGGTCGACCCGTGTGGTCGACCGACCTGGCCTGTCAGCCACAGTCCTGGGTCAGAAACACATGTTAAAAATATTTTTAAAAAATCTTTTAAGCCTTGTAAAAATACCCAAAAATAGTTTTATTATTTTGCATTAATATATAAACATGTGATAAAAAGTTTAGCTCAAATATCAAGCATATGAAACTATTTTGTGTTTAAACATTTTTACCAAAAACCAAAACTTGTATTTTATCAAACTTGTATTTTTCAATACATGAATAGGATAGTTAAAATAAGTTTGTATAAGAAGTTTAAGCATGCATGTATGACTAGAATACATCTATTATACATATAAACCATGTAAACTTGTTTTGATCAACTATTCATGAAAACACATATCGGTTAAACTAAAAACCGAAAAACTATAAAACGTGTGTGTTGTGCACTTGAGCATATCAGCTATACTTATCTTTACACATGGATCTAAAACACACTAAACAAAAACTAGGATACCTAAGTCTTCTGATGATCTTCCATCTTCAAGTCGACTCGGTCCAAACACCGTGATCCAACGAGCAAGGCTATGAATGATCTTGACGCTCGGGCTCGGGAATCACCAAGTGAAGGCTTCCAAACTCTTCTTTCTGAAGCAATCACCAACAAATATCTTGATTAATGATCTGAAACTAAAATCACAAGATTATTAGTAAACATAACTACATGAGCTAATCATCATCAAAATTAGAGAGGAAGGCCTCCGGGCCAACACATATTAGTTGAACTATACGTCAGTTAATTCATCTCTAAAGTATTATCTTTATCTCATGCTGTCCACTAAATGGTGAGATGTGTGACTCTGCAATTCCTTTGATCGCTCACCATTTATATTGATAATAGAGCTTGTCATGTATGATATAGCTATTGTAATTAGATCTTACTGAGATTAGAAATGTTCAAAGCTAACATGTAATACTTTATAAAATCCATTTGTTTGACATTGTTAGTTTTTCATTGCTTTCCTGCCGAAGATCGTTTGTATTTGGTGAAACGTGACGAGTTCGATTATATCACTTATTCCCTATATGACACACACCCACCGTTTCATATCAGTTTGGTATCAGAGCACAAGGTTTAGGCAGGAACACCATGCATTAGGTTAAAAAAAATCTTTTCTTTAGGCATTTTCTTAAAAAAAAAAGAAAATTGTTGCTTTCTTTTCTTTTCTTTTGCATAAAAATATATATAAAAAGAATAAAAAAATGGCTAGTGAATCCCAAACTGCTAATATGGACACCAACACCAAAATCCTCCAAAGGTTAAATGAAATTTTGAGTTGTATAACTAGGTTGGATCAGGTAATGAATTCCACCTCTTATCATCCTGCAATTCACGGTAATATAAGTATTAGGGTTATGAGCACGTTGTGGTCAACTGTCCAAGGCCAGTCATAGTAACTAAAGTTAAAGAACTATTTGTTACAAATTTAAAGTGCCTTCCTCCTTTACTGCCAACTCCTAGTGTCGTTTTCTGCCCTAGTCGTTAGCACCTTCCTCCTCTACTGCCGACACCGAGCCCATTCATAGTTGTCACAGATAAACTATGTATAATAGAGTCAGCTGACTCTGAAGAATTCATTTACCAAGCGGAAGAATCAGAACACTATGTCTCTGACGAAGAAATTCAGGGTGATGATATTGAGAAATCTAGTACTTCGAGTCACTCGAGGTAATCCTAGTGCCTACGGAGTTTACTGATGTCTTTCCTGAAGACAATACTATGTTTTTCTCCGAAGTCACCCCTTTAACTATGGAGTTTGATGATGTCTTGTCTGAAGACCTCCTGCACAAGCTGCCACCAACACATGATATCCAATATGTTGTTGACTTAACACCAGAGGCTAGCCTTCCCGACTTGCCACACCTTAGGTTGAATCCTACCGAGAAAACTGAATTTGAAAAGCAAGTTGATGAGTTGTCACTAGAGGGCAAACCACAATTCCTTATCCCAATAAACATTCATGTCTATGAGGACAAGTTTTGAAACTATATAGTGACAAAGGATGTAGGACAGATTAGGGATTTTACTATCTATAGTCAATCTATAGCCAAAAATTTGAAGGGTACTGTTATGAAAGAAATTAATGTTCTACATATCATAAACTTTTCTGCCATTACAGTTAAACCTAAATGTGCTTTCCTTCAAATTTTACCTGTTAGGATCTCACTTGACGTCGTTCAAATAACAGGTAAATTACCACACACAGTTAGGATGATTCGCTTGATAATCCCTTTTGATCGAGGTCGTGTATATTGATGACCATTGAGCCAAGTGCCTTAAACTTTAATAACTAATAGAGAGTCAAAGTTCACTGGCTATCTTTTGGGAAGACTCTTTAGCAATGATATGCACTAAGTTAAGTTCTCTACTGCACTTCATTATAGAGTTTCTGAGTCTGCATTTTAGGTCTAAACATCTGAGTCTGCATCATATTTTGCTACACACATGCAAGTTCTACACATGGAAAATCAGTGATACATTTGAACAAGCAACGCTAACTATAAGTTATGATCTGACATCAGGAAGGGAATTTAAAACTTTTAGTATTGACAATTTTGTGATGGTTCAGATTCGTCTGAAATGGTTTCTCTAGTAAACTGTTAAAGATTTGCATGCCTGTAGTGCTGGACTTTTTAAAATCTTAAAAGAATTTAAATTACAATATTTATGTTATAGATTTGGCATCAGTTCCATTTTCAATATTGAAGACTAAGTGGTTTACAACGTTTTGATTATCCATAAACAGTTCACTGGGTGATGAGCCTTATCCTGAGCCACTTTTTGAGAGTCCTTCACTTTCCCACTTTCAGATATTCATCCTATATACCAGAGAAAATTGATAACATTTTAGATGATGAATTTACGATGCAACTTGACTAGTAATCTGAGGTGCAAGAAATAAACTTACTGCAGTAAGAGAACAGCTCTGCAGTTGACTGACGGGGTCGAGTTCTCTCCCATCTTGGGATAATTGATGAGAACATCTGAGCCTTAACTTTTATTTGTATTTCAGTGTATTTTTTTACTGTATTTACTTGTATTTTCTTTTGTATTTGCATGTATTTCAGTTGTGTAGTGGTGATAGTTATGGCCATCATGTGTAGTAGTGGTGTAGTTATGAGTGTGTAATGTAGTGGGAAGTTATGGGTAGTTGTGTGGTCGTCGTAACTTATAGCCTATATGAGGCATATTTGTGTACTTGTTTGGAGATGATGGATGAATGGATGAAATTTGATCTCTCCTCTGGTCTCCTCTTTTTTTCTTCCCTTCTCTATGTCCTCTTTATTTTCTAAAGAAAAACTCAAAGACAAGATTCTCTTGACTGTACTCTCTTTTCTGTGTCTCCTTCTCTATCTCTTACAACCCCTTCTCTACAACATTACTGTCATCAGTAACTACAACAGGAGCAACAGCAGCAATATACTGCAGCAGCAACATAGCAGCGAGCAGGAGCAGCAGCCAGCAGCAGCAGACCAGCAGCAGAGCAGCAGCAGCCGCCGCCACCACCAACAGACCAGCAGCAGCAGCAGAGCAGCAGCAGCTGCAGACCAGTTGCAGCAGCAGACCAGTTGCAGCAGAGCAGCAGCTGCAACAAAGCAGAGTAGAAGCAGCAGCAATAAAATTCAAACAACAACGGCTATGGGTACTTATAACGCGCTTCTCAGTTTTCCCTTGGAGTATGACGACGAGTTCTTTATCTGTAAGTTTATTTCAAAGCAATCTACATATTAGTTGAACTATACATCAGTTAATTCATCTCTAAAGTATTATCTTTATCTCATGTTGTCCACTATATAGTGAGATGTGTGACTCTATAATTCCTTTGATCGCTTACCATTGATATTGATAATAGAACTTGTCATTTATGATATAGCTATTGTAATTAGATCTTACTGAGATTAGAAATGTTCAAAGCTAGCATGCAATACTTTGTAAAATCTATTTGTTTGACATTGTTAGTTTTTCATTGCTTTCCTGCCGAAGATCGTTTGTACTTGGTGAAACGTGGCGAGTCTGATTATATCACTATTTTCCAATATGACACACACCTACCGTTTCACATCAGTGTCTATTCAAAATGGTTAGTTTTTCATGACGCCTGCAATTAGGTGTTTATCTGCATAGGGAATATTTATTTTTTTCAAAATATGCAAAACTCTATTTACATAGTTTATATTTCTAGAATAATTTATAACAAAAAGGGGGAAACTTTGGGCTTAACAAGCAAGGTTTAACTTGGCTCTATATGAATATTAGACTTGCTGAAGGCTTTGTTTACTTGGAAATTTTAATATAGGATCTACTGAATAGGTAGCAATACGGGGCATTCTTAGGTATTGTGGACTACCATTTGATTTTTTATCACGGGCACATGAGACCACAAGCATATAAACTAAGAAGTGAGACCCATTTGAACAACCAGTGAAAAATGCAGTACATGAAGGCCGCTGGGAATATGTAGTAATATCCATGCCTTTTATATGTCTCCAATGCGACAACTAGCAGATATGAAATTTTCTAGTATTTTAAATATTATATTTGGTTCTATTAGGTGTTTTGGGTGTGAAATCGTGTACACAGCTTATCTTTTCATGTCTCACACCACAGTTTCTATCAGTTTATTTGCTTTCGGATACCAGACATTAGTTATTAAAGATGAAGTCCTAATGATGTACCATGCTAATCATCAGAGCTGAGGAAAATAGAAGATTTGCTGACTATAGGCAATTCAGTGAAATTCTTTTATTGACACTGTTGCAAGATCATCAACTAAGATTTCCATCTCAAATCTTTGATGTTGGCAGTTTTATGGTTTATGAATAATTAGTGATTTATTCTATGAAATGATCTTTGTGCTCATAAAAAGTGTCGCATGCTGCTCCAGGCACTCTTTTATTCAGCACTTTTATGTGCACGGGAGATGCTTGCACACGAGGATGGATCGGCTGATCAGGACCTTCTCTGCGCACTAAATAACCGGCTGCTAGCATTGTCATTCCATATAAGGGAATATTATTGGACTGACATGAAAAAACTGAATGAAATATTTTGCTACAAAACTGAGGAATATTCTTTTGATGCAGTTAACAAGTTCAACATCTATCCTGATCAGATTTCTCCATGGTTTGTGGAGTGGATGCCTGATAAAGGAGGCTACTTCATTGGAAATCTGCAACCTACGCACATGGATTTTCGTTTCTTTTCTCTAGGAAACCTGTGGTCTATAGTAAATGATGTAAAATCACCTGGATCGCAATCACCTTCAAATCGAATCAAGATTTAAATTGAGAAAAAAGATAAAATTTGGGTTTCCACCCCTTGCACGGGCTTCTCACCCTAAACTCGAGAGCAGAACTCAAGAATTTAACACAATAAAAAAGTTTTTAATCATTCATTCATTCATTGATTATTCCAATAGTTTAAGGGGCCTTATATAGGCTTTACAAAAGAGAAGTACTGGGAAATAACCGATGTGGTACTAAACGCCCACAAAGGAACACAAATTAGACTAAAACACCTACTACAAATAAAGCTGAAACAAAATACTAAATAATAAGCTAAAACATGAAAAGATAAATAGGAGCTGCGTGATGTCCTCATCAATTCCCTAGGGGTAGGAGAAACTCGACCCTGTCGAGTGAGGATTCTCCTCACGAAGCAGCTCAATCTGGCCAAGGTGGTGGTCGTGCCAGCAGCATGTGTACATCATGTCGAGACCATGGTGGCGGAGGAGGAGCTGGTCTCCATGACAGATCGGTGGTGGAAGATAGCAGCACGATCACGGAACAGGGAGTAGAGCGAGGTGCATCGTCCTGCCTGAAAGCGGAGCTGATACCAGGATCCCACGGGTTATCCAACTCGTAAGCAATGTACACAATCCTCTTCAGAGTCATTTCGAAATTTTCACGCCAAGCATGCAACTTTCTCGTGGCCTCAGAGTGACTCGTAACCATCACCCTATCATCAACTGTAAATTCCTGCAATATACTATATGGGTATGCAGCAAATTTGTAGGTGTTATTGCAAATTGCTATCAGCCTAGTGATATCATCAATATGTGCAACAGGCAGATGCAAAGCAGTATGTATTCTAAGCATAGCTCCTAACGATGGGAGAACGAGAGATATAATATGCCTAGAAGGACTTACATCTAACAATGGAGGTACACGGGACTCGGGCACAAACTCTAAACAACCCGAAAAAGAAGTCTTAGAAACCATCTGTTGGACCTTGGCAAGAAATTCATGTGACTCCCCAAAAGATGAATTGATAGGAATAACCATAAAACTAGGTTCAACACAAGGAGACTCGACTAGCTGATTAGGCACAGTGGGTATATTAGGCTCAACTGTCTTGTCCACGTCATCATTGGCACTATCAGAAGACTTATGAATTTCACCAATAATTTGTGTGACAGAATCAACTACCATGTCTTCAATTTTATTAACAGTTTTAGAAGAAACTTGGTCATCCTTAACAGGCTTCGATTCGTCAACTTCATCAGTGGGCACAGTTCTAACATGTTGACTCTCCGAGGGGCACTGATAATGGTAATGTCCATAGCCCTTACATTTAGAACATTTGACCTTGGCATTGATTAGCGTTTTGAAAGTCAAATCCAACTTTAATGCAACTTCAAAAGCATCTTCAACAGTGTCTAAGTCATAGGGGCCAGTAATCATAGCACGTTTTATTTTAGGCCGTAAGCCCCAAATAAACCTAGTTAGAGTCTCAGAAGGGTGCTCTCTCACTTCACTACGAAGGGTTAAGTCCTTAAATATGGTAATGTACTCATGAACGGACATATGACCCTGATGGAGATTGTGTAGCTGGTCTAAGTGGGAGTCCCTATAATGCTGATTAGTCATGCTGACTCAAGCAAGTAAGCAGATGCAATGGAGAGTCCTAAAGTCAATTAAACTAAATGTATGCACTAAACAAAAATTCCCTAAAGTTTAAGGCTTAAATGTAAATAAAAATGCATTCCTAAAATGATGAAAAGATGCAACCACTAGATCGAAGCAAATAGCACTTCTACCAACAAATTATAGCAATCTGTATAGTAGTTGCAAGTAATCAACAGTTAATGAGTCAAGTTGTGATATCACCTGAGGTGGAGTCGTTCACGCCTGGGAAGGCGACCGTAGCTCCAACCTGAATGAGACTGCTGTAGGCGCGTAGTACTGGTCGTCACGAATCCACTGCCTCGAAAACGGCTCGATTTGGACTTGAAATGAGCCCTGAACAGCTGTCTAAAGTGACGCTGTGATTCTGGACTGAGTCAGGAGAACTGGATCTGGACTGAGTCAACTCAGTGAGTTAACCCGGTTGCTGATGTCAGCAGTGACGTCACTGAAGTGGATCGGGTTGGGTTCAGGTTATAATCACTCAACCCGTCTAAATCCGGACCCGCAACCCGCTATGACCTTTTCTTAAAAACCCAAACGGGTTTAAAATGGGCCGGGTTGGGTTTGGATCCGGCCCAACCAACTTACTGTTGAATCCCAAACTCACTTAAGAGTTTGGGTTTGGTTTTTAAGGCCAAACCCAACACCCAATTCCCTTCAGTCGCTCCCGCAGCTAGGGCATCGACTGAGGAAGACGGCGGCGACTCTGCTTGGGCGGAGGCGACGGCGAAGCTCTCCGGCGAAGGCACGATTAGGCGTCGGAGGTGAATAAGGCGACGAAACTTCAGCGATCCCTCCCTCGATCTCCGCTAGGGCTCGCGACACGGAGCGGCTTGCGGTGGCGGTGAAGATCGATCCAGGAGGCGAGCGCTGCGGGTCGGGGAGCCCCGGCGAGCTCGATCTCCTCTTCTTCTTCTCTATTCGCTCCGGCTAGGGCAAGGCGGAGCGGGAGCAGCGGCGACTGCGACTCGGATCAAGGGTGGAACGATGGCGGCGGCGATGCGATGCGATGTCGGCAGTCTGGAACTATCGCCGGCGAGGATCTCCGACGACAAGGACGACAATCAGTCCACCAATCCTGGTGGAGGAAGTGACGGCGAGTCGAGGATGGCCGTCGGCGAGGGCAGGAAAGAAGAGGGGGACGGCGATGGTGATCTTCGATGATGATGGGTTCGATGGGGATGCTGGCGGCACAGAGGAGATGGCGGCGACTGCGAAGAGGTGACGACGAGGAATTTCCGGCTACGATCTTGAGTGGAGCTCGGGCCGGCGATCTGATTTTGCTGCCTGAGAAGATCTGAGGCGGTTGGTGATGATGACTTCGTCGGGCGGCGGCGACGGTGGCGGAGAGGAAGTCGGAGAGGTGAGATCTGGCCTCAGGAAGCGGCGAGCTCTCCGATCGTTCTGGGATTCTTTCGAAACACCCCCACTGTGGCACTCCTTGCTCCCCGATCAAAAATCAGGGCTCGATGGCGGCGGCGGCGGTGGTGAAAAGCAGCGGTGGCGGGTGGACATCGACGAGGATGATGGCGGTGGCTCCGACTGCGGTGGGGCGGATCGTGGGCGCGGCTGGATCGTTGAAGGCGGCGGGAATTGAAGAACAGGGAGATGAATAGTGCGGAATTTGGAATTTTCGATGGATTTTTTTTTTTTTTTTACTGTATATATTTTTTTTGAACAGTGTAATCCTTTTTTTTTTTGACTGAATCTCACTGTAAATTTCTTTCTTTCTTTTTTTTTCTCTTTTTTTTTTTTTTTTTGAATGAATCTAGAATAGATCTAGGGTTTGATCTAGGATTTTGGAAACTGGAAGAAAAATTTAGAAAAGATAATATTTGAAGGGGATTGAAAACCGGTGCTCTGATACCAAAATGATGTAAAATCACCTGGATCGCAATCACCTTCAAATCGAATCAAGATTTAAATTGAGAAAAAAGATAAAATTTGGGTTTCCACCCCTTGCACGGGCTTCTCACCCTAAACTCGAGAGCAGAACTCAAGAATTTAACACAATAAAAAAGTTTTTAATCATTCATTCATTCATTGATTATTCCAATAGTTTAAGGGGCCTTATATAGGCTTTACAAAAGAGAAGTACTGGGAAATAACCGATGTGGTACTAAACGCCCACAAAGGAACACAAATTAGACTAAAACACCTACTACAAATAAAGCTGAAACAAAATACTAAATAATAAGCTAAAACATGAAAAGATAAATAGGAGCTGCGTGATGTCCTCATCAGTAAATAGTTTGGCAACCACACAACAGTCTCATGCAATTTTGGATCTCGTAGAGGCCAAATTGTCCGATCTAGTGGCTGATATGCCTTTCAAGATATGTTGTACTGCTCTTGAGGGTCAGGAGTGGCGAATCATCACAGGCAATGATCAAAAAAAACACGTATGTTTTCAAGCTCCTAATTCTATTTCACCTTTTTCAGTCTCCTTTACCCTGTTCTCTGCTTTTGGTGCAGGCCATGGTCATACCATAATGAAGGATCCTGGCCAACATTTCTCTGGCAGGTCAGCTGTCAGTATTCTATAAACTATTCTGTGCAATTGCCATGTATATCTATCTAGTGACTTACCACAACGCGCACACAAATAATACCCCCTACCCAACACACACACACACACACACACACACACACACACACACAGGGATATTTAAAAGAAAAAAAAGAATCCCCTCCCTGCTGAACTTAGCATTAAGAGTAAATTAAAAAAACAAAATCCTTCCCATCAACTATGTAGTATGGACACTCCTATCATGAAGCCTATCGTGTCCAAAACGTATCTGACATGTGTCCGACACGCATGTCGTGTGCATTTTAAAGAATTTATCACGTGTCCGCGTGTCGTGTCTATATCAATATTGCCGTGTCCGTGCAACATAGCCCATCAATGCTCCTGTTGTGTTTTTCCTATAGTCAGGAAACCTTCCATTATAGATGGATCTCTTTAACTTTGTGTGCACTCTAGATAGACTCAAGCAACTAGCATCGGTTATTAAATCATCATTTTCTCATTGTTTTGGGATGGATACATTGTATAAACATTATTTAGGGACAGGGGCGGACCCACTGGTTGGTTGGGCTGGGCTGGGTTACAATCCGGCCCATTTTTTCATATATTTTCTTAAACTTTTTTTTCATATATTGCCTTAAACCCCATTCTATTTTGGTTTTTTTTTTTGGCAAATTTATTTTTGGTTCTACTCCTGATTTAGTGAAGAATATTGTTTTATTCTTTTGACAAATTCATATATTCATAAGCATAAGTTATAAAAAGTTGCAGCCCATCCTAAAATTTATTACTGGTTCCGCCTCTGTTTAGGGAGCAAGGTCGAGACATCTAGAAGTTGTAGCTAATGCACTTTTGGGAGATCAATTATTTAAATGAGTGAGATCAAGACACCCTGAAGATGTGTTAAGGCACTTCTGTAGAGGCACCATTCAGGGCATTCTCTTCCACAAGCACCAACTTTAGTTCAGCCAGTACAGATTTTGCTAATCTTTCCCAGATTTCCTCTAAAATCTGATGTATTATTCTCTCATCTGTTCCAGCTTACTGTTGCATGCATAAAAGATGAACAGGCTAGAGGTTGCTGTGAAAGCAGTGGAGGTTGCAGAGAGTCGGTTGGCAATAGAAAGATGGCCAGAATATTATGACAGGAAACGTGCACGTTCATTGGGAAGCAAGCTCGGTTATACCAAACAGGGTTCTTGGTGTCAAAGCTACTGCTTGCAAAGCCGGAGGCTGCTAGAATCCTGTGGGAAAAAAGAGGAACCCACGGAAGAAAAGAGGTCGGAAACCCTTGAAGAAGGCATACATTATATGAAGAAATGGCATTAAATGTGTTATGGTGAATGTTCCATTCATTAAGACATTAGAAGTTGCTGCGCATTTCATATGCACTCATTCTTCTTGTGTGTTTGTTTCATTCTTTAAATAGAGCCGTGAAGGAAAATTAGTCGTGTTATATAATTGACACTTTCACTTTGATGATAAACGCAATATTTATTTTACATCATTATCAGCAGATCTTTATCCCATGCTGATCTGGACCTAATTACGAGTCCTCTGCAGCACATGGTATGAATATAGGGCTCGGGTGGCTCCTTCGTGTGAAGGACCGTGATGGTCTTTCGCGCTATGGGCCATTCATCAAAGCTGATGGACGGCTCGGAGCGAGAGAGAGAGAGAGAGAGAGAGAGAAGAAAGCGCGTTTTATTTTCTTTTCTCTCTCCTGTGTCGAGTCGTCCATCAGTTATGATAGGCGGTCCACAACGCAAAGGACCATCACCTGGTGTTTCACGCGAATGAGCCAACCCAGCCCATAAATGCATGCGTGTAACAGGGGATTGTTTGCTTTAAGCACAAAAAGCTGTATATTTGCACATCAATTCAACAGGGATAATTTCACCAGTCTTCAACTGTATATTTCAGTCGCTGCAGGGACTTATGGCGTGTTACTAGCAGTTCTAAACTCTGAAGGAAGCAACTTTTTAGCAGCATCTCTCCCGGTGCAAATAACTTCAGCCATGCTTTGAGTTGTGTTCAACTACTATAACCCATTTCAGCCTTTTTGCAGAGATTCAATGTTGAGAAGCTGAAATGTTAGAGCACCCAATAATCTAATTGCACCAAAGACCAGATGCAAGCTTTCCCTCCACAATTCATGTCGGCCTCAGAAAACAAAAATTTCTTAGTGGTACCGGCTAGAAAGCAGTATTCACATGCTAACTTTACAAAAGAGAAATATTTTACAAACATAAAGAACATGCTTCATCATATCAAAAGGGCAACACTTTTCTCACTTCACCATGTTCCTACTGCTCGAATGAGAAAGGTGAAAAAGAGAGGAGAGCCATATATAGAAATGCATTGGGGTTACTGGTTGATACTCCTCAATGATGGCATCCATATTACTAACAAGGAATGGAAATTCACTGCCATGTATGGAACCTCTATCGGATACATCAGGGAAAAAAAAGGACAGGAAACCACCACCCAACCGGGGATTCTCTTCAAAACATCAGAAGTTCACTAGAAAAGTTCAAACTCGACATCATCTCCGTTGCTCCTGAAATCTAGACATTTGCCTTCCTTCTTCTTGCGCACCCCCACTGGAGTCCCCACATCATAACTTCTTGGTATCTCGGGTGGTGTAGCACATCGGATCAGAGCCCAATTCAGCCCTTCAAAGAAAGGATGCTGCTTGATATCAGTGGCACCTCTGGCTGATCCCAGCCTGTTCTCTGGCTCCTTTACTAGCAGAGACCTGATCAAATCCCTCGCATGAAAGCTAACAGATGGGCTCTCAGGGAATCTCAGGCTCTGAGAGATGACATTGGCAAGAGTCTCGTCATTCCCAGGTCCCTTGAAGGGGGTCCTACCATACAGTAATTCATAAAGAAAAATCCCAAAGGTCCACCAATCCACAGCGCTCCCGTGTCCATCTCCTCTGATGATCTCAGGGGCCAGATACTCATGGGTTCCCACAAAAGAGTTGGACCGGGCATCAGTGGGTTCAACCACAAGCTGTGGAAGTGGGTTTACCTGGCCGGCCTGCTCAGATTTAAGCTTCCGGGTCTTTGTCGTTGTTGAAGATATAAGACGGGGCGTGAAGCAAGAAACTTGAACCCAAGATGGCTGAATGCAAAGAGGCTCGATACAGCTGTTTTCAGCACAAGGTCCAGATAGCCTCTTCGTAGGCTCTTGCGAGCCCAATGACAAGGATCTTAGAAGAGTTGGGCTCACCTTGCACCTGAGTGACAGGTCAAAATCGGAGAGCATGATGTGACCATCTTCCCGTACAAGGATGTTTTCTGGTTTGAGATCTCGATACACCACCCCTAACATGTGTAGGTACTCCAAAGCAAGGAGGACTTCTGCAACATAAAACCTGCAAAATAACTGCACCATGTTAGACTACAGAGCCGTTGCTAAAACTTTGGTACATGAATTATTCAGAAATAATATAACCTAAATAGACTAGCTTATAATATAACTTATAGATCAACGCTTTTCTGCTTTGTCACTGCTTTATTAAATGCTCTGACCAATGTTTAATGGACAGAGCAACGACTGAAGCCAACATGCAAATTGTTGACAGATACTGAGAGAACTGAATGTAGGCAATTCTTTCCAGTTGTTAGATTTCCATTTATGCTAAATGTGTGAGATACTGATTTCCATGTTTACTCAATAGAGGTGGCATTGTAACAAGAAAAAGATTTTTTTTTTTTTTTGGCAAGAACAAACAATGTATCTGAGAAATGAGAGCGAAACCACAAGTCTTGAATGAATAATTCTTAGCAAATAATCTTGACAAAAGAATTCAAGACTAATTAATCAAAGGTGTCTGCAATGCTACATAAAAAACATGAGAGCATAAATACTATTAAGTTATCCTATTCTGTTCATTATATGTCATTTTTGGGTTAAAGATACATACCGAGCAGCAGGTTCAGAAAAACTCCTGCCAGGTTGCCTCTGTCGAAGGACATGAAGATCACCACCCGGACAATACTCCATAACTAAACAGGAGAGGTTATCTGTTGTGAAATTAGCATAAAGAGTTGGCAGGAATGGATGATCAAGCATTTGAAGGATTTCTCTTTCAGTTTGTGCTCTCGTCATCTTCTTTCTGCTCAACAAGAATTCAACATCCATCACTTTCAAGGCAAACAGGCAATCAGAATCAGTTAACTCAGCAAGATAAACAGTCCCAATATCTCCACAACCGAGCCTCTTGAGAAGCCTAAAATTTTTTAACCCTAGGTTTCCATGTTGCATCACGACATCACGGATGGCTTCCCATCGCACATCCTTTGACATGTGAGGTCTACTCCCATTTCCACTGGAACTCTGATGGCTCTCATCACTTGTGCTGCAGCTATAATCACCAATGCTGCTTTTTGAACTTTGAGAAGATTCCCCTTTTCTCTTGTTCTCGAGTTTCCATTCACCTTAACACCAGCATCTATACAGCTAATCGGAGTAACATCAGGTTTACTAGCTGCACCATCCTTATTTTCTATGTTAGGCGCGCTCTCAAGAGGATCGGTACTGCTGGCTGATAGAGAAACAGATTCTTTTTGACAACCTGATTTAATTTTAGTTGGGGCAACACCAGACGTATTCATTTGGCTACATTTGCTAGAACTGCCAAGTGTTGACTCTGATTGCTGTTTTCCTTTCTTTTTAGTGTTGGTTTTGTTCCTAACTACTGGCTTGATCAGGTGAGGACTAGTGGTAGTCTTGCTTGACTCAACACCAGTCTTGGAGCTAGAAACAGTATTCTTGAAGATCACCTTTCCTTTCACTCCCTTTTTCACAGGAGCTGATGAATCGTCTGCAGCTTCTGTTGATGCTATGACATCTTGGATTCTGGTTTTCTGCACATTGGCTGTGGGTGAAACTGTGTGATGAGGGGAAGGACAAAAGGATTGATTGGATGATTCCAAATCCTTCACAGACTTCTCAGGCACAAGGGATATCTCTACCAAGTTTCCTTTTTCTCCAGACTCGCTCATTGGAACAACTACAGATGCCAAAAGCCTTTTAATTGTCACAGTTTCCGAGACATCAGATAAGCCTGTTGATTTTGACAACCTCTTCATAGCAGCCATCTCTGATGCTTGAGAAATACATAACTTTCTTAGTGCCTGCTTCAAAGTTCGGGATTCAGAAATTCCTATCCCTGACGCTTGAGATGCCCCAACTTTAGCAGGCTTCTTTAAAGCACTCTTCAGCAGCATGTCCGCACCCATCTGACGTGAAGAGCCCATGACCCGAGATGATGTTCTTGAATCAACTGCCTTCATTAGTCGATTAAGGTCATCTTCCACAGGATAACCTTGAGATTTTGAATCTTCTTCTTCCACCTTAATGCTTAATGCACTATAACCTTTAAAATGACGAACCAGGTCTAATTCCTCCTTTGACTCAACTATCTCAGAGACCGCACCAAATGAACCCATTTCTTGGAGCTGTATTTCAGTTTAATATAATCTAACAAAAAGATGAGAGATCACACATCTCTCAGGAAGCCACTCATTTGCAATGAATGGACATCAGGCAAGCCACCAAAACATCTTGTGTGGATCTTCTCCAAGCATAATAGTGGTGGGACTGTAAAAGGTCCACATAGCTGATTATTTAGAACCGAGTATTACCAGAATCCTGTGGAGTAACAAATTATTAATAAATAAAAGATAAAGAAGCTGCACTTTGTTGAAGAGAACTACAAGATTCCATTATCATAATACATTCAGTTAGGTTACGAAAAGCTGATGAAAATTTATAAAACCAGCCTATTTAACACAACAAAAAGAAACTAAATAGCAGTTTCGCGCTGCACGCCATTGCAGATATATGCTTAACCATTGTGCACAAACCTGATACTTAAACAGGAGGTTGTTAAATTGACTGCACAAATTTGACACTAGATAAATCATTATGCACTGTTATGTATCCTGGATCTAGTGTTCAAGACAACAAGTTGCTCAGTATTGACAGAAGTAACTAACTATTGGAAAAGTTTAGCGGATAAGATGTACAGTTAGCTTTTCTAACAAGTAAAAAGTTGTATAATCAATCATAAAACGCATATGTGCTCAAAAATTTTTCTTCTGAGTTTGAATATAAAGTAGAGTTTCCTTTCAGCTCATCACAAGCATGTGTACATTAGAGCACATTCTTGTTTCTCATAATCAGTACAGCTGCATTAGCAGCTAATATTTTTTTCAGCATATCTTCCAAGCAAACATTTTCAAAAATAAACTTGCAAAAGTTTCACTTGATAAGCTTAAATCATCATACATCTGATGGCTAAAGATGTAATAAACAGGCAGGCCAAGATGGCAGCCAGACTTGACGATGATCTTGGTTATATTTGGTTTTAGCACAATTTATTTACTGCAAAACTTCAAATTTGAAAGGATTTTTTAAAATTATAAACTTGCTAAATAAAGTAGAAGTCAAAAATGCGAGAGCACACTAAATAAGTGTTAAGTGACCAATTGACCTTCTGTGAAACAATTCATCTTTTCACGAAAGGTAGGTTTCTAAGTAGTAAAGGAAAATCTGTAGGGAGCTCAGATAGCGACTTCACTTGCATCTATCTACAATTCAATAGCAGATATCACTTGGATAAGATAGCTAAATGATTTTCTTAGCAAACAAAACCTCACTCACATTACTAGCTTATTCATCATAATTTGCCCCTTCAACAAATTATTTCCCTTTTAAAGAAATCAGTAGACCATTGAAAAAAAGCAAAAAAAAAAAAAAGATACTGCAATCTCTCATCTTATTCTAAATTGATTCAAATGATGCAAACAACACAGCCTAATTGTGCATTCCATTAGTTTCCTCGTCAAAATCACCCCAATTTCAGGCACGGATTTCCTCACAAGGTTGTCTCACATCTCCACACGAGAACCCGAAGTCCACAAAAGGTGCCAATTGAATCAATTCCCAAATCATCAACCATTATACTAATCCAATTTAATGACGCAAGAAAAAAGCAAGTGTAGCTACGCATAATCTACATTAAACCAATTTCCACAAACAGACACCCGATCAGCTAACGCCAAACTAAAGGATCAAATTACAAAAAGCGAAGACTTTACCTTCACTGGAAACCAGCTGAAGAAGATGAGCAACCAGTGGACGCAGGAACTGGAAAATAACCGGAAGAACCCTAAAAATATCCGAATCAGCGAAGAGAAGGCCACCAATTCCGCCAATGCCGACTCCGGATCGGACCACGCCGACACCAGGGTGAAGATCTGGAGCTTTAGGGCTCCGCTGGAATCAAGAATCAAGATCGGGAAATGACGAAGGCGAGGAATTTATTAGAGTTAGGGTTTCGGCGGAGGTTTGAGGACATGAGAGAGAGAGAGAGAGAGAGAGGCGAGAATGAAATGCACATCACGAGAAAGAGCAGGGAGGGAGCAGGGAAATATAAAACCCACAAAAAACAGATGATAAGAAAACCCACGATCTATTTTCATCTCTCGTTATCTGGGACCCCACCAAGGGAGAGGACATTGCGACCCCAGAAAATGAAGGCACCCCTAAATTTGACAAAGGAACCAGAAAAAATTTTAAAATGTCAAAATGTACTTTTCTTTTCCTCCTCCTCCTCCTCCTATTCCCCCTCGTCGGCGAACACCGCCCCCTCCCCCCCAAATCTCCTCCCCGATCTCCCCCCTCCCGTCGGCGAACCCTCTCCCACGGATCTCTACTCCCCTCCCCTCTCGTCGGCGACCCTCTCGCCAACGAACCTTCCTTTTCTCACCGGCGAGCCCTCCCCCCTCCTCCTTTCCCCCACTTGATCTCCTCCTCAGGCTGATTGGCTAGAATTCGGCTATCGTCGGGGAGAGGGGGAGGCCTAGGGGGAGGGGGGGGGGGGTGGTGGGGGTGGGGGTTGGGGGGGAGGGAGAGAGAAGAGGTCAGGGAGGTGAGGAGATCAGTGGGGAGGAGGAGGAGCAGAGGGAGCCTGGGGAGAACGGGCAACCAGAGAAGAAGAAAGGGGCGGTGGAGGGAGGAGGAGGGGGAGGTTTAGGAGGACGGGCTGCCAGAGAAGAAGGGGGCGGCTAGAGGAAGGAAAGAGGAAGAAAGGAAGGAGGAAAAAGGAGGACATTTTAGACTTTTCACTAAAAGTAAAATTGTCAAAAAAAAATTACCGGCACACTTGTAAATATTTGTGGGGTGCCTTTCTCATTTCTTGGGGTGGCGATATCTGCTCCTCCAACAAAGCGGGTCCCGCCTCAGCTTTTATTGTGGAAACAGACTTGTGCTTGGGGTTTATTTACGGTTCGTGCCTTTTTGGTCATTTAACTGAGGACTCTAGCATATGCGTAATTTGATAGTTACCAGTTCCAACTTACAAGTTTCAAAGAGGGCACCATCTAGGACTAAAGTTGTTCCACGCAGTTGGCTCAACCGGTTGTCCTGCATCAGTTAGAGCACAAGCTCTCTACAAGTCACCGCTTTGAATCCCGCAATGCGGACATTTATTCTCCCTCAACGTGGCCCCTCGCTAGGTCTTGAATTTGCTCTTCGGAGATTACCGGTGATTCCCGTCGGCGATAGAGTTAATTACCCCAAAAAAAAAAACTTAGGACTAAAGCTAAATTGTAGGACAGCAATGGGGAAACAACACAGCTCATGGGATTGAAAGACCCAAGTCATTGCATTTTGAAAAAAATTCAATTCAATTCGGTGCTCTTTTCCATCTCCAAGTTAGTTGGCTGTCGATTCGATGTCAATCCGTTACAAACCCGATATATTTTTTTTTCCTTTTTTAAATCGAACACGAGAAACCCCACCGTCATCGAGGAGGAAGTAATGAAAACGTACATTGCCCATGCGCATAGAGGCATTAAACGTCATAATTGTTTGATTTATAGATGACTTTTAATGTGAGAATAGTGGAAAATAGCATGGGTTGAGTCCAATGCATTAGTCTCTACGTACTGCTAGTTACATAGTTGAGCTGGCATCACTTTAAATTCCATTCATTGGATTCAATGATTTTAATTGACTATAACATGAAAAGGATTTTCCTTGCACAAGATTAAGTTCAAACAATCACCACAGGACTCGATGATTAATCTGTAGTCTCTCTCTCACCAACTTGACCTATGATTTATGATAAAAGATAGAAAATTACCAATCAAGATCCACATTGCCAATTTTAGCAACTCAAGTCATAAAAAGACAATCACAAAGTTATCACAAGGGATTCTCTTAAGAGCTTAGGAGAAAATTGATTATTTTTTCTGACTTAGGTGGGGCTCATTGGTTTTTCTGAGCTGGGGTGTTTGATTGACAGAAAATTGGAGAGTAAAAAAAAAGGATTTGGGGCATGTCAGTTTCCTCTCAAAATTGAGAGGAAAACAAGGAGAAAATTGAGAGCTCAATATTTTTTTTTATGGGGCTGCCTTTTTGTTAGGGTTACTCTCCTCTCCCTCTTCTCCCGCAGCGCTCTGAATTCTCTCCCCTTCTCTCGCCGATCTCCGCCTGATTTGAGGCTGAAATTGCAAATTCCCAGTTTCTCACCGGAAATTTAAGTTGTCGCTGATGTCCGCCTTGATTTGGTGACCGAATCATGCCCCAATTCTTCAGATTTTGGGTACATGATGGGGCTTTTGTTGTAGGCAACGACGATGATGCTTAGTTGAGCCCATGTTGCTAATCCATGTTCATCTTCATCTCCTTTATAGTTCGTTCTGATCTCGTCGTCGTCAGTTATCGTGGGGTTCTGATCTCTTTGAGGCCGTTGGTCTTCAGATAATTTTCGATGTGTGTTTTGAACTATTTTACGCCTTGGGTCTTGATCTATCTGCGCTGTGGATTTTGATCAAAGAAATTCTTGAATTCCCAAGCTAGTGGCGCCTGCTCTTGTTGATGCTGAAGTTAGTAGTCGGGTTGGTGGTGGTGTCGATGGTCGCGCTTGTGTCGTTGGTGTTGTTCTTGGTGTTGGTAGTCGAGTTGGTGGTGGTGCTTGTGTTAATGGTGCTGATGTTGGGGTTGTGTTTGTGCTGGTGTTGGTGGTGGTCGAGTTGGTGGTGGTTTTGGTCGTGATGAAAATCACCTAGAGGGGGGGTGAATAGGTGATAATGCTAATCAATGCACAATTTAAAAATATGATGCAACAATCGCTCAAAACAAGACTAAGAGCCGAATACCCCGTAAAGGGTTCTGAACTCCTTCCTCCTGATTCCTCTTGAAATGAGTTAGAGGTGCGCAATGCAACCTTGTTGTATGGGACTATGATTGACAAGATGAATGAAAACAAATGAATCTTGCAATGAAAAATAGAGAGCAAGTAATAAGAGCAATGAAAGTAAAGCAAGAATCAAGTGCAAGTAAACCAAACGCAAACACCGAGAATTGTTATCGAGGTTCGAGCACCCAGCTCTACTTCCCCGCCTTCCCCAGAAGGATTCCAACCACTTCCACTATCACAAAGATGTTACAAATTCACCGGAGTACCCAACTCCACAATCTCAAGTACAAGCAATCTCTTAGTAGTCAAAAGACCACAAACTCTCTCTTGCAAAATTCTCTTCCCTTACAAAGGTCCTTAGAGAACAATGAGTAGGAATGAAGCTCTTGTGTGTAAGGAGAAAAGAAAAAAAAATCAGAGAGTTCTTGAAAATACTTCAGAAAATGAGAGAGAATTTCAGCACAAAAACCAAGAAACCAAGCTCTTTTGAATGCCTTAAACTTTTAAAACTTTTGCAAATTTTTCTTGTTAAAAATTGGTAAATGAACCTCTCCCCAAATACCCCTATTTATAGGAGAGGGCTAGGGTTTAGAGATAAAACATATTTAAGGCTAATCAGAAAGTATTAAAACCAAAACATGTCATTTAAACACACTTAAGGATAAAAGGACAAAAAATAAACCAGCTTAGGAAATAGCCGTTACTGTTCAAACGGCTATCTCGGTCGACCGGTCGGTCGACCGCTAATTCAAAAATAATAGCCGTTGCAGGCTAACGGTCGACCGCCCGGTCGACCCAAAAATACAGAGAGCAGAAGTCTTGCAGTCAGGCAGGTATCGGTCGACCGCCGGGTCGACCGTGAAACGTGCACACGGATACGCACTGCTGCCAGAACATCGGTCGACTGGGTCGGTCGACCGGCTTGACCTGACACAGGGTCGGCCGACCCGGACGGTCGACCGGCTCAGGTCAAAAGCCAAAACAAAAACAGAATTTTGAGGAGAAATCTATTTTTAACAAAACAATTTTAAATAGAGATATATATAATAGATAAAAAGGAGTTTGTAGGCTGAAGATTGTATACAAACTATTTTTGTACATATTATAGGAAATATTTTTGAAAACAAGATGTGCGCAAAAACGTGTGTGATAGAGTTTCAAACCTATTCACTATTCTTTAACAAAACTCTAAACTAAAAACAAATCTAATAAATTATCTTGAGCAATTTTGAAGTCTTGAGCCATGCAATGCTTTACTAGAGCCTTCTCTTCTATGTTCCTTCCTTGATGTGCAAAAAGCCTTCTTTGCTTTATGAACCTAGAATTTCTTGCAATAGCAAAGCAATGGCCTCCAAATATGGTACAAATCTGAAACTTATCTTAACAAACTAATTAGTACCATATAGCTCCTATTTGGTTTGTTATCATCAAAACTCTAAACAAATGGAGAGTGTAACCTTATGGGCCAACAATCTCCCCCTTTTTGATGATGACAAAACAAATAGGCTATAAGCAAAATATAGAGGAGGAGTAAGCTCCCCCTCAAATTATGCTATCATAAAAACAATGTAAGGTGCAAGCAAAAACCATCAAACCAAAAACCATATGATTAAAAATCAAAATATGCTTGCAAAACACTAAAAAAACAAGAAATCATAAAAACTAATTAAACATGTATAAACTCATATGGAACCAAAACCATATGAACTCATAATTCTATCATAAAAACTCATTCTCCCCCTTTTTGTCATACATCAAAAAGGGTTATGAAAACATTTTTATTCAATAACACAAACATTAAGTTCACCACAAATGAAGGAAAATCTAGCAAAATCAAGTGGTTTAGTGAAAATATCGGCTAGTTGCAAATCTGTAGAAACATAATCAATATCTATATCTCCTTTCTCAAAATGATCTCTAAGAAAGTGATATCTAATCTCAATGTGCTTGGTCATACTATGTTGATTTTCATTCTTTGTCATATGTATAGTACTAGTATTATCACAAAATATTTTTATATGGTTATAATGCAAATCATAATCAAGGAGAGTATGTTTCATCCAAAGGACTTGTGCACAACAAGCCCCCGCGGCAACATACTCCCCCTCGGAGGTTGAGAGAGCTACGGAATTTTGTTTCCTAGAGGACCATGAAACAAGACAATTACCAAGAAATTGACATGTCCCACTAGTACTCTTTCTATCTACTCTACAACCCGCATAGTCGGCATCCGAATAACTCGTCATTGAGAAATCTCCGGTTTTCGGATACCATAGACCCATTCCAATTGTGCCCTTAATATAACGAATAATGCGTTTTACCGCAATAAGATGGGACTCCTTAGGACACGATTGAAATCTAGCACAAAGACACACACTAAACATGATGTCCGGCCTACTTGCCGTCAAATATAAAAGACTACTTATCATGCTTCTAAACAATTTAATATCAACATTTTTACCTTGGTCATCCTTATCAAGCTTGGTTGTAGTTGCCATGGGAGTGTTGCAAACTTTAGAGTCTTCAAGTCCAAACTTCTTTACGAGTTCCTTTGTGTATTTGGCTTGGCATATGAAGTTCCCATCTTGCAATTGCTTGATTTGGAGTCCATGAAAGAAATTAAGCTCACCCATGGAGGACATTTCAAACTCACATTGCATAACCTTTTCAAATTCCTTGCATAAAAACTCATTAGTAGAACCAAAAAATTATCATCAACATAAATTTGTACAATTAAAATGTCATTATCAACATGCTTAGTGAATAGTGTTGTATCTACTTTGCCTTTAATAAAATCATTTGAAATGAGAAAACTAGAAAGCCTTTCATACCAAGCTCTTGGAGCTTGTTTCAATCCATACAAAGCTTTATCAAGTTTAAAAATAAAATTAGGATGAACATGATCAATAAAACCGGGAGGTTATTCAACATAAACTTCTTCATTTATAAAATCATTCAAAAATGCACTTTTCACATCCATTTGAAAAAGTTTAAAATTTTTGAAAGATGCAAAAGCTAGTGTCATCCGTATGGCTTCAAGCCGTGCTACGAGTACAAAGGTCTCCTCAAAGTCAATTCCCTCAACTTGAGTGTAACCTTGGGCCACTAACCTAGCTTTATTCCTAATCACATTTTCGGACTCATCCATCTTATTCCTAAAGATCCACTTAGTACCAATTATTGGTCTATCGTGGGGCCTAGGAATAAGGTGCCAAACTTGGTTGCGCTCAAATTGATTGAGTTCCTCTTGCATGACTAGCAACCAATATGAGTCCGCCTCGGCTTCGAGGATGCTTTTGGGTTCAAAATGAGAAATGAAAGCAAAATTACCACATAGGTCATGGAGTTTGGAGCGAGTTGTTACCCCTTTAGATGCATCACCTAAGATGAGCTCCTTGGGATGATTTGTAGCGTATCTCCAAGCTTTAGGAAGCGGTAGAGAGCTTTCCTCTTTATCCTCTTGAACATCACCAATTGATTCTAGCTTTTCTTCTTGAACGGGTGAGTCCTTCAAGGATAGTCTCTCCATGTTATCACCTAATGGTTCAATCTCTACAACATTCTCAACAAACACATTAGATTCTTCAAATTTAACATGCATGGATTCTTCAATGGTAAGTGAAGATCTATTGAATACTCTATAAGCTTTACTAGTTGTAGAATATCCAACAAAGATTGCTTCATAAGCCTTAGCATCAAATTTATCCAAGTTATCTTTAGTGTTCAAAACAAAACACTTGCATCCAAAACTTTGAAATATGCAACATTAGGTTTTCTAGAATGATATATTTCAAAAGATGTTTTGGAAGAATTTTTACATAAATAAATACGATTTGATATATAGCATGCGGTGTTTACGGCCTCGGCCCATAGATATTGAGGGAGGTCATACTCACTTATCATTGTCCTAGCCATCTCTTGAAGTGTTCTATTTTTTCCTTTCTACAACTCCATTTTGTTGTGGAGTTCTAGGACAAGACATTTCATGCTTAATTCCCTTTTCATCACAATAAGTCATGAAGAGTTGGTTAACAAACTCACCACCTCTATCACTCCTTATTCTCAAAATCGAAAAACCCTTTTCTTTTTCAACTCTTTTTCGAAAAATCTTAAAATGAGAAAAAATTTGATCTTTGTGTTCCAAAAAGAAAACCCAAGTGAAACAGGAAAAATCATCAACTAAAACAAATGCAAATCTACTACCATTTAAACTCTTAGTTTTAGTAGGTCCAAAAAGATCCATATGAATTAATTCTAAAGGCCTAGTTGACATGATATCCTTGATTGGTTTGAAGGAAGACTTGGTTTGTTTCCCAAGTTGGCACGCACCACAAATGCGGTCTTTCTCAAACTTCAAGCAAGGAATACCCTTCACCAATTCCTTTGAATTAATCCTAGAAAGATGGTCAAAAGATGCATGTCCTAATGTTCTATGCCAAAACCAAGAATTTTCATCAAAAGCATTTAAGCATTTAGTAGAACATTCCACATTAAGCATGTCAATGATATAAACATTATCATCACGAAAACCGGTGAGAATACAATCATTGGTTTTAACATCAAAGATTTTGCAAGAAGAATCATCAAAAACAACCTTAAGTCCACGGTCACAAAATTGACTAATGCTAAGCAAATTATGCTTCAAACCATCAACAAGTACAACATTTTCTATAATGGGAGATGCACCAATTTGAATGTTACCTATACCGATGATAGTGCCTTTGGAGTCATCCCCGAAGGTGACGGAGCCACCTTCCTCGTACCTTGATAGGGTTGTAAAGTTATTGATGTCCCACGTCATGTGTCTTGAACAACCACTATCAAGGTACCACCGCTCCCTACGTCTTGGAGCCTTGGTGTGTACCTACATCAAATAATTTAGGACTTGATTTTGGTACCTACATTTTCTTGGGTCCTAAAGAGTTAGTTCCATGAACCCAAACAAGATTATTTGATCTATTTACTTGGTCATAACAAAATTTAGCCAAATGTCCATTCTTACCACAATATGTGCATCTATACACTCTACCATATTTAAAAACATAGTGAGTGTGTGATTTGTGAGCATGAGAATTGTGAGCATGAAAAGATTTAGCATGAGAAGTGTTATGTATAGTGTGAGCATGAGGAATCTTAACATGTGAATTTTTAGCATGAGAGGTGTGCTTTTTAGAAAACATTTCTTCAAGTTTCTTAGTGTTAAAAGCACAATCCTTTAAAGTCTTTTCAAAATCAACAGTCCTAATTTTTAAAGAAGAAATTTCTTTTTCATCAATCTTAGGAAATTTTGCTTTACAAGCAACTTTGTAAGCACTAAATTCATTTTGGGTAGAAATGAGATTTGAAGAAATTTCATCTTTTTCTTTAGAAATAATAGCAAGTTGATTTTTGAGAAAAGCAACTTCCTTTTCCAATTTAGAGCATTCAATCTTTTTATTATCATAGGTTTCTGAAAGTTCAACAAAGGCATGAACAAGAACTTCTTTACTTAATTCATCATCTTCTTCATCAAAAGGTTGAGGGGTTACCTTCGGTGTGTTTGCCATGAAACACATATTTGTTATATCCGCCTCTTCCTCGGACTCGCTTTCCGAATCCAAGTTGCCTTGTACGCTTTCTTTTCTTCCGGTTTCTTTGGCTTGAAGGAGGAGGTCATCTTCTTCTTGAACTCCAGGCAATCGGCCATGATATGTCCGGGTTTTCGGCAATTGTAGCATATAATTCTTCTCTCCTCTTTGCCTTCAAATTTCCTTCGGAAGTTGAGCTTGTTCCTCCGGTACATTCTCTTCACATTGCGAACAAGTAGTGATAGCTCCTCATCTTCTTCTTCATCTTCTTCATCGTCTTCAAGAGTGGATGAAGACTTGAAGGCTATGGATTTCTTCTTTAGTGGAGCGGCCTCTTCTCTTGCTTTCTTTTCCATCTCATGGGTTTTAAGTTCCCAATGAGACTAATAAGGTCCATCTCATCCTTGTCGTTCAACTCTTTCAAGGTGGTGGCCTTTATCTCCCAAGATGAAGGAAGAGCCCAAATTACTTTTCGCACCTTTTGGTCATTTGAGATATCATCACCTAAAGAAGAAAGAGCATTGGTAATTTAATAAATCTAGTAATCATACAATCAATAGATTCTTCATCAATCATTTTAAAGGATTCATATTGGGACCTTAAGAGATCTATCTTAGCTCTCTTAACTTGTGAAGTCCCCTCGTGTGTGACCAACAAATGTTGCCAAATCTCATACGCAGATTGGCAATGAATTACCCGTGTAAGGTCATCCTCATTCAAGGCGGTTAAGAGGGAATTTTGGGCCTTGGAGTTAGCCTCATATTCTCTAAAGGTGAAGTCGGTCCATGTGCTCTCATCACTATTGGGTGCAACATAGGGTTTGATCAAAGATTTTGCAACTAAGCTACCTAATGAATACAAAAAGATAGTCATCCTAACCTTCCAAATAGGAAAATTTAGTCCATCAAATTTAGGAGGGGTTTTGATGTTATCGGCCATGTTTACTAGTGAATGAATGATGGAATGAAAATGTTGATTAGCAAATTTTAAGGATCTCTCTAAGGATTTAAGCCAAATCTAGAGTCCAAGCTCTGATACCAATTGAAAATCACCTAGAGGGGGGTGAATAGGTGATAATGCTAATCAATGTACAATTTAAAAATATGATGCAACAATCGCCCAAATAAGACTAAGAGCCGAATACCCCGTAAAGGGTTCTGAACTCCTTCCTCCTGATTCCTCTTGAAATGAGTTAGAGGTGCGCAATGCAACCTTGTTGTATGGGACTATGATTGACAAGATGAATGAAAACAAATGAATCTTGCAATGAAAAATAGAGAGCAAGTAATAAGAGCAATGAAAGTAAAGCAAGAATCAAGTGCAAGTAAACCAAACGCAAACACCGAGAATTGTTATCGAGGTTCGAGCACCCAGCTCTACTTCCCCGCCTTCCCCAGAAGGATTCCAACCACTTCCACTATCACAAAGATGTTACAAATTCACCGGAGTACCCAACTCCACAATCTCAAGTACAAGCAATCTCTTAGTAGTCAAAAGACCACAAACTCTCTCTTGCAAAATTCTCTTCCCTTACAAAGGTCCTTAGAGAACAATGAGTAGGAATGAAGCTCTTGTGTGTAAGGAGAAAAGAAAAAGAAATCAGAGAGTTCTTGAAAACACTCCAGAAAATGAGAGAGAATTTCAGCACAAAAACCAAGAAACCAAGCTCTTTTGAATGCCTTAAACTTTTGAAACTTTTGCAAATTTTTCTTGTTAAAAATTGGTAAATGAACCTCTCCCCAAATACCCCTATTTAGAGGAGAGGGCTAGGGTTTAGAGATAAAACATATTTAAGGCTAATCAGAAAGTATTAAAATCAAAACATGTCATTTAAACACACTTAAGTGAGAAAAGGACAAAAATAAACCAGCTTAGGAAATAGCCGTTACTGTTCAAACGGCTATCTCGGTCGACCGGTCGGTCGACCGCTAGTTCAAAAATAATAGCCGTTGCAGGCTAACGGTCGACCGCCCGGTCGACCCAAAAATACAGAGAGCAGAAGTCTTGCAGTCAGGCAGGTGTCGGTCGACCGCCGGGTCGACCGTGAAACGTGCACACGGATACGCACTGCTGCCAGAACCTCGGTCGACTGGGTCGGTCGACCGGCTTGACTTGACACAAGGTCGGCCGACCCAGACGGTCGACCGGCTCAGGTCAAAAGCCAAAACAAAAACAGAATTTTGAGGAGAAATCTATTTTTAACAAAACAATTTTGAATAGAGATATATATAATAGATAAAAAGGAGTTTGTAGGCTGAAGATTGTATACAAACTATTTTTGTACATATTATAGGAAATATTTTTGGAAACAAGATGTGCGCAAAAACGTGTGTGATAGAGCTTCAAACCTATTCACTATTCTTTAACAAAACTCTAAACTAAAAACAAATCTAATAAATTATCTTGAGCAATCTTGAAGTCTTGAGCCATGCAATGCCTTGCTAGAGCCTTCTCTTCTATGTTCCTTCCTTGATGTGCAAAAAGCCTTCTTTGCTTTATGAACCTAGAATTTCTTGCAATAGCAAAGCAATGGCCTCCAAATATGGTACAAACCTGAAACTTATCTTAACAAACTAATTAGTACCATATAGCTCCTATTTGGTTTGTTATCATCAAAACTCTAAACAAATGGAGAGTGTAACCTTATGGGCCAACACGTGGTGCTTGTGTTGGTGGTGCTGGTTTTAGAGCTAGTGTTGGACTTGCTGGTCTTGGTGCCCATGCTAGTGTTGGTGTTGCTCAGGGGGTCGCTTATGGTATTATTATTTCTGTGTTGGTTTTGGCCTATCTCTTCCTTTTCTGCTTGTGTTTTTTCCCCAAAGGCAAGGTAATATGTTGACTTCTAAGTTTCTTCTTTAATTATTCCCTATATATGAAATGGAATTTGTTTAAATTGAAGTACATTTTCTCAATTTATGGATATTGTTATATATTTGAGTATTCAACGTATAACAAACACTTATATATATTTAACTGTTACACATGTGGTCAATGATGGATATTGTCATATGTGAATTATTTTCTTTGAGAAATTGATGCATATATTGGATATTTAGCTTCTGAAAAGAGTCTAAAAATATATAACTTTTTCCAATCATTGCAGGATGCACAGAGTCTGCATATAGGCCTCTCGAGTTTAGAGTATCTCCGCTTATGGGAGGTTTTGTGTGCCACAGTACTCAAGCAAGCCAACTGTATGGGTATGAGGCCATTAACCAAATGATGATGGGGATGAACATGAGTCCAGCAGGAAGCTCGTCCCCATATTATAGTGATGGGTATCATTAACTAATAGACCCATACTAAGCAGGGATAGTTGAAGGAAGTCCCCTTACACTTGGCTATACAAGGATGATTGTAGGAAGTCCCCCTATACCTGGATCTTACACGCAATTCCTACAAACTGGGATTGTACCACCAATTGGGAGACCATTTTCTCCCTTTAATGGGACACCATTGTCATCTCGAAGTGAGAGGTACACATCAGATAGGACAACAATGGTAATTCTAAGAAATCAAGGGACAGAGATGAGTTGGAGGTGAGTTCCCCAGTGAAGAAATTGAAGAAGAACACTAGGAATAAGAAGTCGAGGGCACAAGTAAACAAAATATGGGAGGATGAGCATGATGACTTTGTTATTTCTTACCTAGCTAATCTAGCAATGTAAGGATACAAAGTTGCTAAAACTTTTAAGGCTTCTGCTTTTAAGATGAATGCGCAATTCATGAACAAAAAGTTTGAAATAGATTTTAGTGGAGCAAATGTAGGCAACCATATAAAGACCTTGAGGGCACGCTTTTAGGGACGTGCAGTTGCTTCAATATTAGTGGAGTTGGGTGAGATGAAGAGAACAAGACCATTACTATAGACCCAATCTCATATGATAGATAGGATAAGGTATACAATATATCATTTTCTTCCAATTTATCTTTAATTTCGAACTTGTGTGCGCATATAAAATCCATTTAATTTTTTAATTGTGTAGAAACCACCAAGCTTAAGGAATTTGAAACAAACGTTGACGCACTTTCATGACTTGAGGCTCATAATTGGAGATGACTTTGTCAAGGGAGAGTTCAAGAAGACCGTCTTTGAAAGTTTCGCACATATTCCTTTTTTCAATTCAGGTAGGGAATGTTCCTGTGGTTGATATAGGACAGGATGGCGCATCAGCAGTTGTACGAGGAGAAAATTTGAAAATATATATTGTAAAATTTTTTGAATCAATGAAAGATTATCATAATTCTAAAAAACTCCAATGACAAGAGAGAGGAGATATTCAAGCTCAAATCTCCTTTTTATTTAATGTCGGGTTCTTTGATTCTTATTTTCCGTTGACTAGGTGAACGTCAAGCTCTTCTGAAACTCTTCTCCTTGGATCACAGATGGAGTAGCACAGCTCCTATCCAATGAAATCTTAAAGAGACTTAGGTAAAACTTGAACTTAGCAAGTTGGTAGAAGAGACGTGACTCTGTTAGAGTTAAGACGCACCTCTCTTATTTTATCCAAACCGAGCTTGAGAATACTGAAGAGATGCAGTCTTTACAGTGGAGACGCAGACTTCAAAACGCGGCCCTTGAAGCATCGCATGCAGTCTATAGAGACATGAAGATCTCGCTGGATCTTTCGAGGTAAAGCCGGCGTTGACGGTTGGGGACGCGTGTCGTTAGGACTTCCCGGAGAAAAAATCCACGTGTCTTACTCAGACTGGATTTGAGATTCGTGTCACGAATTAAGGCTATTAATTGGCCTTTAAGAACGGCTTTGATATTTATGCCATTAATTAATGGCCATTAGCGAGCCTATAAATAGGCCATGAGCCTCTTAATAGTCATTCATCTTGACTGTTTTTCCTTTATGGGTAAGTACTCTGAAGAACCTTTAGGGTTCTTAGATTGTCTTCTTCTCCAAGCCTACATCCTGAAGAACTTTTAGAAGAGTTCTTTGAATGAACCCAAATCCATGATGCTTTCTTACAATCTTCTTCGAAGATTATCACTGTTAAGTGATTTCAACATCAAAAAGCATCCCCTCGGGCTTTCAAGGTCGTGTCTTGATGGATGATGTCCTCCCTCTAAAGAACTTCTCTTTAGGTAGAAAATAACCTTTGCCATAATAAGACTTTGTATCTTGTTTTTCATTGACCGGGTGAGCGTCACAGTCTTATGGGAATCTTCTCCTCGGGCTATGGACGGAGTAACATAACTCCTATCCAATAAAATCTCAAAGAGACTTAAGGTAAGAATAAACTTGTACTCAGTAAGTTGCTAGAAGAGTTAAACTCTTAAGTATTTCGCAGCTGGAAATTCTGATTAGGATTCTCCAAAGTCGACCAAAAACTTTCTCGACCCCTCTTCAATAGCGAACTGAGCTATTTATAGGGGTTTCAGGGGTAAAACTGTCCACTAAAAACCTTCATAATGGGGGTTAACTCCCTCATTACGTGGCAATAATTGATCTGGTAATAAGGGCAGTTATAACCGATACGCGGGCTTTGAGCCTCGTGTTTTGCCATTGAGGTAACGCTTGAGAAACGCGAACCTCAAGTTCTGCGTTAGGCTTCATGTGAGACGCGGGCTTCGAGCTCTGCATCTAGGTATTGCATGGATGACTGAGACGCAAGTTCCAAGCTCTGCGTCTTAGCTATTGCAGTGAAGCAAACACGCGAGTTTCGACTCTTGTGTCTTGGTACTACAGTGATGCTGAGATGCAGTTTTCAAGTTCTGTGTCTTGGTTATTTTAGTAACATTAAGACGTGGGTTTCAACCTTCGCGTCTTGGTGCTACACTAGTGGCTATGCTGCCTTGCGTCTGGAGTTTGGACTCTACTTTCTGGTAACTTGACCTCAGTGATTTTTGGACAGTCTACAGAACCCCTCCAAAGTTTTCGATATTCTGCGGTTGACTGGAACGGATTTCGAAATACTTTAGACTTTGGTTGAATTCATACTTCTCATGATTGGACTGACAATCATTTGAGATACTCTGAGTTTGATCCTATCTGGAATGTGGTCTTTGTGAGTGTACTATAAAACCCTTTAAAGCTGCCAGAAATGATCGTGGTGAGTAGATAGATACGCAGTCGAGACCTCCTCAGTACTCTGAGCCGGTTGTTAGTGTATTGTTGAACTGAGGGTAAACAATCGTCTACTTGTGCCAGTGTACTGTTGAACAGATTGCAGAAGTAAAGACTGAATGCGAGCCTTGTAGACGCAGAGGTCATGTTGCCTAAAAGTCGCAGACTTTATTCGAAGTGAAGATGCACCTCTTACTTTGCTAAAGAGACGCGACCTTTAAAGGGACACGGTATTTGAAGCGAAGATGTAGCTCTCACTCTATTGAATAGACGCAGCTCTTACATTATTGAAGAGACGCGACCTTTGGAGGGACGCGGCTTTGTTAAACGCGAGACCTGCGTTCTGGGCGTGTTGCCATGTGTCTGGCGGAGTTGAGGGGACGTCTTTCCTTTAACGCGCGAAATTCGTGCCCGTTCAATACGTGCGCCACGCGTCAGGCGAAGATTGGGCATAGAGGCATGCGCCGTGTATCTCTGCAGATCACTGTGCCTATAAAAAGACAACAGTCTTTCAAGGGTCATCATTAGACTCTTCTTCTTCTTCGCTGAGCCCTGTGTAGAGAGTTAAGAAAAGCCCTCAAGCTCTGTCCCCTTTCCTTCATCTTTAACACCGATTTCACGGTTGAAATGGCACCAAAGACCAAACATGTTGTCTCGTCCTCGAGCGCTGTTGCTCTAGAGGTTCAAATGGGCAGTCCTTCTACGCAGGAGGCCCTCATTTCAGGTAGTAAAACCATCTGAACTGGTTTCCACCATTAAAGGGGCTTAAAGAGTTCTCTTAACTCCTAAGTCTCTTTTGAATCTGAACCGCCAACGCGAGGCTCATGTCCGTATTTGATTTTTAGACGCGGCTCTTACATTGGTAGGTAAGACGCGAGTTTGATGACCTCCGCATATTTGCTTCATCAACTTGAGTCCGTATCTGTTTGTCAAACGCGGACTTCGTTGAGCCTTGCGTTTTGATCACAATATTCAGTATTTCTTTGAGTGAGGAAGGTTCAGACGTGGACTTCATAGGATCCTCGCGTCTTTAAGGTCAAGCACGAGTTTCACTAAGTCTCGCGTCTGAGTCTGACACTTAGAAAAATTTCTAAGTTGTGAATTTCGAAACGCGGGCTTCATGCAAGCCTCGCATCCTTGAGCTTAAATGCGGGCTTTGTTGATTTCTGCGTCTGGATTCACTTCCGCGTTTGAATTTCAAACACTTAGCCATTTTCTTTTAGATTTCTGACTAAGTGTTGTCTTCTTTGCAGTGCGATATTCTTCTAGCCCCTTGTCCAAGAAGTGCCCCTTTGGGCACATAGGTGGTACTAATCTGACCTTGACCTTTGTGCTCCCGAGGACTGCTTCTGTGACTACTTGTAAGTCAAAGGAGCGAAAGGATAGGATCAGCAAGGCCAGTATGTTGACGCTTCGAGAGATCCTTTCTGATGGCCAGTTTGAGTCGGATTGTCGCACTCTACTAATGAAGCCTATCTTCTTCTTTGGTGACTCAATCGAAGAAGATGAAGCTGCCCTTTATGACGAGAACTACAAATGGCTCCGCCGAATTGGCGATAGAAACTTCTTCCTTTCGAACATGGAGAGGACATATCCCCTGGCCTATCTGCAGCACATGTCTATGCGTCAGATAATGGATTGGGACTTGGTCAAGCCATACTCTGGAGTTTCCTTAGGCAAGCTAGGCGTCCGTGAAGCCTACACTGTCGGACATGGGAGGTGTGTGCTGGGATTGCACCCTGGCTTGGTCAGGACTGTGTACCCTATGTGAGAGACTCCCCAGCTTGGAGCCACTTTCATTCACCAATTCCTGGAGGTAGGGGGTGACTTCCCTTCTGAATTTCGTGCCGCCGACTGGATTCATTCTACTGACAAGCACTGGTGGTGTAGAATGGTAGGGTTTGTCTTGACAAAACTTGGTGACCTTCTGCTATAGGCTAGGCTGTATGAGGCTGTCAGAGCTATTCAATACGGCCTTCCGTAGAGCACGCAACACTTTTACGCTGTCCTGGAGCGTTACAATCCAGAAACTTGCACCTTCTTCACCCCCTAAGGGAAATGGGACTCACCCTTCATGAGATGTATGAAGTTTTGGGGCTGGTGATTGGAAATGTCCCTTATGAAGAGTATGTTCCGACCTCTGAGGAGCTTCACCTCTTGAGGAAAGAGGATCCTCAGGTGTACGAGACATATGGGGAAGTGCTGTGCCACTTTCACATCTGCGAGCAGATATCCACCTGGAGGAACAAGGGCATTAAGCAGATGTCCTGGGTGAGATATCTGTTCAACGGCATAAATGAAAAATCTAGTCCAGTGACTAATCTGGCCCCTTGCACTGATGAGTAAATCGCTGAGAGGATCAGTACCTCCACAAGCTCCTACACCACCGAGTCAAATGAGGACACTTTCAAAGCTGATACGGTTTTTGAAAGTTTTCATCACCGTCCATCTTTGGTCGGGCTTTATTGGCAGGTTTCCTTATGTTATGGCTGAAGCGTTTTGTGGTGCCAACACTGCCGCATGAAGTAATCGTTGCCGACGTGGTGTACCCGGTGGTCTTGCTAGCCCACGGGAAGTCTATTGCCCTCCTTCTAGCGATGTTAGCCGGGATACAGAGCGGACTGCGTGCATTAGCAAAGAGCTTCTGCCAAGTGGAAGCCCTTGTGGATGCAGAGGGCCACCCCGTGACGGATTCTAATGGTCGTCCCTTGGCTAAGACTCCCAATCCCAGGGTTGAGCTCCCATATACGTACCTGATGGCCTGGTATGTCATGCACTGCCCATCATTGATGATGGCGGTATATTCTTCCGAGGGTTTCACACCCTACGTGCAGCGATTAGAGAATTCAAGCTGGCTGCAATATTATATGTTCTATATTCAGAAGACGATTGTGAACGGGAACAACTATCAGTTGGACAGGTGCTTCCCCGAGATTCATGATGCGTCTTACGGGGACAAATTTGCAGATTCTAAAATCTCGGATGGCTTCACTCGGTTATCCTCCGGTGTCTTTTGGTGGCTGATCAACATCTGGCTCGGGTATTTGGTGTTTCGGCAAGGGAATTCCTACACGTTGGAGCCTTATATGCCTTGCCTGTTTGTCTGACAGTTTGGTTATGACCAACTATACATTGGCAACCCAAATCCACGCCTTCGCTTCAGTGGGAATCTATTTGAAGGAGCCCGGGCCTGGTATTACAGCGTAGCGGGGGGAACCGAAGCTATCTTTACCCTTCCTCACAAGACTCCCAACTTTTATGACAGTTTTGGCTTTTGTTCGTGGTACTACATGGCGAATCAGGTGCCCAGGTTTGTAATAAATACTTCGTGTATCAGGGGTATCAAGTCCACGCACAAAACCAAGTTGGGGTCCAAGGATTGCCGGATGCGGGGGATGAAAGAGTTCCAGGAGGCAAAGAAGGAGGGGGCGAGCCTAGGAGGGAGGTCAGTCGAACAGGGACAGCTGCTGCAGAGCCGGAGCCTCGAAAATTAACAACTAAGGAGCAACCTACCAAAAGGAGTCGGCGAGCTGTGGTCAAACGTTCTCGTGGCTCTACTTCTCAGGGTGAGCCTAGATCGAAGAAGGCCAGGAGAGGATCTGAGGCTGAAGCTTCGATGCCCGAAGTAGTCCCTTCTGGTGCTGAGGAGCAGGAGGAGAAAGAAGAAGAAGAGGAGGAGGAAGTCCCCACTATTCGCTCCTAAGGTCTGCGTAGTAGGGGCCCCGCGATCCTAGCAGAGGGAGAGCCTGTGGGTGAACCTTTCATGGCTGAAGAGGTTGAGCGACCTGAAGTTAACTTGGTGGGGAGGGATGATGTTGAGATTTCGGAAGTCTCAACTCAGGCTGGAACTTCTTTAGCTCATGAGAGAAGGGTAGAGGTGCAACAACCTGGGTCCCCCAGTGTTTTGATGCCCACCTCACGGGTTGTTGAGCCCAGCCCTACTACCAGGATACTCAGTGATAAAGCCCCGATCATTGAGGCTTCTTGGGTTCGATTGTCGTCTTCGTCGTCCGAGGAACATGAATATTATTCTGGCGAGGAAATTGACTTTGGCGATGAACCCGCTCTCCTGACACAAGCAAATTCTCGCAAATATCAGAGGAAGAGATACAGGGGTACGTCCCTGCGATGGTTCTACCGACAGCAGAATTGCCACAACCGAGGGTATTTCCTTTGTCCTCCTTAACTGGTTCTCCATCAAGTTGGGATAATATTTTAACCCTTTCTTTTAATTTTCTTTTACAGGGGTGGCTACCGGTAGCGAAGCCATAACTTTCTCTCACATTGAGGAGATGATCCAGGAGCTGGCCAAGCAGGAGGGTCTCGAAGTTCCCGCTGCCGGGGTGCCTCATGAGGGTGCAACCGTAGAGGTCGGGGAGCCCTCATCCCCAAGTAGCTTATCTAGGAATTTACTATCTTCAGATCCTCAATTTTGTAAGAGGATACAGACGTGCTGAATACTTTCCTTTTCATCATTAACATAGACATTAATGTTATGATTTGCAGAGAGCACTGGGGTAGCTCAAGTAGAGGATCCTGCGACAAGCATTGGTGCAGAGGATAGCGTAGTTCAAACTTTGGCCAGTGAACCCAGTGCCGTAGAGTTTGTTGCTGCCTCTGTTGCTGTGGAAGCTACCACAACAGACGTCCCGGAGGTGTTAGCCTCGGCCGCGTTGTCAGAAGAGCCTGTTGTCGGCCTCTTCCCTGCACAAATTGAGTCGATTCCAGTTTCTGTGGGTGTTACTCATCCCGTCATAGAGACGGGATTCGGGAATGCACAGGCAGGGTCATCTCCAGCTACTGACATCATGGAGGAACTAGCACATCAAATGGTGCAACAATTTTTTGCCTCCGTGAAGTCTTGCATTGAGTTGGTCCTTTCTGGGGGAAGTTCCTTCGAGTTTGCTCGGATGCTTCTTGAGAATCAAATCGAGAACATCCGCCACACTGGAAGCCCTGAGCAAGTTAGGGTGTATCTGGTGCTGCTTGAACAGCTGGGGAGCTGCCTGAGGGAGCTAAAAAACCTGGAGAAGGCTAGCTCAATGGATGAGGCTCGGTCGATGCTGCGTAAGCTCCTCATCGCTCAAGAACACGAGCGAAAAGAGATGGAGGAGCAAATGGCCGAAGAAGCCCATTATCTCTATAACTTCCAAGCTGACTACCAAAGGTTGTTGACGATTCGAAGGAATCCGAGATTGTCATCCAAAGTACGGATCAAGTTATCGCCACTGCTGATTGAGATTTTAGTAATAGAAAGAATTAGAGTTCAGATTTCTTAGTCTCAATACGAATCCGCTGTAGCAAGGGCTCAAGCGGGTCGTGATCCTCAGGGAAGGATGCGATGCAAGCGTTTCGACCCGATTCCTCTGTATCTTCAAAAATAGAGAAAAGAGATTAGATTTGATATGAAAATATGATATTAAAGACGTGGTTTTGCTGATCTTCTACCACAACCCTATTGCATATTAAGACTCTTGATCATCATATTGGAATACATGGATTTTTATCCTAGGTTTTTTTGGAAGACATGCAAGCAAGAGAAGAGATTTAGAATCTTACCAACATCACTCCTAAAAATCCAACACTTTTTATCCTAACATCTAAGCACAACACAAAAGAAGTTTTACCTTGAGGTTGCGTTGTCAAAGTTCTTAGATATAAAATGTGAAGAATTAATTAATGTTGTGATATTAGATTAGAACACCAATTATCGTTTAATCTTCAAGCATTCTACTTTAAACCTAGGGTTTCAAAAATTATCATCCATCCGACCATGCTTAACTGCTCTAGGGTTGCTTTAAGAAATTCAGCAAACCACTAGAGAGAATTAGTTCATCATAATTTTTTTTTATCTTTTCAATTTATTTATTTTTTTTATTGTTTAATAAGAGAGATTAGAGAAAGAAAGAAAGAAAACAAATTAGAAGATCGATAATTAGAAATCAAACCAGAGAGATCACAAAAATAAAATAGCTGAAAATTAAATGAAAGCAAAAAGTGACCTTTATTGCAGAATAATCTCCAGTTACAAAAGCTTCTTCTTCTCCACAACGTACATGAACAAGAGATACAAACTGGCAGAAATTTAAAGAAAATAGCTAGAAGAAACCCTAATACGTCTCTGGATGCCCTCTCTGCTGTGCCTGCAGGGATATTTATAGGTGCAGAAGGCGGTGGAGTCACGGATAAGATCGCGCCAAAAAGCTGTTGCCCTGTCTCATCTACACTGCCGCAGAATTGCGGCTTTTGCCGCGTTTCTGCGGCAGTTTGGTGACGTCTGGCCACGCGCTTTGGCGCGTGGCCTCTCCTTGTCCATTCATTTGGGCGCCTACTTCTGGAAGTGCAATCCTGGCTCTTCATATTGGGATTTCGAGATAACTTAGAAATCAAGTTACCTTGATCTCAAATATCCAAATCTTCTATCCACGAATTTTCTTCTTATCTTGGGCTTTTATCCTCATCCTGCAAGTGTTTAGGGTTGGATAGAAGTCTATCCTTCCCTTATCTTTGATATTTGCAACTTTTAGCCCTTGTATTTGCATTTTGACTTCTTGTAATTGCGCTTTTGCACCTGGGCTTCAAACATGGGCTTGGATCTGGGCTTTTGGGCTCTTTAAGCTTTATTTATTATTAAAATAATAATTCGAGGCCTGCACACATTAAATAACAAAATATTAATAAATGTGCATTATAATATGAATAAATGTGCAAATGTGATGGTAAATATGATGACAATTATGCATTTTTCACTACCTATCACACCCCCACACTTATCTTTTTGCTCGTCCTCGAGTAAAAATCAAAAAGAAAAAGAAAATCTAATCTAACTAACTCACTTTCGTAGGAATCACGGTTACACTTAGCATGTGCAACAAGCCGTTAAACCCTAGGTTACCCTAGAGGACGAGTGTTGTCTCGTGAGGGTTTTCAGCGGATTGCACCCACAAAATCCATAAAAAGGTAAATATTTGAATTATATTTGAAGAGACTAAGTAGTCTATAAGTTTTAGGATTATCATTTTTATTCATTCTTCAAACTTAGTCTTTATAAAATAAATTGTTTTCATTTTTAGGTAAGAATCAAAATTGAATTTTGTGTATAGTCTTTTTCGTTACCAAAAATCATATGCATCCTTATGAATTTTTACTAGGAATTCCTTAACTTGGACTCTCATGCCTCTTTATTATTTTTATAACATCATCTAATTTTCTTTCGTGTAAGTATCAAGGCTTCTTGAGGCCCTCATACCTAACTAATTGACTATTAGATGTGTTAATATAATTTTTTTTTTTTTTGCATGTATAACTCATCTAATTTTCTTTCGTATAAGTATCAAGGCTTCTTGAGGCCCTAATACCTAACTAATTGACTATTAGATGTGTTAATACATATTTCATATTTCTTAGTTTTATTAGGCTTTCTAATCCACCCATGTAGCGAACTTAAAGTCGGTGGCTCCCAAACCAGTCGGCTTTAGGGCACCAGGTGAGAAAACACCCCGCGGACTCAAATTCGAATGAACTAGGCCACAAAACTAAGGACTTTATTTTTATTTAGAACTCTCCTTTAGGCGTGAATACTTATGCTTCTTGAGGCACATGTATCCAGCTTAATTGGTGATATATATTATTATTATTATTATTATTATTATTTTTTTTTTTATGAGGCACAAGGTCTTTGTCTTAGAATCCTAGATATGTACTAGGAATGCACATTTCATTAAGGTAAAAATTAAGACTAACTAATTATTCAATTTCTCTTCCTATACCTAAAATTTAAACAATTTATTTATTTTGACCAAGTTTTTAGAAATCCTAATCATGATTTTCCTAATCCTTAAAACTAACTTAGATTTCTTTCAAAAAATAAGTCAAAATATTTCCTTTTTATAACATTTTTTTTTGATTTTTAATTTTTTTTTTTTTTTTATTTTTTTTATATTACATACCCTTCCCCCACACTTGTTTCATGCATTGTCCCTAATGTATGAATGAAATGTATGGATGCATGAACTGGCAGAAAGATATAATCACCGATACAATGGGTCAAAAAGACCCATCGCCTGTTTCCACACGGAGCCATAGAAATCTACGATCCCAAAAATGGCAATGCATTAGCTTCCAGCACAGACTCCAAAAAGATTTTAAGACGTTGACCATTTACCTTGAATGCATTGCCATTTTTGGGATCGTAGATTTCTATGGCTCCGTGTGGAAACACCGTCTTAACAATGAATGGTCCTGTCCATCTTGACTTCAACTTGCCGGGAAAGAGATGAAGTCTAGAGTTGTAGAGTAAAACTTTTTGTCCTTGGACAAAAGTTTTTCTCGTGATGAATTTATCGTGAAAAACCTTAACTCTATCCTTCGCAATCTTTGCATTCTCGTATGCATCATTCCTCAACTCCTCTAGTTCAGAAATTTGTAATTTTCGAAACTCACCGGCCTTATCTAAATCGAAATTTAGCTGCTTAATTGCCCAAAGGGCCCGGTGCTCTAGCTCGACAGGAAGGTGGCAAGCCTTTCCAAAGACCAGTCTGTAGGGAGACATTCCCTAGAATCGTCTTAAAGGCAGTCCTATATGCCCACAGGGCATCCACCAGTTTGGTGGACCAGTCCTTCCTATTCTGATTCACAGTCTTCTCTAAAATGAGCTTGACTTGCCTATTAGAAACTTCTACCTGCCCGCTAGTTTGAGGATGGTAGGGCGTAGACAACTTGTGAGTAATGGCATATTTTCGCATAAGAGCTTCAAAAGTTCTATTGCAAAAATGTGTGCCATTGTCACTAATGATGGCTCGAGGGATTCCAAAGCGTGAGATGATATTATCTTTCAAGAATTTGACAACAACTTTGTTGTCATTGTCTTGCAAGGGACAGCTTCTACCCATTTTGACACGTAGTCTACGGCCAACAAGATGTATTGGTGTCCAAACGAATTAGGGAAGGGTCCCATAAAATCGATGCCCCAAACATCGAAAAGTTCTACTTCTAGAATAGGATTTAGGGGCATCATATTTCGTTTGGAAATTCTTCCTATCATTTGACATCTTTTGCAAGTTTTGCAATACTCAAATGCATCTCTAAACACAGTTGGCCAATAAAAGCCACTTTGCAGAATTTTCTCGGCAGTTTTGCGGGGACCAAAATGTCCACCGCAAGCGAACTCATGACAGAAAGCTAGAACACTTCTAGTTTCCTCGTCGGGGACACATCTCCTAATGATTTGGTCGCTACAATATTTGAAAAGATAAGGATCTTCCCACATATAATACCAGACTTGAGACAAGAATCGGTATCTATCTTGTTTAGACCAATTAGGTGGTGTTTGGTTTGTGACTAAGTAATTTACTATGTCAGCAAACCATGGTTCCTTAGAGATGGCTAGAAGTTGCTCATCGGAAAAATTGTCATTGATGGGCAGCTCGTTAGAAGGTGCGTTTGGCACACGAGAGAGATGGTCAGCTACGACATTTTCGACACCTTTTTTATCTCGAATTTCGAGATCGAATTCTTGAAGGAGAAGGATCCAACGAATGAGTCGGGCCTTCGCATCTTTTTTAAGCATAAGGTATCGAAGAGCAGAATGGTCAGTGAAAATCGTGGTCTTGGTCCCAAGTAGGTATGGGCGGAATTTCTCCAAAGCGAACACTACTGCCAAGAATTCCTTCTCGGTTGTAGTATAGTTCATTTGGGCGTCATTGAGCGTCCTACTCGAATAATAGATCACGTGCTGCTTGCTGTCCTTACGCTGTCCTAAGACAGCACCTATCGCAAAATCTGAGGCATCGCACATGATTTCAAAAGGCTTGGACCAGTTCGGAGGTGAGATGATAGGAGCAGAGATAAGTTCCATTTTCAATTTTTCCCATGCACTATGGCACCTATCATCAAAGATGAAGGACACGTCTTTAGCTAGAAGGTTTGTAAGGGGTCTAGCAATTTTGCTAAAGTCCTTAATGAACCTATGATAAAATCCGGCGTGTCCTAAGAAAGACCGAATGTCCTTCACGCATCGCGGAAGTGGAAGTTTCGCTATGATCTCCACCTTGGCCTTGTCTACCTTAATCCCTTCCCTAGATATCTCGTGACCTAGGACAATCCCATGTTGCACCATGAAGTGACACTTTTCCCAATTGAGGGTCAAGTTCTTTTCGGTGCACCTACTCAGCACTAGCTCCAAGTGATGGAGACACTGGTCAAATGAATTTCCATAGACGGAGAAGTCGTCCATGAAAATTTCTAGGAAACGCTCGACCATATCAGAAAACAAGCTTAACATACAACGTTGGAATGTGGCGGGGGCATTGCATAGGCCGAAAGGCATTCGACGGTAGGCAAATGTCCCAAATGGACACGTGAACGTTGTCGTCTCTTGATCCTCCGGGCTATAGGAATTTGGTTATACCCTGAATAACCGTCCAAAAAGCAGTAATACTCATGACCTGCTAATCTTTCCAACATTTGGTCAATGAACGGGAGGGGAAAATGATCTTTCCTAGTGGCTGCGTTCAACTTGCGGTAGTCTATGCATACTCTTACCTTGGTAGGCAATCGTGTTTGCACTAACTCATGCTTGTCGTTCTCTACCACAGTAAAGCTAGATTTCTTAGGGACCACATGCATTGGGCTAACCCATTCGCTATCGGAAATGGGATAAATGATCCCATTATCTAACAGTTTCACTATTTCGGCGTGTACAGCCTCCTGCATGAGTGGGTTTAGCCTACGCTGTGGATCCCTCTTCGGTCTAACCCCTTCCTCTAGATGGATACGATGCTGGACTATCGTAGGGCTCAGTCCCTTGATATCTGTCATAGTCTAACCAATGGCTTCCCTATGTCTCCTAAGGGTTGCCAGTAGGTCTTCCTCTTGCCTATTAGTCAAATTAGATGCAACTATGACCGGTAACGTCTCTTGTTCACCGAGGTAGGCGTACTTAAGATGTTTAGGCAAGGCTTTTAACTCCAAAGAAGGAGTTGGCTCGATGGGTGGAGGAGTTAAGCTAGAATCTCCCATCTCTATAGAACTCAGATTTGATTCCCATTCGATCTCATCAAGACTGATATCACTTGTTTCTAACTCTTCCTCTTCCTCTGACTCAAATATGATCTCATCATTATGCTCACTCGTCATGTTCTCAATGGAGTTAACCTCAAAGGGTTGGTCGGTCACATCGTAGGGATGCTTACCTAGGTTGAAAACATTGACTTCCTTGGTCATATCCCCAAAAGTTAATCTCATGAATCCGTTTTCTACAATTGATTATTGCATTTGCAGTTGCTAGGAACGGTCTTCCTAAGATGACGGGAGTTTGGGACCTAGGATTAGACACAGGTTGTGTCTCTAAGACAATGAAATCTACTGGGTAAATGAATTCTCCTACCCGTATGAGAACGTCATTGATTTCTCCCTTAGGAACTTTGATAGAGCGGTCAGCTAACTGAATAGTAACTTGGGTCGGGTTGAGTTCACCTAATCCAAGTTGTTGATACACGGAGAAAGGGAGCAAATTGATGCTGGCTCCTAAATCGAGGAGTGCTCGATTGATTTCGGCTCGACCTATGGTGCAAGAGATGGTGGGGCAACCTGGGTCCTTATACTTGATAGGGATCTGATTGGACAATAGCTCACTAATGTTAGTGGCTAGAAAAACCTTCTTAGACACATTAGTCTTTCTTTTCTTGGTGCACATGTCCTTAAGGAATTTGGCATAACTAGGGACATGTTGGATTGCATCAAGAAGTGGAATGTTGAGCCTAACTTGATTGAACACCTCTAATAATTTCTCCATATGTGCATTGTTGTTGCTTCTAAGCCTATTTGGAAATGGAGCTATAGGCTGGTGCATCTGACCTGCTGACTTTTCAGCTTCAGTTTCATTGGGGCTGGATGGAACAGGAGTGGAGCTAGATGGAATGGAAGTGGAGCTAGATGGAATAGATGAGTGAGATGGATCCTGTGGCATGGATACTTGATTATCAACTTGTTTCCCCGATCTGAGTGTATGAACCATGTGACACTGATTTGGGTCTTGAGCCTCATTGGCTGGCCTAGGATTCCTAGGATTTGGCAATGGCTGACTCGGTAGGGTACCCCTCTGTCTTTCTTGCTGATTTAATTGGACCTCTATCCTGGTCAAGACTTGAGCTAGTGTGTCATGGCTTTTAACAAGAGTGTCCACCTTTCTTTCCATGTTTGAAAGCCTTGTTTCCATTTGTGAATATTGGAAAGATGGTGGAGGATTTTGACTAGGAAAACTTTGCTGATAGGGCGGATTTTGGAAATTGTTGGAGAATTTGGGCCTAATTTGATCATTGTTGCTTGGGCCCCATGAAAAATTGGGATGATTTCTCCAACCAGGATTGTAGGTGGGTGAATAAGGATTGTTGGCGGGCCTTGTGAAAGCCGCACTCATATGTTCGGGCAAGCTTTGATGCGCGAAAAAGACAGGACATTCCTCGAACACATGGTTCATATCTTGACAATAAGCACAGCCCGCCGAAGATGTTGGGCTGACTTGGTTCACAGAGACTGGCTCTTTAGTTTCAAGGGCCTCTAGTCTTCGCATAACAGCAGCTAACTTAGCATCGGTTGCTATGTTGGCCTCAATGGAATGGATACCTCCTTTAGAAGAAGTAGGGTCATTAGTCCTAAATTTTTCCGGAGTAGGTTCCCATTGGATGGTATTTTCAGCTAATTCCTCATACAATTCCCATCCTTCATTTTCGTTCTTTTTCATAAATCCTCCTTGGCACATGGATTCTAACAACGTCTTAGTTTGATATTCTAATCCATCATATAGAACTTGGCAAAGTCGCCATTTCTTTATCCCATGGTGAGGGCATTGAGCAAGAAGGTCCTTAAAACGTTCGAAATATTTCCAAAAAGGCTCATTTGCTGTTTGCTTAAACTGTAGGATATTCTTCCTAATCAGTGCAGTCTTGTGAACGGGATAAAATTTCTTTAGGAAGGCCTTAACGAAATTATCCCAAGAAGATATAGAACCGACCTCTAGACTGTAGAGCCATTTCTTTGCTAAATCCTTCAAAGCAAAGGGGACAAACCTAAGTTTGATGTCATCTTTTCCTAACTTAGGAATATTCATCATGAGACACACTTCCTCAAATTCCCTTATGAAGAAGTATGCATCCTCGGAGTCAAGTCCATGAAATTTCGGAAGGGTGTTGATGTATTGTGGCTTAAGCTCAAATGGGTCAACACCTTCATCGTTAAGCTTGATGCAAGAAGGAAGTGAAGTCCTGATAGGATAGATCCTATCTTGAAGTGATGGCGGTTGTGCCATGTGTGAGTCGGGCTTGAGCTCGGGTGGTGAACTAGTTCTAGTTAGCCGGGATGTGAGTGGGTCTCTCGACCAAGCGGACATGCACAATTAGCAAACAAGTTCACCCAATCAATCAATCAAAAAGAAAAACAACCAAAAAAAAAAAAAAATCCTATTCTAGGGTTATCCTTGACCTAGACGACTCCTAACTTTAGACTGTCCTTAGGAGGTCTATTGTCGACGTTAACCACAAGCTAATCGGCCAGGTAGGTGGCAAGACCGGTGGGAGGTTTTCCGTCAGAGATGTTCCTTAATTAAATAACCACCGTTCTTCGGGCTTTCGGCCCTCAATCCCCTGCCTAGACACCGATTTGACAAGGGTTAATTTCGAACAATTTTCCTTCTTCGGTCAATCTCCTATTGAGTCCGAGTTAACCTAGGGCCAACGTCTAGTCAAATTTTAATTAAAGTTAGGGTTGTGAGTGTGACGGATATGATTTTTGGGCCAAGGAAGGGTGATGAAATCCCCACCTTATCTTGCTTATGAGTTATGCCCTTAAGATGAATTAGTGTACGTGTAAAGCGGTAGAAAAGTAATCACTCAAGAAAGCAGTAAACAACCAAGAGTGTTTCCTAATCTATATGCTATGCAAACGTACCTTGTCGCCAACACTCTTCAACAGAATTAAAAAAAATGTAAATAGACACGTGCCCTAAATGCAAGAGTCTAAAATTTTTTTTTTTCAACAAATGGGTTAATGTTATTAATTAGCAGTTGCAGAGTGATCACAGAGAAAAATAATCACAGCAGTAAGCAAATTTTTGCAATGCAAAGCAACCTGCAGAAATTTCTGTGAGTAGTTAACTACTCTTGCCGCGTTTCTGCGGCTTTTGCCGCGGATCTGCGGCAAAGGAGTAGGCCCAAGTGCTCTGCCTTTTAGGGCAGAGGCACAGGGTTGCAATATGTCCTCGCTGCTGCTTTGTTTTCCTGTTCCCTGTATCTGCAAACAGAAAATAAAAAATGATTAGATTGAGGAAATCGTGCCGTTCCTTCCCCGGCAACGGCGCCAAAAATTTGATTGAGATTTTAGTAATAGAAAGAATTAGAGTTCAGATTTCTTAGTCTCAATGCGAATCCGCTGTAGCAAGGGCTCACGCGGGTCGTGATCCTCAGGGAAGGATGCGATGCAAGCGTTTCGACCCGATTCCTCTGTATCTTCAAAAATAGAGAAAAGAGATTAGATTTGATATGAAAATATGATATTAAAGACGTGGTTTTGCTGATCTTCTACCACAACCCTATTGCATATTAAGACTCTTGATCATCATATTGGAATACATGGATTTTATCCTAGGTTTTTTTGGAAGACATGCAAGCAAGAGAAGAGATTTAGAATCTTACCAACATCACTCCTAAAAATCCAACACTTTTTATCCTAACATCTAAGCACAACACAAAAGAAGTTTTACCTTGAGGTTGCGTTGTCAAAGTTCTTAGATATAAAATGTGAAGAATTAATTAATGTTGTGATATTAGATTAGAACACCAATTATCGTTTAATCTTCAAGCATTCTACTTTAAACCTAGGGTTTCAAAAATTATCATCCATCCGACCAATGCTTAACTGCTCTAGGGTTGCTTTAAGAAATTCAGCAAACCACTAGAGAGAATTAGTTCATCATAATTTTTTTTTATCTTTTCAATTTATTTATTTTTTTTATTGTTTAATAAGAGAGATTAGAGAAAGAAAGAAAGAAAACAAATCAGAAGATCGATAATTAGAAATCAAACCAGAGAGATCACAAAAATAAAATAGCTGAAAATTAAATGAAAGCAAAAAGTGACCTTTATTGCAGAATAATCTCCAGTTACAAAAGCTTCTTCTTCTCCACAACGTACATGAACAAGAGATACAAACTGGCAGAAATTTAAAGAAAATAGCTAGAAGAAACCCTAATACGTCTCTGGATGCCCTCTCTGCTGTGCCTGCAGGGATATTTATAGGTGCAGAAGGCGGTGGAGTCACGGATAAGATCGCGCCAAAAAGCTGTTGCCCTGTCTCATCTACACTGCCGCAGAATTGCGGCTTTTGCCGCGTTTCTGCAGCAGTTTGGTGACGTCTGGCCACGCGCTTTGGCACGTGGCCTCTCCTTGTCCATTCATTTGGGCGCCTGCTTCTGGAAGTGCAATCCTGGCTCTTCATATTGGGATTTTGAGATAACTTAGAAATCAAGTTACCTTGATCTCAAATATCCCAAATCTTCTATCCACGAATTTCCTTCTTATCTTGGGCTTTTATCCTCATCCTGCAAGTGTTTAGGGTTGGATAGAAGTCTATCCTTCCCTTATCTTTGATATTTGTAACTTTTAGCCCTTGTATTTGCATTTTGACTTCTTGTAATTGCGCTTTTGCACCTGGGCTTCAAACATGGGCTTGGATCTGGGCTTTTGGGCTCTTTAAGCTTTATTTATTATTAAAATAATAATTCGAGTCCTGCACACATTAAATAACAAAATATTAATAAATGTGCATTATAATATGAATAAATGTGCAAATGTGATGGTAAATATGATGACAATTATGCATTTTTCACTACCTATCAACTGCTCAGGCTGCTATTGCTAGGGCGCAAGCCTTAATTGAAGCCAACGAGCAGAAACTTGCTGTTACCAGAGAGACGCTGGAAGAGCTGGAAACCGCCAAGACGCAAGTTCAAGAAAACCTTGCTGCTCATTCCTCTAGGTTGGAGTCTCTTCAGACACTGCTGGCTACGAAGAGATTTTTATCAAAGGAAGAGTTGCGGGTTCAAGCTTTGGCGGAAGCTGAGAAGGCACGCCAGCAGGAGATGCAGCTGTATGACCCGGGAAAGAGGGAGACAGTGGTTTGCTGTAAAAGTTTTCCTTGAATCAAATGAAAAGGATTACAACAGAAACTGTTCCTTCCGGTTACAAGGGAGGGAGAATATTGAATCTTGAATTCCCCCTTTGTTTAAGGCTGGGTTCTTCGTGTGGCGGTAGAGAGTGAATCTTGTTCTCCGTTGACCAGATGACCGTCCTTCAGGGATCTCCTCTTCGGCCGGTAGAAAGAGTGACACAGCTCTGTCTACCAAAACTCTAAAAGAGGAGGTAGGCGAAAGCTAGTTCGTACGCAGCGAACTTGCTGAAGAGTTGATCTGCTTCTTCTCTCTCTCTGATTGTCGATTGCCGATCGCTGATTGCCGATTGCTGATTTCCGATTGCTCCTTCCGATTGCTCCTTTCCGATTCTCTCGACCTCATAGTAAACGAGGCTATTTATAGAGGTCCTAGGGGTGAACGTGCCCCCTACAAACGCTCCACAATGAGGGCCAACTTCCCCGCTACATGGGCGGTAACTAACCCACATGCCTGCTAAAGACACGCCACGATGGGGGCTGATTTCCCTTACGTGTGGGCAGTGATTGGTCCCTTAACCAAGGCGGTTATAACTGAGACGCGGGTTTTAGACCTTCGCGTCTTGAGGCTGAGACGCGGGTGTCAGGCCGACGCGCCTTGATGCTGAGACGCGGGTGTCGAGCCAACGCGCCTTGATGCTGAGACGCGGGTGTCGAGCCAACGCGCCTTGATGCTGAGACGCGGGTGATAGTCCCTCGCGTCTAGAGCTTGAAACTTTGCTTTTCAATGGCTTGTCCTCCAGTAACTTTTGGACAGCCTACAGAACCCCCTCCAAAGTTTTCGATATTCCGCAGTTAACTGGGACAGATTTCAAAATACTTTAGATTTTAGCCATATTTGCTTTCATGACTGGACTGTTAGTGCTCCGGGTTTGATTTTATCTGGAGTTGGTCTTCGTGAGTGTACTGTTTGAACTCTTTGAAGCCACCAGAGTTGATCATGTTGAGTGTCTAGATGCACAGTCTAAACCTCCCCGATTGCTTTTAGTTTGTCACGGGTGTGCTTTAAGCCAGGAGTGGTTGGTCGTCTGCTTGCGTCAGTGTACTGTTGAACTGATTTTGCAGAAGCAGGAGGTCGAACGCAGGTTCTTTTCAAAAAGCCGAGATGGTACTGCTTTAAAGACGCGTTTTCTGTAGGGTGCGTCCTTTGGTAATGGAAACGCGCCTGATCTTCCATGAGGCAGACACGATGTTGGGCCCGCTGGGTCGGACGCGGACTTCGTAGAGAGACGCGACCTTCCGAATGCATTTATGGAGATGCTGACGGGGCATGTCCATCGAAGAGGTGCGTCCCTTGGGTGCGAATCTGTGCCGTGTGATGATTACGCCGCCAGCTGGCCTGGGGAACCGGCAGGATTTCACCTTTTGGCGCGCGGACTTCTCGGTTCATTAACTGAACCGCGCCACGTGTCAAATGACGACTCGCTGCGGAGTCGTGACGCATGATCTTCGCGAAGATTTGCTCCACGCATCATGCGATGATTTGCTGCAGCTTTTATCGGGTCACACGCCGCGTATCTTTGCGAATCCTTGTGCCTATAAAAGGCAACAGTCAGAGAGACATCTTTTCTTCTCTGAACGCACTTGCTCAAGAGAGTTCTCTTCTTCCTCTGTTGAACTGTTCATCTCCATTACTGGACTTTCATCTCCTTTTTTCTGGAATTAAAGATGGCACCCAAGACCAAGCCAACCGCCTCTTCTTCACGGGCGACTGCCGCCGAGGTCCAGAGGGGCGCTTCCTCTGCGCAGGATGTCGCTTTCCCAGGTATAATGCCTTTTGGGCGTGGATTTTGCCATTAATGGGAGCTCATAGAACCCTAAGAATCCTTAACACAAAATATAACTCGTGTTTGATTCTCAGACGCGGTCTCAGACGCAGTCTTTGAGTTGATAACCGAGGCGCGGGTTTGGACACTCGCGCCATCGGGTCCTGCGTTTCGGATTCTTCACTTAGAATATTTCTAATTGTGAAGGGTTCAGACGCGGACTTGGTTTGCAGAACGCGGATTTGATCCTTGTGTTCTGTTCCATCAGCTGCCGATTTTAATGAATCTGGCACCTGAGTCCAAGCAATTAGAAATCTGGGGGTGTGAAAGGAAGGGAGTTACCCTCCTTAACTTCTGGCGGTTGTGGTGATGGAAGGGTTAAGGTGGATAACTCCCTTCTTTTCGCACCTCAGAAGTGACATCAAGGACATTCCATGACCTTCTGGTGGTGGAGATGCAGATCCTGCAGGTCTGGACGCGGGTTTGATAATTCCTGCGTCCAGTATCTCTTCTGCGTTTGGACGCGGCTTCGCAGGTCTGGACGCGGATTTGATAATTCCTGCGTCCAGTATCTCTTCTGCGTTTGGACGCGGTTTCGCAGGTCTGGACGCGGATTTGATAATTCCTGCGTCCAGTATCTCTTCTGCGTCTGGGTTATGAACACTTAGCATTTAAGTATCTAACTAAGTGTCCTTTTCTTTTGCAGTGCCCCATCCTTCTGCCTCACTCGCCAAGACGCGCCACTTTGGACATGTAGGTGGTGCTGACCGGGACTTGACCTTTGTGCTACGAAGGACTATCCCTGTGACTGCTGACCAGTCACAGGATCGCAGAGAGAGGCTCTCTAATGTTGACATGAGAACTCTTCGGGTACTTATGACCGATGCAGCATTCACAACAGATGCTCACGTCAAGCTGGAGAAGCCTGCCTTCTTCTTCGGAGATCGTATCAACGATGGCGGCTATCGTGTGTATGACGGAACTTATAAATGGCTCCGTCAGATAAAGGGTGGAAGGTTCTTTCTTCCGGACATGGAGAGGATGTTCCCGCTGTCCTACTTCCAGCACATGTCCGTCCCTCGGAAGATGGAATGGGACATTTCTCGATATGTCCCTGAGATTACCCTCGGTGATTTGGGTTCCCATAAAGTACACCGTCATGATAGCCATGACAGGTCAGTTCTCGGCCTTTTCCCTGGGTCGCGCAAGTCTGAGGTTCCGGTTGGAGAGATACCACAACTTGGCACTACCTTCCTCAACTCGTTCATGGAAGCGGAGGGTGATTATCCGGTCGGTTTCCGTCCGCCCGGGTGGGTCCATTCCACAGAGAACTACTGGTGGGGCAGGATGGTGGGTTTCGTCCTTACCGATCTTGGGGATCTGCTAAAGCGTGTGAGACTGTACCCGGCGGTCAGGGCCGTACAGTGGGGTGTCCCACCAGGCTTTCATAACTTTTTCGGGATCCTGGAGCGCTACAATCCTCTGACGGGGACATTCTTTACCCCGGTCGGAGAGATGGCCTTGCACTGCACGAGCTACATGAGGTCTCGGGGCTGGTAACAGGGGACATTCCCTATGAGGAATATGTCCCGACCACTGAGGAGCTCCACCTCCTGAAGAAAGAGTTTCCTCGGGTGTACGAGACTTACTGGGAAGTGATGTGTCACTTCCACATTTGCGGTCAGCTAACCTCCTGGAGGGCGCAGGGAGTCAAGCAACTGTCTTGGGCCAGTTACTTATTCAACGATGTCAATCATAAAGACAATCCGATAACCCGACTGGCTCCCAGTTCCGACAGGGAGATTGAAGACAGGATCGACAAGGCTTCTGAAGGCTTCTACACCACGGTTTCGAACGAGGACGGTTTCGATCCTGACCTGGTTTTTGAAAGCTTCCACCATCAAGCCCGGACCCCTATCTCTGATAGGGCACTGTTGGCAGGCTTCTTGATGCTATGGCTGAAGCGTTGTGTGGTGCCCACGCTGCCACATGAAGCTATTGTTGCTGACGTGGTGTACCCGGCGGTGCTCCTGGCTCATGGCAACCCTATAGCCCTTCTCCCAGCCGTGGCGGCTGGCATTCAGAGCGGGTTGCGGGCGCTAACCAAGAGTTTGTGCGAGGCGCCGAAAACTGTCAACTCCCACGGTAAGCCGTACGTTGACTCAGAGGGGAATCCGACGGTGAAACGCCCCAACCCTCGGATCGAGCTGCCTTATACGTACCTCATGGCTTGGTACGTGATGCACTGCCCTTCTCTGATGACGGCGGTGCGTTGGAGGGAGAGTTCCGTCCCTTTTGTACAGCGGTTGGAGGATTCGAGCTGGCGTGATCTTTATATATATTACGTCCGAAAGCGACTTTCAGATCCTGCGAATTACCAGCTCAATCGCTGCTTCCCGAGATCTCTGGTGCATCTTTCGGGGATCTATTTACTGATTCCGCTGGCCCAGATGGCTTCACGAGGTTGTCCGCGGGAGTCTTCTGGTGGTTGATCAATATTCGGCCCGGATATGTGCTTTTCCGGCAAGGGACTTCATGCACCATCGAGCCGTACATGCCGAATCGTTTCGCTCGACAGTTCGGCTACGATCAACTGTACGTCGGGAATCCCAATGCTCGACTTGCCTTCGAAGGGAACTTGTTCGAAGGTGCTCGGGCTTGGTACTACAGTGTGGCCGGAGGGACGGGAGCAACTTTCCGTCTACCTATCGAGGGATCCAAGTGCCGTATGAGCTTCAGCTTCTGCACTTGGTATTTCCAAGCCATCCAGACATCAGACTTTGTTCCGGCGTCTTCATGTATTGAGAGCATTAATGCAAATCTCGAGGCAAGGTCAGAGTCTGGTAAACACTCAAAACTCACCGACCAGTACCTGAAGGCCCAGAAGGAGGTCGGGAGAAGATCGGGAAGGGAGCCACGAGCAATAAGGGCGGAGCCGCGACCAACAAGGGAGGAGCCGCAAGAAGTAAGGGCGGAGCCACGAGCGACAAAGACTCGACAGGTGGTAAGCAAGCGTCGTCAGCGCTCTGCTTCAACTGCTGAACCTGCTCCCAAGAAGGTTCGGAGAGACTTGACAACCGAAGTCTCCCGATCCGAAGACATCCCTGCTGTCGTTGAGGTACCGAGGGAAGAGGATATAGCTGAAGAGGATGTTCCTTTAGTCCGTGCCCCTAGGTCGAGCAGCAGAGACCGTAGGTCTACGGAGGAAGGGGAGCTCGTTGACAGAGCCACCACCGCTGACGAGGATGAGCAGCTAGAGGTCGACATCATGAGTGGAGGAGATGTCGATATTCCGGGGATTTCAGTTCAACCCGGATTTTTACTTGCTCATGAAGGGAGAGATGAGGCACAGCAACCTGGGTCACCTTGTGTCTTCATTTCCAATCCTCGGGCAGTTGACCCCAGTCCTACCACTGGGGTAATTGGTCGCAAGGCTCCGGCTGCAGAAGTCTCGCGCGGGGGCGCTATCGTCTTCCTCACTCTCAAGGGAAAGCAATTTTGAAGACGAGGTCGACTACGGCGATGAACCCGCTCTTCCTGATCCGAGTAAGTTCTCCCACATCTCAGAGGAAGAAATATACGGGGGTGAGCCATCAACGGTATCACAGCTGGTGATTATTCCCGCTGAAGGTACTCTTTTCACCTTTTGACCTAATTTCCCTTTTCATTTTGAAGAGGATGTTTTAACATTCTTCTTTTATGCTGCAGGGTTGGCCGGGGACATTGAAGCTGTGATCTCCTCGCATATCGAGAAGACGGTAAAAGAGCTGACCCAGTCCGAAGGAGTCAAGGCTTCAGTTGCCGAGATAATTCCAGAGAGGGCAACTACTGAAATTGGGGAGCCTTCGATTTTGCCGGAAGAGGAAGCAACCCCTAAGGCTGGGGAAGAACCCACTCTGCAGGGTGAAGAGGTTACTGTTGAAGCCAGGGAGACTTCCACTCCGCAGGATCCGCCCAAGGATTCGACATCTCTGGACCTCCCAGAGGTTGCGCTTACTACTCCATCATTAGCTGTGGAGGCTCCTGCAGCGATAACACTTCCGGAAGCGCCAGTGGCCAGTCTCGCTCTTGCCGTATCGCCGGTCAGCACGACTCTCGCGCAAAAGAGCCGGCTTGCACCCCTTTCTTCATGATAGAAAGGGGGTCGGGGAGTACCTCGGGTGATGACACCATGGATTTCCTGACACGCAAAACGGTGCAGCAGTTCCTTGACGCGATGCGATCGTGCATCGATTTTATCCTGTCTGGGCGTAGCTCTTTTGACTTTGCCCGGACGTTTCTTGGAAACATGGCCGGTAACATCGAATTAACCGGAGGCTCCTCGCTTGCCAAGTCGTGTATGCTGTTGGTGGAGCGATTGGAAAGTGACCTGAAAGAGCTGAAGTCTTTGGACAATGCTAGTTCTTCTCAAGAAGCCCAGGTCATCTTGACTAGGCTCCTAGCCACCCAGGAACAAGAGCGACAGGAGGTGGAAGCACAAGTTGCTGAAGAGGTCCGCAATCTCGAGCGTTCCCAAGCTGAATGTCAGAAACTGGCTGACGATTCAATGGAATCCGAGTTCATCCGGCAAAACGCAGAGCTCGCCATTACCAATGTTCGGTCTGCCATCGCTAAGGTGGAAGCCATGATCGCGGATAATGAGAGGACGCTTGCCACCGTCCGGAAGAGACTGGAGGAGCAACAAGCTGTGAAGGCACGAGCTGAAGAAAGCCAGACCATTCATTCCTCTAGGTTGGAATCTCTGCGAGCACAGCTGGCTGCAAAACCCTTTTTATCTGAAGAGGAGCTGCGGGTCCAAGCCATGATGGAGGCTGAGAAGGCACGTCAGCACGAGATGCATCGTCTCAGGGAGCGTATCCGTTCTTTGCCGGATCAAGACTTTTAGCCTTTTCCCCTTCTTCCTTTTTTTTTGTAAAGAAGAGGACACTCTATTAGAGTGTTTGTATCCACTTTTACTATTTCGATATAATAAAAGTTTTTTGAAGTTTTTGTTCCATCTTCTTTGTTTAGCTGTGGATGAATTCAACTCCCTGATCACTGGCTGTGAATACTGAACTTAGGCAAGACTAAGTTCTTTCAATGAGACGCGGCGTCGAGCTTGATGAGACGCGGCATTGATCCATAGGGTGAGACGCGGTCATCCGTCCATAGGAGCTTAGATAGAACTAAGTCCTTTTGATGAGACACGGCGTCAATCACAGGGTGAGACACGGTCATCATTCCATAGGAACTTAGACTTTACTAAGTCTTTTTGATGAGACGCAGCGTCAATCCGTGGGGACAAACGCGACTTTGAGTAACGCGAATTTGTCCTGTCAATGAAGACGCGACTTGAGCGGATGTGAGGGACGCAGCCTTGTGTATTTTCCACTAATCTCAGAATGGACTAAATGCTTTCCCTTAGAAAGGGCCCCGTTTGCTGAAGGGACGCGACTTTGAGTCACGTGGATGCTCCTTTAAAACGCAGGTGAACGCCTTCCAATTTGAGAAAGGTGACGCAGATTCTTGGACGCGGCTTTCCCATCTGCGTTCAATGCAGCCGGACGCGGCATTCCTATCTGCGTTTAATGCAACCTGACTTAAAGATTTTCAGAGATCTTTGACCGTCAAGTCTTCGCTGACGATTGGGAAACCGGGTCATCCGTTGTTTCCCGAAGCAGTTGTCCACGCGTCGGTTTCCCATTGGGCTTGGGCGTTAATGCCCTTTAATGCAAAACCGGCGCTGACGGTTTGAGATCAGCGCCTGTGATGCTTCCCGAAGCGACGTTCCACGCGTCAGCCTCCCGTTGGGTTTTGGCGGTCGTGCGGTCATTAAGGCCAGCGGTTTAATTAATGAACCATTAATGACCGTTATCAGGAGTTGCCTATAAATAGGACTCACCCCTTCTCTTTAACAGCGGCTGCTTAGACCGTGCTCTGTTTGAGAACGAGTACTCTGAGGGACTCTGCCTTCTCCCTTCAAGGACCCTATTAGGGGTTTGCCTCCATGGATGAAGGTGCCTCTGTGGATGAAGATGACCCAGAGCTTTCATGCTTCTGTTTGGTCTCTTCAATGGATTATCACTGTCAAGTGATTTCAATGGCTGGAAGCGTCTCTTTGAGCACTTTTTACGTCCGTGTCTCAATGCAGACAGTTCAACTCTTAACAGAGGCTTCTGCGGGTATGCCATGCCCACTTACCATGACATTTTAGATCCAACCAAGTTTGAATTTCAGTATACCCCTTAAAGAGATATCATCTGGACCTTCTTGTGAAGTCGTGGTTGGTGCATTCCTTCTAGAATTTGCGCCGCCGACTTAAACTTCCTTGAACGCGAGTACAGAAGTCTTTGGTACTTGGCCGCGGCTTTACTCATGAAGCTCGCATTTTAAGGCCACTGACTTGGATGAATTCTAAATTGTGCTGCAATTTTCAGACCCGAATCTTGCAACTCCTGTTTATTCAACAGGGAGATGGCAGTTTTCGGCGTTTGAAGTTTTTCGCGTCTTGTGTTTTTAGGCGCTGGAGTAAGATGAGGACGCGTTTGAATCCTGTGTATTCCACAGTTCTGATTCGCGTCTGTCTCTGTTGGCGCGGTAGTTTGACTTACTGCGCGGGTCATTCCCGCGTCTGCAACCTTTGACAATAGCCGCGTCTGTCACTTAGTTTTCTTTTGTTGAAGTACACTAAGTTCCAGATTGTCTGATTCCCTGTTTGCTTTTTTGCAGGTAGGCTTGGTCATCCTTCTTCATGTTCGCTAAGTCCGTGGGAGAATATATCGGATGGCGAACTTGTTCGATGTTCGTCCACAAGGGAATATATTATGGTCCTCGTCGTCCACAAGGGAATATATTATGCCCCTGACGAGGAATCGACTCTCGCCAAGGTCTCTTCAGATCCACTGCACCAATCATGCATGCTGGCAAGAGATGGTCAGGGTAAGTATGGCGGCGAGGAGGTTACGGTGGACACGGCGGCAAGTAGGATCCTCTTCCTCTCCCACCCCAGAAGTAACATCAAGGACTCCTCATGTCTGCTGGATGGTCTGCTGGGGGAAGAGATGTTCATAAACGAAGGGTTGCCAGACTTTCTGCTTCCACCGGACCTCAAGAACACCATTGCTCTTAGCTTAGTCAGCTAGGGCTCTCTCGATGTTTACATCATGCATCGTGGTGTAACCAGCTTCTATTGTAGCCACAAAACATCGCGCACTTGGAATCAGACGCGGCTTTAAGGAGTGAGTGCATCCTCTGAGAGAGAGAGGGGCTTCTTTGTACTCCTTAATTGTAACACTCCATCTTATTGTAAGAGAGCGTTTTGACTGTAACACTCAATCTTATTGTATAAGAGAGCGTTTGACTGTAACACTCAATCTTATTGTATAAGAGAGCGTTTTTCTATCACCTTCATGTACCTGGAAATAAATAAAAGTGACACTTCTCTTTTTGCCTCTTTCATTGTCTTGAACTTTTTTGTCTTCAGTTAGACGCATAGAAGCAAAGAGTCTTTGACTTTGTCAAAATTATGATGGAAATTTTAATAAGTCAAACTTTATGGAGAAAGATCCTATTTCAGGAACTCTCACGATACTGTCAGAGGTGTAATATTAACTTGACAGAGATGAATTTTTGATGGACCTGCCACTTTATAAGAGAAAGTGACAAGTAGAATTGGTACCCCTAGGGAGGGTGAACTTTTATCAAGTGTTTAGGATTAACTTGATTGAGCTCAGCTGGGGATTTGATGGAAACACTGTTGATGGTGTAGTATTAACCTAACAATGTTTTTAGGTAGACTTGTTATTCTGTTGAAGAGAATAACAAGTGAGACTAGACTCGTGGGGAATCTAGGAAATTTGTTACCGTTAGAGGTGTGATATTAACTTAACGGGTTGAAAGTGGTCTTGTCAGAAGTGTAATGTTAACTTGACAAGGATGTGAGTCAGAGGTGTGATATTAACTTAACTCAGAAGTGTCACTGTCATAGGTGTAATGTTTAACTTGACAGTGAGGGTAATGCTAGAGGTGTAATGTTGAACTTAGCATTGGTCATCTCGGCTTGCATAAGGAAGTCCGAGGGAAAGTCATGGCCATAGGTGTATTGTTGAACTTAGCAATGACTTGGATGCTAGAGGTGTGGTGTTAACTTAGCATCATCCATTTCAGCTTCAGTGTGGAAGTCTGAAGAAAAGTGACTGTCAGAGGTGTAATGTTAAACCTGGTAGAAGCTTGATTACTGTTTAGAGGTGTGGTGTTAAACTTTAACAGTAATTGTCAGAGGTGTGATATTAACTTGACAAAGATTGACTCATGATGAGAGTAATTTGAGGACCTGTCATTCTATTGGTGAGAATTGACAAGTGAAAATTTTGAAGTGCCAGAGGTGTAGTGTTAACTTGGCAAATTTGAAAGTTTGATACTCCGTGTAGAGTTGACAAACAAAATTTATACTCGATAAGGAATGTTGAAAAGTTTTCATTACCAGAGGTATAGTGTTAACTTAGTAATGGTCGTATTTTGTAGACCTACCATTCTGTGGATGAGAATTGGTAGGGGATTTTGGAGGAAAGAGTGGAGCCAAGTCCACTTAGGATTTTTAGCAAACCCTCAGCTATTAACGGATTTGAGGTGCCTTTACTAACTACCGTTTGAGTTGGGCTAGCCATGCTGTTCCCCTCAGCATGATGAGTTGTCGAAGACTTATGTTGGACTTAAAAGCCAACATTTTCCTCTATCCTTAGCCGTCGGGGGCGTCGGATCAAATGGGAACGTGTCCCTTAGGATTTTTAGCAAATCCTCAGCTGTCAACGGGTTTGAGGTGCCTTTACCAACTACCGTTTGAGTTGGGCTAGCCATGCTATTCCCCTCAGCATGATGAGTTGTCGAAGACTTATGTTGGACTTAGAAGCCAACATTTTCTTCTATCCTTAGCCGTCGGGGGCATCGGATATTAATGAAGAAGCTCTTCTTGTTTTGATCAGAGGTGTATTTTTAACTTGATCAGCGGGAGAATACCATTTAAGGATAGTATTTCTTCAGGAACCTGCCATTGATCGGCATCATGAGTGTATCGCCATTCGAGGTTATGAGGCGATATGACCCATTTGAGTAGACTGACTCTACTACAAATGGTCCTTCCCATTTGGGTTGGAATTTTCCTTTTGTCATGTGCGTCATTACCATGGGTCTTCTGACGGCTAAGACAAGATCGCCTTTCTTGAAAGTTCGCACTTTAACTTTCTTGTTGAAGGCTCTGGTAATTCGAGCTTGGTAGAGCTCGATTTGTTGCTGGGCCTGCAGACGCTTATTATCTAAGGCCTCCAGTTCTTGGAGTCGCTGTCGATGCTTCTCCTCGGTTGTCATCTCCGCTGTCAAGGCGACGCGTAGAGATGGAATTTGGATATCTAATGGGAGCACGGCTTCGCACCCATAGACCAAAGAAAATGGCGTAGCTTTAGTTGGGGTTCGCACAGTTGTGCGGTAAGCCCATAAGCATTCACCCAACTTGTCGTCCCAGTCTCGTTGACTTTTCGAGACGAACTTCTTGAGAAGCTTGCCAATAGTCTTGTTGAAAGCTTCTGCGAGGCCATTAGCGGCAGGATAGTATGCCGTTGAGGACACACTCTGGATTCTGAACTTGGCACAGAATCTCTGGAAAGCCTGGCTAATGAACTAAGGCCCATTGTCATGGACAATTCGCCGAGGTACACCGAAACGGTAAATAACGTGGTGTTTCACGAACTTGATCACGTTTGACGACTTGACTTCCTTCAAGGGAATGGCCTCAGCCCACTTGGAGAAGTAATCGGTTATTGCCAAAATAAACCGATGTCCTTTTGATTATGGTGGGCTGATAGGACCAACCACGTCCATGCCCCACATTTCAAATGGCCAGGTAGAGGCCGTAGAGTGGAGGTACCCCGGTGCTTGATGGATGAAATCGCCGTGCACTTGGCAGGCGTGACATCTCTTGGCATAAGTGACGGCATCGGCAATCATCTTGGGCCAGTAGTAACCCAATCTTTGGAGTCGATGTGCCAGTTTTGGGCCAGGTTGATGGGCTCCACACATGCCGTCGTGGGCTTCTTTCAATACCTCTTGAGCCTCCTTTGGTGAGAGGCACCGGAGCAAGATCCCATCATGCGATCGACGATACAGTGTTCGCGTAATCGCATTATAATAGAATTTGGGGGCTTTCCTTCGAATGGCAGCCGCCTCTTTGGTGTCTTCAGGCAGGATGTCGTATAAGACGTAGTCGATATAGGGGAATCGCCAGTTTTTAAGCTCTGGACCGATTGATGCTTCAAGTGCTTCTTCGCGGTGACGACCTCCCGTTGACTCCTGATATCCTCGAGAGCATTTCTCGGGCAATACAGGTCGTGGCTGTAGACGAATATCTTCTCCATTGCTCCAGCTGGAAGAGCTAAGGAGGCAGCCAGGGATGCGAGTGCATCTGCGTGCGCATTTTGCCTGCGCGGTACATGGTCGATGTAGAAGCTTGTAAACCCCTCGGCCATGCGGATAGTCGCGTTGTAATAGGGTACTAAGTCTTCATGTCTGACTTCGTACTCCCCGCGAACTTGGCTGACGATGAGCTTGGAGTCGCCGTATGCCTTGAGATTTTTAACGCCAATCTCGTCGGCGAATTGCATCCCAATCAAAAGAGCGTTGTACTCTGCCACATTGTTGGAACAAGGCTCAGTTAATGAGATAGCTCGGGGAATCACATAATTTTGTAGGGATACGAGTACTACTCCTACCCCCGCTACTACGTGTCCCTTTGGGCTTGTTCTTGATGCACCGTCGAAGAAAAGTTGCCATACTTGACTTTCGAGCGATGTCTGAGTCAGGCAGACTTCAGCAACTTCATCTGGGAGATCCTCGTAGACTTTGGCTGCCCTCGGATCTGGGTGCTCAGCTAAGAAATCTGCGACTGCTTGTCCCTTAATGGCCTTTTGTGGTAAAAAGCGCATCTCATATTGGGAGAGCAATATGGCCCATTTTGCCAGTCGGCCATTTAGCGATGACGGTTTAGTCATAAGTAACCTCAGGGGTTGATTTTTGATATGACGTTTATAGTTTGGCCTACCAGATAGTGTCGCATTTTTTGGATAGCGAACACTAGTGCCAAACATTCCTTCTCGATCGGGTTATACCGATGTTCGGCTCCGATCATTGTTCTACTTAGATAGATTGCTTGCTCACGTCCCTGATCGTCATTCTGAGCTAGTAGAGCTCCCAAAGAATGATCCATCGCCCAGACGTACACCAGGAAAGGCTTCCAGATACCGGAGCTGCAAGGACTGGTTGTTGGATGAGGTATTGCTTGATTTCCTCGAACGCTTGTTGGCAAGCGTTATCCCAAGTGAATGAGACACCCTTCTTCATCAGCTTAGCGAAAGGTTGGCATCTTCCGGAAAGGTTTGAGATGAACCTGCGGATGTACGCCAATCGTCCTTGCAATCCTCTGAGTTCTCTGAGATTTCTCGGAGGTTGCATCTCCTGGATAGCGCGAACCTTTTCCGGGTCCAAGTGAATTCCGGTAGATGTTACAACAAATCCTAAGAATTTGCCACTGGCCACCCCCAGGAAGGACTTTGTGGGATTCATCTTCAATTGATGAGCCCGCATGATGTCGAAGACTACCTTCAGGTCCGCTATGTGATCATCTTTAGTGTGGCTTTTTACCGCGATGTCGTCAACATAACATTCCACCGTTTTGCGTATTTGCTGATGGAAAATGGCGTTCATGGCCCTTTGGTATGTTGCCCCTGCATTTTTCAGTCCGAAGGGCATGACAGTGTAGCAATATACCCCTAGAGGTGTTCTGAAGGAGGTATGCTTTTCATCGTCAGGATACATTTTGATTTGATTGTATCCTGAGAATCCATCCATGAAGGACATTCGTTCGAATCCACAAGTATTGTCAATCATGACATCTGTGATTGGCAATGGGAATTCGTCTTTGGGACAAGGCTCGTTTAGATCACGGAAGTCAATGCAGATCCGGATCTTCCCGTTCTTCTTGGCGATGGGGACGATGTTGGCTACCCAGTCGGGATGTTGTTCTTCCCTGATGAAGCCAGAATCAATAAGTTTTCTGACTTGTGATTGAATTGCCTCCATTATCTCTGGACGGAACCGTCGCTGCTGCTGTTTGACAGGTTTTGCGTCCGGATTGATGTTGAGGCGGTGCATAGCCACTTGAGGATCAAGTCCAGGCATGTCCTCGTAATTCCAGGCGAAGACGTCTATATACTCTTGTACAAGAGATATTAGATCTTTCTTCTCCGAAGGTGACAGGCCGTCACTTATGAAGATGGGCTTAGGGTTAGCCTCATCTCCTAGGTTGATCTGAACAACCTTGTCTTCTGTGGGTGGCTCGCGCTGTTCAAAGCGGGTATCCCAAAGAGCATTTAAATGTTTGATCCAAGGATCTGTATCGGATTGGATCATTTCTTCATTTCCATCTTCCAGGTGGCTTGCCGAAACCATGTTCACTGAAAGTTCCTTGAAGGTGTTGCCGACACTGACATCTGACTCCCAAGATGATGTGTCCGAAGAGTAATCGTTGCTCGACGATTCTTGAGAATCGGAGGCTGATGGGACCGGAGTTGATACATAGCCCAACCCCCGGCGTGTCCGATGATAATAATCGGGGGCTTTCCCTTTCGGCGCAAAGGATTGAAGCAACGTCCTCCTTCCTTTGCTGAAGTTCAACCCGGGTTTGTTGGTCAGGTCGTACCCCATGGATTTCATTATTTTGAGCGCTTTTGGTTCGTAATGACCGAACTGAGGGGATTCTTCCTCGCCTTCCGATTCGTCGCGGGGCGTTGGTTCAGACGAAATTCGCCCAAAAAGAATTGGTTTTTGGCCTTTCCGTCTTGCTGGAACCATAAATATAGATTCTTGCGCATTACCATTGTCTTGGTATGTCTCGAAGGACGATTTCACTGGTACATGCAATGATGTTAAGGCACCCATTGCCGACCAGAGATCGTCATCTATATCAGTGCTAGTATCTGACGGTATTGAATCAGAAGCACACACAGAAAAATACACAAAATCTAAATCTTCATTAATATACCAACCGCCTACATCATCGGTGGTATTAGTGCCCGTTACAAGTGGTTCTAATTCCCACAGGCACTCTTCTTTCTCAGGCTCAGTGTCAGCCTCATTACCAAAGTCTGGCTCCTCTGGTTGTGGGGCTTCATCCGTCTCCACCGGATCTTGGTACAACAAAGAGTCGGTGAAATAATTCTCAACCCTTTGAACGGATGCCTTTCGGCGATCAACGTCTGCACATTTCCACTCCCATCAATGTACTTCATGACTTGGTGGAGAGTGGAGGGAACGATGGAGTTGCGGTGGATCCACGGTCGTCCCAGCAATAGATTGTAGGAAGTGTCAGCGTCGATGATGTAGCATGTCACTTCCGACTTGAGACTTCCAATCTGACACCTGAGCTTGATCTTCCCCATCGGACGGGTCTGGTTGGCATTGAACCCATAGATAGTTATCTGGGTGGGGCTCAAACGATGGGTAGGAATGCCGAGATGTTGCATGACCTGGCGAGGCATGATGCTCAACGCGGACCCTGGGTCTACCTGGATGCGGTTCACCTCGGACGATCCAATATACCCTGTGAAGTACAGGGGTCGATCATGCTTCCCTTTCACCTGCATATCATCTGCCGTGAAGGTGATGCAGGGGGCATTCTGGGAGGTGTGGAGGCAATCCTCTACATCTTCCTCCTTCGGCACCTGGGTCATGAAAACCTCAGCATTTGCCAGAGCTTCTTGCAGAGCTTCCCTGGTTGACTTTGATAGTCTAAGAAGTTCATACAAGGTAATGCGTGCCGGAATATTGGCCAACTGGGCCAGGACATCAAAGCGGTAAGGTGCCGTAGATCCTTCCGCGATGCCCTTTTGAAGGGCTCGAGAAAATCGAGTCCCCTTCTGCTTCTCCACAGGTGGCTTTGCGGAGGGCCTGACTGGCTCCGCAGTTGGTTGTGGAGGGGCTACCGCCGTCTCGTCGTACTGTTTCAAGTACGCCTATCCTGAACGGGTTCCCGCCATCGGTTGGTTGGGCTCTGCGGCCAAGACTATCGTTTCCTCCTCTGAGTCGGTCAGTGAAGGGATATCAGTCTCCGCTTCTCGAGAGGAGGCACCGACTACATTGCAGGATGAGGCTTTTGCCTTGCCTTTGGATTTCCTGTTGGTCACAGTAGTCCATTGCTGCTCATTGACAAGGTCAGGGTGGACCTACATGATTTCCCCTTGAGGTGTAGGGACGGGTACCAAGCCTTTCTCTTGCTGCTGGTGAGGATCTGTGTTGACCACTCTCAGCTCTCCTTTTGGAATAGGAGTTACCCCCGCAGGCGTTGGAGGCTGTCTCCCGAACTGGAGAACCGACGTCACATTAGCCGTCACCTTCTTCTGCTCTGGTCGGAGCTTTAACACCTCCGCGTCAATCAGAGCCTGAAGGATGTCCTTGAAGACGTAGCAGCTTTTGGTGGGGTGTCCCAACATCCTGTGATACATGCAGTAGTTGGGATTGTCGGTCTTGCCGACTTCCTCTGGGCGCCTAGCTTCAGGGAGCTTCAGTCGGTTGCTCTTGTTGAGTAGTTTAAAGAGCGAATCGACATGTTCCTCCTTGAAGGAATATTGCTTGTTGGCGCGTGGCTGGCTTGAAGAGCCACTCGCCTTGCCTGATTGAGGTTTGGCGGGAGATTTGGTCTCCGTTGCCAAATTATCCTTTCGCTTTGTTTGGAGGGATGTATCTGGCGCACGCCTTGTCGACCTTTCCGGCCTAGGCTTACCTTCCTCCGCTCTGACGCGGGCGACAATCTCCTCAGCCTGTTCACCTTGTTGGACTAATTGCTTCCATGTGCGGCTTTCAGCAACTCCTATTTGAGCAAGGAGTGAGGTTTGGAGATTGTGGCGGCATGTTTCCACCAGGGTGGCCTGGGTCATACTGCTTGGACACCGGAGTGCCATGTTCCGAAATCTTTCCACGAAGGATTTGACGGACTCCCCTTTTCGCTGTTTGGTAGCCAAAAGGGTTGGCATTGTGACTTCGGAGTCATCCTCGAAGAAGCGTGTTAAAAAGAGCTTCTCCAAATCGCCCCAGTTCTTGATAGAACCTTCTGGGAGCTTCATAAACCATTCAAAGGCTAACCTTTCAGGGTGCCGATGAACAGGCGTGCCAGGATGGCGTCATTATCTACTACATTCCCGGTTTGGGATTTGAAGTAGTAGATGTGCTGGTTGGGTGACCCCTTCCCATCAAAGGCTTGAAGAGTTGGAGCTTTGAACTTGGGCGGGTACGGAACCAAGTCCCATTCAGTCGGGTAGGGCCGGACCACTCCTACTTCTTGGAGGTCTTTGCGATTGGCAAGGGCCTCGAGGCGTCGCTCCAGTTGACTCATTCTTTTAACATGAGCCTTTCCCTGGTCTTGGTCGCCTTTTACTTGCGACGAGGACTTGGACGAGCCAGAAGTAGATCGCCGCGTCTCCTCAGAAGATTCAGAAGATGAGCTTTCTCCCTTTTTCCCTTTGCCCTTTGACTTTTTAGGAGGGGACCTCCTCCTGTCTTCGAGCAGCTGTGCAATCGCCTGCTTGAGGGAGTTGATAGATTCCTGCTGAGCAAGAATCATATCCATTTGTGGCTTCTGGATCTGCTCCAAACGTTTAGTCGTCTCCTCAGGAGTGCCTGTCATGTAGGCGGAGGTCTCCTTCTCGACGGAAGAGTTTGAAGCCCTTGATTCCGCTACGCCGGAGTGAGAATCATTAATGCCATGGGCTAAGGCATTATAGTCAATTGGGGGAATGGCCCCAGTCCGGGTGCGAGTGTGTCGATACACCCCTTCCGGTTCAGAGTCAGACTCGGACTCGTCTGAGCTGACTGCAAGTTGTTTTCCCTTGCTCCTGCTTGTCATATTCGCAGTGAGCTCGGGTACTCAACGTCAGAGAAGGTTCTCCTTCTGTGGGAGCGTCTTCTTTTAGCTGACGGAGGAATCAGGGTCAACTGTCTGACTAGAGACTGCTGGTGTACGCCTGATCCGCAACGGCACTCAGAGAGCATATGGATGAGCCGTTGGCAGCAACACGACGAAGTGGCCTGATTGGCACTCCTTTTCTTCGTCAGATAATCCCTCAAATCCATGGTAGGGGGATTGAAAAGATTAGCCTCGCAACGTCGAAGACGGGAGGCATCCATGTGCTGTACAGCCTGGACGCAGGCATCAGAGACGCGGTTCTTGCGCCGCAGCTGTTCAGCGCGCGTCTGGCGTCTCTGTTGAGACAAAACGCGCCTGTCGCGTTGCTGTTTGGTGCATCGGGGCAGAGACACTTAAGAGAGGATAGGCTGTTGAGCCCCACGCCTATGAGCTCGTGACTCTTGCGCTTGACGAGGCGCAGAGGTCTCATTTTAGCGTTTGTTGAGTTGGTCCTCAGAGGACCTAACTGAAGGAATCTCGCGTTTGGGGCGCCAAACGCAGACTTCACGTACTGGACGCGGCGCGGGCAAGGCGCGCGATTGTACGTCGCGTCCAGCCTCAGTGGACAACCAACGGTTCCAACTTGCAGCTGACGCGCACGTCTCCTCTGTCGACGCTCAGCGTTTCGATTGCGTCGAGGAGGTGGAGAGAGACCAACGACATCCTGATGCTGGACACCAGGGATTTTGACCACGCGGGTCTCCTGAGAGACGCTGACGCGGGTGTTCTATGCGACGCGGTTGATCGCAAAGGCAGATGTGCCTGGGACCACGCGGGCCTTCTGAGAGGCGTTGGCGCGGGTACCTTGCTTGGCACAGTAGGCAGCAGGGGAGCTTGAGAAAGCCACAGATTGGGCCTTGAGGCCATTCCCCGTCGAGACCCGGCGGCAGACGCGGGTCTTTGGGCTCTTGGAGCCGGAAGAGAGAAACTCTTCGTACTTCGCCTGGTCGAACTAGACAACGAGCGATTCGACCATCTTCCCCTTATGGTGGATGTCATCTTGCGCCACTATTTGCTCCTCAGTGACAAACGTAGTCCCCAGCAGAGTCGCCATCTCTTGTATGACCCGGGAAAGAGGGAGACAGTGGTTTGCTGTAAAAGTTTTCCTTGAATCAAATGAAAAGGATTACAACAGAAACTATTCCTTCCGGTTACAAGGGAGGGAGAATATTGAATCTTGAATTCCCCCTTTGTTTAAGGCTGGGTTCTTCGTGTGGCGGTGGAGAGTGAATCTTGTTCTCCGTTGACCAGATGACCGTCCTTCAGGGATCTCCTCTTCGGCCGGTAGAAAGAGTGACACAGCTCTGTCTACCAAAACTCTAAAAGAGGAGGTAGGCGAAAGCTAGCTCGTACGCAGCGAACTTGCTGAAGAGTTGATCTGCTTCTTCTCTCTCTCTGATTGCCGATTGCCGATCGCCGATTGCCGATTGCTAATTTCCGATTGCTCCTTCCCGATTGCTCCTTCCCGATTCTCTCGACCTCATAGTAAACGAGGCTATTTATAGAGGTCCTAGGGGTGAACGTGCCCCCTACAAACGCTCCACAATGAGGGCCAACTTCCCCGCTACATGGGCGGTAACTAACCCACGTGCCTGCTAAAGACACGCCACGATGGGGGCTGATTTCCCTTACGTGTGGGCAGTGATTGGTCCCTTAACCAAGGCGGTTATAACTGAGACGCGGGTTTTAGACCTTCGCGTCTTGAGGCTGAGACGCGGGTGTCAGGCCGACGCGCCTTGATGCTGAGACGCGGGTGTCAGGCCGACGCGCCTTGATGCTGAGACGCGGGTGTCGAGCCAACGCGCCTTGATGCTGAGACGCGGGTGATAGTCCCTCGCGTCTAGAGCTTGAAACTTTGCTTTTCAATGGCTTGTCCTCCAGTAACTTTTGGACAGCCTACAGCAGCGCCTCCGGGAACGAATACATTCTTTGGCAGAGCAGGATTATTAGCCTTCTTTCCCTTTTTGTATTTTCTATTTTTCCATAACACTTCATTTGTCAAATAAGGAGTGTTCTGTGTTACTTTTATCATTTTTGAGTCAATTAATAAAAGTTATCAAATTCTTGTCTCGTCTTTATCCTTTCTTATTTTTGAGAATTAAACGGACTCTTTGTTGATTGGATGAACTCAGCTTTCATAGTCGCAACCCTTGACTGTTTGTAGAAATGCAATCCTTAGTTGTTTTGTTAGGGCACGGCCATGAATAATAAACTCAGGCTGCACTGAGTTCGTGATTTGAGATGTGTCTCTCATTTGTAGTAGGGACACGGACAAAAGAAATGCGACTCTGAACTGTTGATGGAGACGCGGGTCTGGCTCATTAAGAGAGACGCGAATCTCAGTTGTTCGGTGGGGACTGTTGGCCCAAAGGCCCATCACTCTAGTTTTGATGATGATTAACTCATGTAGTTATATTACTAATGATCTTGTGCTTAATTAGTAACAGATTTATGATCAAGATCTTAGTTGGTGTGGAGCTTCAACAAAGAATTTTAAGACAAGTTTTGGAGCTTGCACCGGTTGATTCACGAGCCTATGCATCAAGACCACATCAAGATTTGAGCTCGGTGAATCGTATTTGGACCAAGTCAAGAAGATGAGAAGACTTCAAGGGAAGACTTCAAGATCAAGACTTGTGTCTAGGTATAAGATTTTTGTTTTAGTTAAAATGTAAAGGATAGAATAGTTAGTGGATTACTCAAGTATATATCACACACACACTCTTGAATTAATTGTCTTTTCATAAAAGGATTTTTAGTTTAGAAAAGACTTTCTTTTTGGAAAAATATCATTTTGATTTTTTTGGTGTTTTCTATACTTGCTTCTAACCAAAATCATTTTTAGAGCTTAATGTCAAAAACATAGATATTTCATCATGATTGTGTAGTGGATCATATCCATACACTCTATGCTTTAATAAGTTCAAAATATCTTGTTTTTGTATTTGGTAAAGTTTTAGAAAATACAAGATTATCTCTAACAATTTTTCTCCCAAGTGCTGACCCAGAACTGGCTTACGGGTCGACCGGAAGGTCGACCGGAACAAGGGTAGGTCGACTGCCAGGTAGACCGACGTGCACAGAACCGTGCACGTCTGGCAGTTCAGTGGGCGGGTCGACCGGGCGGTCGACCGGAACTGAGAGCGGGTCGACCGGGGGTCGACCGAACTGAGAACAGTGCTCTCTGTTCTTTTGGGTCGACCGGCGGGTCGACCGGAGGCTCCAACGGTCAGATTTTTGACCGTTGGAGGTTGACCGACAGGTCGACCGGCAGGCCTGACAGATCCCAACGGCTATATTTTTCTGGCCGATAAATTTGGGGGTTTGGTCATTGTTTTGAGCCAAGATTTTAGGAGAGCTTTGATGAAAAAGTCACCTAGAGGGGGGGTGAATAGGTGACGATGCTAATCTAGTGAACTTAATGCGAAATTTAAAACTAATTGCAATTATTATAATGATGCACACACAAGCAAGTACAAGATATAACAATTTGCACAAAGTAAAGAGAGAGAGAGCAAGAGTCAATGGATCAAGCGCAAACAAAGAGATATGTTCCGAGGTTCGAGCACCCAGCTCTACATCCCCGCCTTCGACACACGAAGGATTTCCAATCCACTAGCTTGTCCACAAAGGACTCCCACAAAGGGAACCTCCACCGAGGATTTGGGGCAATCACAATTACAAGGAGTACCCAACTCCTCTCCTTACAAACACGACCTCCTCCTTGAAGCACTCCTCCAATCCAACAAACAATCACCTCACAACTTGAGGGATTAGCACCAATCTTACACAAAACACCTCACAACCCAAGTTGCACAACCTCCTCAACACAATGAGGGAAATGGCACAAAACAAGAATTGGGTTTACAACTTAGTGGTTTCAAACAACAACCACAAAACAATCTCTTTTTCCCACACAAAATCCTATAGAGAAGATAGTAGATTTTAGCTCAAGTGTGGAGAAAACCAATGGAATGGAAATCGAAATCACAAAGAAAAATCCTTGGGAGAACAATAAAAATCAAGATGGTGAAGTTCAATCAAAAGCTTTTCCCAAAAACCTCTTCTTTGATTTTCCAAACCCTAGCAAAAACCTCAAAATAGATTGTTCAATATGAGTTCAAAAACTTCTTTTAATTGCAGCAAAAACACCAGAGAGTATGAAAAAATTCGCACCAAAAACCTTAGAGAAAAACTCTGCAAATGGGGTATTTATAGGCAGAATTGGAAACTAGCCGTTGGCAGCTATTTTTGCCAGTTTTGCCCTGTCGGTCGACCGGCCGGTCGACCGCCCAACGTTCAAATTTTTGAACGTTGCAACACCCGGTCGACCGCCCGGTCGACCCAAACAAACCGAGAGCAAACAGCTCTCAGTCGGTCGACCGCTCGGTCGACCGGCCAAGGCTGTAGCCAGCGTGCACGTTTCTGTGCACGTCGGTCGACCGCCCGGTCGACTGGCTACTTGGTGCGGTCGACCGTGCAGTCGACCGACTTTGCCTGGCAGGCAGCAAATAGGTCAGAAAACTGAGGTAAAAAATATTCCAATAAATCTTTTAACTCTTGTAAAAATCCCCAAAAATAGTTTTTGCATTTAGCATTGATATATAAACTTGTGATAAAAAGTTTAGCTCAAATATCAATCAACATGAACTATTTTTGTAGCATATTATTTTTACCAAAACCAAAACTTGTATTTTCTAAAACTTGGAATCTTGAATAGAGAATACCTTTTGTCCAAAACTCATCCATAATACAAAACTATGATATTTAAACATTTTGAAGCATGATGCATATGGATAGAAATCCAATATACATGAAACATGTATATATCATGATTTTTGTCATTAAGTCCAAAAATATGTTTTGTTATAAATATCAAAACATAAAAACTCATGAAGTAGATTATCAAACTAAGTTTGTTTAAACAATTGAAGCATGCATGTATATAGAACAAATCTAATATACATAAACCATGTAAACTTGTTTTGATATAAAATCTATTCATGAAAACCAAGATCAGTTAAACCTAAAACCGAAAACCAAAACATGAAACGTGTGTGTTGTGAACTTGAGCTTATCATACTATACTAATCTTTACAATTAGGATCTAAACCCAAACTAAAACTATGGATACCTAAGTCTTCTTGTAGAGCGCAAACTCCAAGCTAGAGCGCAATCTCCAAGTCGGCTCGATCCAAAAACTCTTGATTCACCGGGCAAGTGCTATATATATCTTTGATGCGCGGGCTCTTGAATCAACATGTGCAAGCTTCCAAATCATCTTGTTGAAGCTAAACACCAACTAATATCTTGGTTAATGATCTGAAACTAAAATCACAAGATTATTAGTACACATAACTACATGAGTTAATCATCATCAAAACTAGAGTGGAAGGCCTTTGGGCCAACAATCTCCTCCTTTTTGATGATGACAAAACTCATGGAGTTATATATGCATGGATTAAAGTAAAGCTTCAAAGAAGCTCCCCCTTAACTCATGCATAGGAATAAACAAACATTAAGATGCATATAAACAAGGTTCTTGACATTAGGAATAAACAAACAATAAGATGCATATAAACAAGGTTCTTGACATAAAATGAATATGCATATGAAACATGCTCTTGATTCCAATTAAAACAAATAACTTACCAAACAAAACTCTTGATACTAATAAAAACAAAACTCATAATGCTCTTGATACCAATGGATAAAAACAAAACTCATAATGCTCTTGATACCAATGGAGATGAAATGAACATAAAACTGAAAACTCATGCATATCAACTCCAAATTCTTCTCCCCCTTTTGTCAATCATCAACAAAGGGGTAAAAACAAAATAGATATGAATTCTTCTCCCCCTAAATATATGAAACAAAGAATCAATAAACTACTTCAAGGGGTGACACCAAAAATGATACCAATTAAAAAAATGTGTCATTGAAGTGCATTATGATACCAAAAGAAAGTGAACATAAAAACATTTAAGAAATGCCTACCAATTACCAATTGAAAGTAAGAAGGGCATTGAAAACAAATATGATACCAATTGAAATTAAAACATATGAAAATAAAACACATGATACCAATTGAAAAACACAATGATACCAATTTTGAGTAAACAAATGCATCTAGATACCAATTGAAGATATTTATCTTTATAAGCAAATGAAACCAATTAAAAATCAATAATCATTCTTTAATCATTTTTCATTATAAAGTTAGGAAGTGGGAAACAAAACCAATGGTAAACTAAATACCAATTGAAAACTAAGTCAATTTGAAATAATGTTAAAGCTTAAGCTTAGCATAAGCAAGATAATGATAATGCTTGTATAAAGATACCAATTGAAAATTAAATCAATTGAAAATGATGGTCATTAAAAAAAAATCAAGCTTATCATAAACAAAATTTGTGATATCTTGAAGCACAAATAAATCATCTATATATGTATGTAAGAAATAGATACCAATTGAAATTGATACTATATGAAGTGTAAACAAAACATATATGAGTATACAAAAGGATGTCAAGATTGATACCAAATTGAAAGAATTCAATGATACCAATTGAAACAACAATAAGATCAAGTGTATATCTCATATCAACTACTACCCAATCATGTGCAAGTTTAAAAATGATTTTCATTATAAAGCATACATGAACATGATTTCCCATCCAACCACCCTTAGATGGTAGGGGTTTTCAAAATAGATTTGAAATTATAGTTCGTTTGAAAATCACTACCAAAGAAAGGAATATCGCAACTAGTTAAATAGAAAACTTGTTAACTAGTACGAAATCCTTCAAGCAAGGAATAACAAAAAATATTTTCATGAAACATGAAAATCACATGATCACTAAACACTCAAAATCTATATGGCACCAATAGTACTCATGAAAATGAGATCATGAGAAAACATCAAAATAAGGTGAGTGTACAAGTGTTGTGAGAAACATATCATCATGAAAATAGATAATCAAGCTCGATTGAAATTCCTTTAAAATATGAACACATGAAAAACTAAATCTTCATTAAAGGAAATTTCCTCAAAGACATGAAAATCATCATAACAATTTAAACTCCAAGGTATATGTATGTTTTGAAAAAATAAAAGTATACATACATATCCCTAAACACAATTGAGTCCAAAATATAGATTTGCATGAAAAGCAAATGACTCAAGGGGCATACATGTATATCTTAAGGTTTGGCAAAATAGACATATACATGAAGTGAAAACACTTTATCATAGAAAACACATCAAAAATAGGAACACATGTTTGAATGCATGAATCATCAAAACTAGACTATACTAGAACATCTAATGGGTACAAATAGGCATTCAAGCACAAACATATAAAGATTTACTTGTGGCCCATTCTATGTACAAGTATAAATCCTAGTTTTAATGAAAACTAACATCTAAGCATATATTCATATCATAAAGCATAAAACGAGTCATAAATCAATGATATTTTAAAAATGATCATTATGTAAATTCACATGCTATAAAGATCATGATATACATCAAAACAATTGTGAAAACACAAAATATGGATTCATATAAACAATGGTGATTTCAAATTTCAAAACATGTATTGCAATAAACATACTATTCAAAACATGAGACATTAAAACGAAAGTTATGGAACATCATATGATCATTATGCAAATGCATGTGCATTAGATCTAGAGCATACATGTTAGTCTAAACAAGGTGAGGCACTAAATATAGATCCATATGAAGCATGGGTGCTCAAGTGGCTAAACATGTACAACCTTAATCTAATGAACATGGCACAAAGCATAATGAACAACAAAACACAACATGCTATAAAAGATGATCATAGAAAGCATGTAAACACTAAATAGAGTAAGGGATTGTTACCAAAACCGAAGAGGCAACTTTCCAAGTCTCCAAAACCCGGTGGTCCTCCCACCAATTCTCCTTGAGAGTGAAGCATCCAAATGGTTCTCTTTAGGCACGGAACGCATCCACTCCAAGGCACCAACACTCACGTTTTGCGAGAGCTCCCACCTACATCAAAAAGTATAGAAGTGGTCTTTGGTACCCATTTCTTTGTGGGTCCATGGGGGTTAGTATCTTTTCTAACCCAAACAAAATTAGTTGCTAAATTTTCATGATAAATGCGATCATAACAAAATCTAGCAAGGTGGCCTTTTGACCACAATGTGTACATGTGTACACGTGAGCATACATATGATGGTGATGATCATGAAAAGCATGTGTATGCCGTGATGGGTGTGCATGCAAGGTTGGAACTTGTTTCTTGCGAACCAAGGATTCCAAACGTGAGTGATTCATGGCACAATGGCTCAAAGTGGAGCCCAAACAATCAACACTTTTCTTAACAAATTTATATCATTTTCAATGCTAGAAGACAAAGTGGAGCATGCTATAGGTGTGCAAGAAGTAGAAGCTACACTAGCATGACAAACATGAATATCAATATCATTTTGCAAAGATTTATTTTTATTCAAAACCAAATCCAATTCTTTTGTAATAGTATCAATATTATTTTCAAAGTGAGATTTTCTTTAAAAGTAAAATCCAATTTTGAAGATAAAATCTCATTGTGCTTTACAACATCATCACAATCATTTTTGTTTTTTAAAAATTCATTTTCCTTTAAAGCAAGTTCGAGTTGAGATTTAAGTGAGTCACATTCACTTGCAATCTCTTCCTTCTCTTGCAACATCAATTCAAAATTAGAGCATAAATCCTTTAATTCATTTTTCAAAACAAGATTATCATCTTTCAACAAATCATGTTCTTCTAACAAATTCTCAAGCTTTTGAACAAGTTCCATATTCAAAGTTTGAACTTCAAAACATCCATGACAATAGGAACTAGAGCTATCATCTATTTGAGAATCCGATTGTACCTCAAGGGAGTTCTTCCCTTGGACCATGAGGCATTACTCTTCGGACTTTTCTCTCTTAGATCTCCTCATCTTGTTGATAATCCTTGGAAGCTCGGGAGAAGTCAAGATGCTCCAAACTGCAAAAGCCGAATCATAACGATCAAAAACATGTAATAAATGTTCATTTAGAGATGCTCTAAGTGCCCTAAGTGCTAATGCATTGGCCTTCTTATGCTTGCTACTATTAGGGAGGGATTCCATGGTAATGGCTTAATAAACTAGATGTCCTAAGTCTTTTAAATGTTTAGTCATATTAGCCTTCCAAGCATCAAGTTTAAAATGATCAAACATAGGAGGGCTAGCCATAAGTGCAACCTAAATGTGTGCAAATGAAAATGCAAATGAAGATTAGCAAACCAAGATCTCACTCCTAGGTGGTTAAACCTTAATATCAGGAGCGCTAGCTCTGATACCAATTGAAAAAGTCACCTAGAGGGGGGGGTGAATAGGTGACGATGCTAATCTAGTGAACTTAATGCGGAATTTAAAAACTAACTGCAATTATTATAATGATGCGCACACACAAGCAAGTACAAGATATAACAATTTGCACAAAATAAAGAGAGAGAGAGCAAGAGTCAATGGATCAAGCGCAAACAAAGAGATATGTTCCGAGGTTCGAGCACCCAGCTCTACATCCCCGCCTTCGACACACGAAGGATTTCCAATCCACTAGCTTGTCCACAAAGGACTCCCACAAAGGGTGTAACGCCCCGATCCCGCGGATACGGGGACGTCACTGCAACGTATATACGTAAGTCCGAATTACCTTCCCGTATATACGCTAAGCATCAGTACAGACAAGAATCAGAGTACGGAAGCAAATGGTGCATTATACATTCCAACACATATATATATACAATCACAGAGCTATCACCAGGAGTGATGAATATTACAATAATTATAACATCACAGATATGCGCAAATGCGAGAATACGAGGAATATACATAAATGAACAGTATAAAAAGGGGCTCGCTTACAAGTATGCAAGGAACTGTACAAGTGAAAAGTGTAAAAGAGCACTCACGAGTTTGCTAAGGGAAAACTCGAGAGGCACAAAGGGGGTCTGGAAGGATGGAGCTCCGAAAGGTCGGCTGAAGATCCACGCTACTGCTGCGTTACTCTGAACACCCGCTCCTAGCTCCAAGACCTGGACGTGAGAATCCAGGGGAGTCAAATGATACTCCCCAGGCGAGTGGTGAAGCAAAACCAAGTGGTGAAGCAGGGTGAGCACAATAATGCATATATCAAGTGGGAATACTCAGTAGGCAGATAGGATAGAGCAGGTAAGAATAGATATGGCATGATAATCATAAAACAGGGAATCCGAATAAACCAATCCAAACTACCATAATACTCATAAAACACGAAATCCGATATAAGTCCGGGAAAAGCAAATACGGTAGGCACAGCACAGATTCATAGCCGTTTAAGTTGCAGGCTTTGGTATGCGTCCCATTCCACATACCTCTACTTACAACTTAAAGAGCCGATTATTATGACACTTTATTATTACTCGTCTTACCCATATATCTAGGTATGTGTCTCGGTGTACGGCCAACTCACATACATCCATATATAAGCAAGTCGAGGTTGTTATTGGATTAGCGGTTGTATCGACGAACTATGTTTACAGTGGGTCCCGTACATACCCGGGACCACGGCCACAGGATTGTTCCGTTGCATGGAAACGGAAGCCAGCCGCAAGGCTCAACATGAGGGACTTATGTATGCCCTATAATAACATGAATAAGGGAGCCAGCTCTCCCCTCGGTCCCCTGGAGTACCACAGGTCAGACCGGATATAAAGTGCACAACCTAATGCCACTGTAAACACGAACACATATCGATATCCGCATGTTTCCCCCGACCCAATACAAGTTGGTCCTTTTTAGGATTTATTAGTTTAATTATCACTTTACGGGAATAACAGGAAATAGACATGATCAGGAATAAGGAGTACATAAGTACTATATAGTCAGGTCACTGCATGTAAAGCAGGAATACAATATACAGGTCACTGATCATGACACAAGATAATAAGGTCAAGTTCCCGTAAAGGTAATAATCACAAGTCAAGTTATCATGCTGGGTGTAAGGTGATAGCATGATAGGATGGTGATAATGAATAAGCAACCAAACATGATAAAAGATAGATAATAATCGGGTGGCAAGTTATGTCAAGAGATTGATAATAGTCTGGGTAAGTCAGGTCATACCAAGAGGGTCTAGCCAAATAGTAGTATGTCAGGTAGTCAGGTGATAACACTCTAGATGTCAGGTGATATACATGTGTTAAAAGGAAGCATGTAACTGACTGGTCTGAAATAATAGCAGGGCAAGTGACAGCATATCCGAACCAAGAATACAACGACCACGAAGGGTCGGCCACGCATAGTATAAAGCAATAAAAGATATAAAGCATGAAATACAATACATGAAGACTAGTGCGAGAATACTATCATAATCAATGGAATGGTAAAGCAAGAGGGTAGCGAGTGAGAACACTCGCCTGAATCACCGAAACGCCGAAGATCCGAAATCCACGGAAGTTGGGACGCGCCACCAAACCTGATATAAATATGTAGAGTGAAGAGGAGAGAGGAAGAGAATAGAAGACGATGTTTGTCAAGTGACAAGTCAAGGAATACCAATATGTGATATAAGTCTATAGGTTAAGGTTCATGTTCAAGGAAGAAATCAATCAGAACAGACAGCCAGAATTAGTCGACTAGGTTGGAAGAGTAGTCGACTAATAGAGGGGTTAGTCGACTAGGAAGAGGGGGTAGTCGACTAATACTGTGATCCAGAGAGTTAGATTTGGTTTCAGGGAATAGTTAGTCGACTGGAGTAAAATAGGTAGTCGACTAACAGATACTCTAAGTCGACTAATAGTATGGTCAAGTCGACTAGAACTGAGATACAGAAAGTTGGGTTTTGATTCAGGAGTCGACTAGGGAGAAGGGTTAGTCGACTAGGGGGTTCAAGTCGACTAGGGTTTGTGATAAGTCGACTGGAGCCGAGAGTTGAGTTCTGGTTCAGGACAAGGTTAGTCGACTAGGGTCAAGAGTGTAGTCGACTAAGGGTCTCTAGTCGACTAGGAACTAAGGTCAAGTCGACTAATCGTGGGAAAACAGCAAACAGAATAGATTTCTAGGGTTTTGGTTTGATGACTAAATAATCATGAATTGAAGACATAATTGCACATGATATGGAAACATGAATATACAAAGAATTAGACAAGTCTTGGTGAGTAGGAATACTCACATAGATAGGTGATTGGAAGCTCTACGTGTTCGGAAGGATCGAGGTTGACAATATCGCCAAATGGATCCACGGCGACACGATCGACGAAGGAAGCTACGGTCCAAATCTAAAGGAGGGTTGTGGTGGAGAGAGAGAGAGAGTAGGAGAGAGAAAGAGAGGTTTAGAGAGAGAAAGTCTAGAGAGAGAAAATGGGATTTTTAGAGAGAGAAAGTGTAGAGAGAGAAAGTCTAGAGAGAGTTAGGGTTTTCTTTAGAGAGAGAAAGTGGATGATGAGAGAGAGAGAATCAGGAGAGAGAGAGAGCTAGAGTGAGAAAGAGAGGAGAGAGAAAGAGAGAGGAGAGAGAAACAGGAGAGAGAGAGAGATCCAAGAGAGAGAGAGAGAGTCCAGGAGAGAGAGAGAGAGAGAAAGAAGGGGGCTGCTGCCCCCCCCCCCCCGCACCCACACAGTGCCCCCCCTTTGGGGGCACTCGGCCCTGGCCGCCGGCCAGGCGGCGGCGCCGGGCGGCGCCGGCCGCCGGCAGAGGAAGGAGGGGGCGCCGCCCCCTCCACAGAACACAGGGGGGCTGTTGCCCCCCCCAGCAAGGAAAGAGGGGGGCTTTGCCCCCCTCAACAGAGAGAAAAGGAGAGGGGGCCTGCCCCCCTCTCCGCCCCAGCACAGGGGCCCAGGTGGCCCCTGGCTGCCCGCGGCCGCCGGCCAGCGCCGGCGGCGCTAGAACGGGGTGGCGCCGGCCACCCTAGGAGAGGAGAAGGAGGGGGCTGCTGCCCCTCCACAGCGGCGCACAGGGGGCCCGAGGCCCCCTGGCCGCGCCCAGGCCGCCGGCCACGCGCCGGCGGCGGTCTGCCCTCGCCGGGGCAGCGCCGGAGGAGAGGGGAGCCGGCGATGGAGGTGGACGTGGCCGGATCCAAGAGGAGGAAGAAAAGAAAAGAAAAGAAAAGAAAAGAAGAAGAGAGAGAAGATGGGGGTGATCCTACGCCGGCGTTGATCGCCGGAGGTGGCGGAGGTTGGGTCGGTGGAGTGGGCGTCGCCCACGCAGGAGAGAAAGAAGAAGAAGAAGAAGAAAGAAAAGAAGAAGGAAAAGAATAGAAAAGAAAGGAAAAAGAAAAGAAAGAAAAGGAAAAGAGAGGGAGAGATTGATGGATGGGAGAGGGGTTAATGAGGGAGAGGGGAATGTCTCCCCACGTGGAGGGGAGTAGGTGGAGTCGGTTGAGGGAAAAAGAAAAGGAAGGAAAGAAAGAAAGAAAGAAAAGATTAAAAATAATAATATAATAATAAGGTTGAAAAATCGACTGTTTCGGAATCGTTCCGAAAAATCCTCAAAAATAGAAAATAATATTTTAAGATGCTCGGTGAAATCGGATTCGAGAAATACAATGCAGATTTCAAATTAAAAATCCTGGAATCTTCCGGCGGTACCGGTCGACACCAAAACCGGTGAATTTTCGATAAATTCTGGAAAATCTCAAAAATGAATTTAGATAGAAAAATGATATTATAAGATGTATCGTGAAAGCCGTTTTAAGAAATACTTTATAGTTTTAAAACTAAAAATCCGGAACCAGCTAACTGCCGACTCCGGTGGAATTTCCATAAAATCATAAAATCCCCAGAAAAAGAATGTAGGTAGAAAATATGATTCTAAGTAATAATGTCTAAAGGATCATTTAGAAATTCCAAACCGTTTAAGAATTAAAAATCCAGGAATCGGTCAGCGGCACTGGCCGACACCGGTTTTGAAAATATTCCTTTTAATTCCAGAAAAATCCAGAAAATCACATAAAATTTAGAATATTGGAAAATGATGTTTGAAACAGAAATCGGTCGAATCGGAATAGTGGAATTGTCCAAACCGAGCAATACTCTGGGATTCGGGCCTTCGGTTCAAACCAAGGTTGACTCCGAATCCACGAATCCAAAACCAAGACAAAACAATCATATAAGGAATTCATAAAGCAAAACAAATACAGGAAACAAATCGAAAAAATACGATCGGAAAATCTGAATACGCAACTAAGTACGTATTCCGGGAACAGGGTATTACAATCCACCCACCTTACAAAAATTGCGTCCTCGCAATTTCGTTAAGGGCAAATTGAATACAAAGGGGACAAGGGTGGAATTTATACTAATTAAGATATGAAGCACTATAGGTAGGGCTCTCAAGTCGACTGAACAATAATCATCCTCCGCACTTTCGGATGTATAAATCTTCGAATAATGCTGAATAATACTGCTGATGTCGTGGCTGTGAAATAAATGAATACTGATGATGTCGTGGCTGTGTAATAAAGAAAACCCCGAAAATCCTGAGCATAATAAAGAAGACCGATAATTAAGAATCCCAACTGTTGTCTTCTGAAAGATAGCCAGATCAGATTCGATCTGGAGAATACCAAGCTTCATAGAATTTGCCGAGAGATCCCATAATAGCTTCATGCAGAACCAGCCACTACCTTCCTAGTCTAGTCATATCTTAAGATAGTATAAGGCTTCATAAAACCAAAACATAAAACCAAAACGGGGAAAGGATAGGAGAGATCAGGAATCCAAGGAAAAGATAGTCAAGGAGGGATTTGAAATCAAAGGAAAGATAGTCAAGAAATAGATAACTCTGCACTTGCAGTTGGAATGTATAACCAAGATTCATGTATTCCAGTTGCAAATCTCTTTACCATTGATTTGCCTTCTGGACGTACCGAGGAAGTAAGAGCCTAAGCTCTGATACCAACCTGTAACGCCCCGATCCCGCGGATACGGGGACGTCACTGCAACGTATATACGTAAGTCCGAATTACCTTCCCGTATATACGCTAAGCATCAGTACAGACAAGAATCAGAGTACGGAAGCAAATGGTGCATTATACATTCCAACACATATATATATACAATCACAGAGCTATCACCAGGAGTGATGAATATTACAATAATTATAACATCACAGATATGCGCAAATGCGAGAATACGAGGAATATACATAAATGAACAGTATAAAAAGGGGCTCGCTTACAAGTATGCAAGGAACTGTACAAGTGAAAAGTGTAAAAGAGCACTCACGAGTTTGCTAAGGGAAAACTCGAGAGGCACAAAGGGGGTCTGGAAGGATGGAGCTCCGAAAGGTCGGCTGAAGATCCACGCTACTGCTGCGTTACTCTGAACACCCGCTCCTAGCTCCAAGACCTGGACGTGAGAATCCAGGGGAGTCAAATGATACTCCCCAGGCGAGTGGTGAAGCAAAACCAAGTGGTGAAGCAGGGTGAGCACAATAATGCATATATCAAGTGGGAATACTCAGTAGGCAGATAGGATAGAGCAGGTAAGAATAGATATGGCATGATAATCATAAAACAGGGAATCCGAATAAAACCAATCCAAACTACCATAATACTCATAAACACGAAATCCGATATAAAGTCCGGGAAAAGCAAATACGGTAGGCACAGCACAGATTCATAGCCGTTTAAGTTGCAGGCTTTGGTATGCGTCCCATTCCACATACCTCTACTTACAACTTAAAGAGCCGATTATTATGACACTTTATTATTACTCGTCTTACCCATATATCTAGGTATGTGTCTCGGTGTACGGCCAACTCACATACATCCATATATAAGCAAGTCGAGGTTGTTATTGGAAATTAGCGGTTGTATCGACGAACTATGTTTACAGTGGGTCCCGTACATACCCGGGACCACGGCCACAGGATTGTTCCGTTGCATGGAAACGGAAGCCAGCCGCAAGGCTCAACATGAGGGACTTATGTATGCCCTATAATAACATGAATAAGAGAGCCAGCTCTCCCCTCGGTCCCCTGGAGTACCACAGGTCAGACCGGATATAAAGTGCACAACCTAATGCCACTGTAAACACGAACACATATCGATATCCGCATGTTCCCCCGACCCAATACAAGTTGGTCCTTTTTAGGATTTATTAGTTTAATTATCACTTTACGGGAATAACAGGAAATAGACATGATCAGGAATAAGGAGTACATAAGTACTATATAGTCAGGTCACTGCATGTAAAGCAGGAATACAATATACAGGTCACTGATCATGACACAAGATAATAAGGTCAAGTTCCCGTAAAGGTAATAATCACAAGTCAAGTTATCATGCTGGGTGTAAGGTGATAGCATGATAGGATGGTGATAATGAATAAGCAACCAAACATGATAAAAGATAGATAATAATCGGGTGGCAAGTTATGTCAAGAGATTGATAATAGTCTGGGTAAGTCAGGTCATACCAAGAGGGTCTAGCCAAATAGTAGTATGTCAGGTAGTCAGGTGATAACACTCTAGATGTCAGGTGATATACATGTGTTAAAAGGAAGCATGTAACTGACTGGTCTGAAATAATAGCAGGGCAAGTGACAGCATATCCGAAACCAAGAATACAACGACCACGAAGGGTCGGCCACGCATAGTATAAAGCAATAAAAGATATAAAGCATGAAATACAATACATGAAGACTAGTGCGAGAATACTATCATAATCAATGGAATGGTAAAGCAAGAGGGTAGCGAGTGAGAACACTCGCCTGAATCACCGAAACGCCGAAAGATCCGAAATCCACGGAAGTTGGGACGCGCCACCAAACCTGATATAAATATGTAGAGTGAAGAGGAGAGAGGAAGAGAATAGAAGACGATGTTTGTCAAGTGACAAGTCAAGGAATACCAATATGTGATATAAGTCTATAGGTTAAGGTTCATGTTCAAGGAAGAAATCAATCAGAACAGACAGCCAGAATTAGTCGACTAGGTTGGAAGAGTAGTCGACTAATAGAGGGGTTAGTCGACTAGGAAGAGGGGGTAGTCGACTAATACTGTGATCCAGAGAGTTAGATTTGGTTTCAGGGAATAGTTAGTCGACTGGAGTAAAATAGGTAGTCGACTAACAGATACTCTAAGTCGACTAATAGTATGGTCAAGTCGACTAGAACTGAGATACAGAAAGTTGGGTTTTGATTCAGGAGTCGACTAGGGAGAAGGGTTAGTCGACTAGGGGGTTCAAGTCGACTAGGGTTTGTGATAAGTCGACTGGAGCCGAGAGTTGAGTTCTGGTTCAGGACAAGGTTAGTCGACTAGGGTCAAGAGTGTAGTCGACTAAGGGTCTCTAGTCGACTAGGAACTAAGGTCAAGTCGACTAATCGTGGGAAAACAGCAAACAGAATAGATTTCTAGGGTTTTGGTTTGATGACTAAATAATCATGAATTGAAGACATAATTGCACATGATATGGAAACATGAATATACAAAGAATTAGACAAGTCTTGGTGAGTAGGAATACTCACATAGATAGGTGATTGGAAGCTCTACGTGTTCGGAAGGATCGAGGTTGACAATATCGCCAAATGGATCCACGGCGACACGATCGACGAAGGAAGCTACGGTCCAAATCCAAAGGAGGGTTGTGGTGGAGAGAGAGAGAGAGTAGGAGAGAGAAAGAGAGGTTTAGAGAGAGAAAGTCTAGAGAGAGAAAATGGGATTTTTAGAGAGAGAAAGTGTAGAGAGAGAAAGTCTAGAGAGAGTTAGGTTTTCTTTAGAGAGAGAAAGTGGATGATGAGAGAGAGAGAATCAGGAGAGAGAGAGAGCTAGAGTGAGAAAGAGAGGAGAGAGGAAGAGAGAGGAGAGAGAAACAGGAGAGAGAGAGAGATCCAAGAGAGAGAGAGAGAGTCCAGGAGAGAGAGAGAGAGAAAGAAGGGGGGCTGCTGCCCCCCCCTCACCCACACAGTGCCCCCCCCCTTGGGGGCACTCGGCCCTGGCCGCCGGCCAGGCGGCGGCGCCGGGCGGCGCCGGCCGCCGGCAGAGGAAGGAGGGGGCGCCGCCCCCTCCACAGAACACAGGGGGGGCTGTTGCCCCCCCCCAGCAAGGAAAGAGGGGGGCTTTGCCCCCCTCAACAGAGAGAAAAGGAGAGGGGGCCTGCCCCCCTCTCCGCCCCAGCACAGGGGCCCAGGTGGCCCCTGGCTGCCCGCGGCCGCCGGCCAGCGCCGGCGGCGCTAGAACGGGGTGGCGCCGGCCACCCCAGGAGAGGAGAAGGAGGGGGCTGCTGCCCCCTCCACAGCGGCGCACAGGGGGCCCGAGGCCCCCTGGCCGCGCCCAGGCCGCCGGCCACGCGCCGGCGGCGGTCTGCCCTCGCCGGGGCAGCGCCGGAGGAGAGGGGAGCCGGCGATGGAGGTGGACGTGGCCGGATCCAAGAGGAGGAAGAAAAGAAAAGAAAAGAAAAGAAAAGAAGAAGAGAGAGAAGATGGGGGTGATCCTACGCCGGCGTTGATCGCCGGAGGTGGCCGGAGGTTGGGTCGGTGGAGTGGGCGTCGCCCACGCAGGAGAGAAAGAAGAAGAAGAAGAAGAAAGAAAAGAAGAAGGAAAAGAATAGAAAAGAAAGGAAAAAGAAAGAAAAGAAAAGGAAAAAGAGAGGGAGAGATTGATGGATGGGAGAGGGGTTAATGAGGGAGAGGGGAATGTCTCCCCACGTGGAGGGGAGTAGGTGGAGTCGGTTGAGGGAAAAAGAAAAGGAAGGAAAGAAAGAAAGAAAGAAAAGATTAAAAATAATAATATAATAATAAGGTTGAAAAATCGACTGTTTCGGAATCGTTCCGAAAAATCCTCAAAAATAGAAAATAATATTTTAAGATGCTCGGTGAAATCGGATTCGAGAAATACAATGCAGATTTCAAATTAAAAATCCTGGAATCTTCCGGCGGTACCGTCGACACCAAAACCGGTGAATTTTCGATAAATTCTGGAAAATCTCAAAAAATGAATTTAGATAGAAAATGATATTATAAGATGTATCGTGAAAGCCGTTTTAAGAAATACTTTATAGTTTTAAAACTAAAAATCCCGGAACCAGCTAACTGCCGACTCCGGTGGAATTTCCATAAAATCATAAAATCCCCAGAAAAAGAATGTAGGTAGAAAATATGATTCTAAGTAATAATGTCTAAAGGATCATTTATAAATTCCAAACCGTTTAAGAATTAAAAATCCAGGAATCGGTCAGCGGCACTGGCCGACACCGGTTTTGAAAATATTCCTTTTAATTCCAGAAAAATCCAGAAAATCACATAAAATCTAGAATATTGGAAAATGATGTTTGAAACAGAAATCGGTCGAATCGGAATAGTGGAATTGTCCAAACCGAGCAATACTCTGGGATTCGGGCCTTCGGTTCAAACCAAGGTTGACTCCGAATCCACGAATCCAAAACCAAGACAAAACAATCATATAAGGAATTCATAAAGCAAAACAAATACAGGAAACAAATCGAAAAAATACGATCGGAAAATCTGAATACGCAACTAAGTACGTATTCCGGGAACAGGGTATTACAAAGGGAACCTCCACCGAGGATTTGGGGCAATCACAATTACAAGGAGTACCCAACTCCTCTCCTTACAAACACGACCTCCTCCTTGAAGCACTCCTCCAATCCAACAAACAATCACCTCACAACTTGAGGGATTAGCACCAATCTTACACAAAACACCTCACAACCCAAGTTGCACAACCTCCTCAACACAATGAGGGAAATGACACAAGCAAGAATTGGGTTTACAACTTAGTGGTTTCAAACAACAACCACAAAATAATCTCTTTTTCCCACACAAAATCCTATAGAGAAGATAGTAGATTTTAGCTCAAGTGTGGAGAAAACCAATGGAATGGAAATCGAAATCACAAAGAAAAATCCTTGGGAAAACAATAAAAATCAAGATGGTGAAGTTCAATCAAAAGCTTTTCCCAAAACCTCTTCTTTGATTTTCCAAACCCTAGCAAAAACCTCAAAATAGATTGTTCAATATGAGTTCAAAAACTTCTTTTAATTGCAGCAAAAACACCAGAGAGTATGAAAAAATTCGCACCAAAAACCTTAGAGAAAAACCCTTGCAAATGGGGTATTTATAGGCAGAATTGGAAACTAGCCGTTGGCAGCTATTTTTGCCAGTTTTGCCCTGTCGGTCGACCGGCCGGTCGACCGCCCAACATTCAAATTTTTGAACGTTGCAACACCCGGTCGACCGCCCGGTCGACCCAAACAAACCGAGAGCAAACAGCTCTCAGTCGGTCGACCGCTCGGTCGACCGGCCAAGGCTGTAGCCAGCGTGCACGTTTCTGTGCACGTCGGTCGACCGCCCGGTCGACTGGCTACTTGGTGCGGTCGACCGTGCAGTCGACCGACTTTGCCTGGCAGGCAGCAAATAGGTCAGAAAACTGAGGTAAAAAATATTCCAATAAATCTTTTAACTCTTGTAAAAATCCCCAAAAATAGTTTTTGCATTTAGCATTGATATATAAACTTGTGATAAAAAGTTTAGCTCAAATATCAATCAACATGAACTATTTTTGTAGCATATTATTTTACCAAAAACCAAAACTTGTATTTTCTAAAACTTGGAATCTTGAATAGAGAATACCTTTGTCCAAAACTCATCCATAATACAAAACTATGATATTTAAACATTTTGAAGCATGATGCATATGGATAGAAATCCAATATACATGAAACATGTATATATCATGATTTTTGTCATTAAGTCCAAAAAATATGTTTTGTTATAAATATCAAAACATAAAAACTCATGAAGTAGATTATCAAACTAAGTTTGTTTAAACAATTGAAGCATGCATGTATATAGAACAAATCTAATATACATAAACCATGTAAACTTGTTTTGATATAAAATCTATTCATGAAAACCAAGATCGGTTAAACCTAAAACCGAAAACCAAAACATGAAACGTGTGTGTTGTGAACTTGAGCTTATCATACTATACTAATCTTTACAATTAGGATCTAAACCCAAACTAAAACTATGGATACCTAAGTCTTCTTGTAGAGCGCAAACTCCAAGCTAGAGCGCAATCTCCAAGTCGGCTCGATCCAAAAACTCTTGATTCACCGGGCAAGTGCTATATATATCTTTGATGCGCGGGCTCTTGAATCAACATGTGCAAGCTTCCAAATCATCTTGTTGAAGCTAAACACCAACTAATATCTTGGTTAATGATCTGAAACTAAAATCACAAGATTATTAGTACACATAACTACATGAGTTAATCATCATCAAAACTAGAGTGGAAGGCCTTTGGGCCAACATTTGAGCCAGTTTTTCCCATTCCTTTAAAAGAGTTTTCTCCACTAAATAAAGAGCTAATACTTCCAATCAAAGGGGAAGAATTTATCAAGAGTGTTTAAAGTGATTCTTTGAGTTTTCCTCCACTACTCTCTTCCTTGTTTTTCTCACACAAACACTTGAGCATCCATTGATTATTCATTCTATAGGAGTGTTGTAGTGAGAGCTTTTATTGGTGATCAAAGTGTTTAGATCACCAAGAGATTTCATTCTTGTACTTTAAGGAGACGGGCAAGTGTGCTCGTGGTGGTTTAGAGTTCTTGTGTGAACTCGATGGTTTGAGGTGCGGCCTCGGCAAGCTAGTGAGCTTGCGTGTGTACGGGACTAGGGAGTCCAAGGGATTGTAGGTGTTGCGGTACCAAGGAGAGATCCATTGGGATCTTGCATAGTGGAAATCCTTCGTGTGTCGAAGGCGGGGATGTTGAGCAAGGGTGCTGAACCTCGAAACAAACCCTTTGTGTTTGCGATTGCCATTTCTCTCTCTCTCTCTCTCTCTCTCTCTATCTCCTTGTTTATATCTTGCATTACTTATCTTGTCTTTGCCTTATATGCATGATATATTCCTTGTGCTCATATTGATATATTGCTTGGATTGTTTGCTAACACTTGTATTCAACCAAGAGAGCCAACGCCGCACCTCAACCCATTCAAGGGGAATCCAGAGGAGTTTGTCCAGAGCCCTTCACGGGAAATTCAGCAACACTCTTGTGTTATACGTGGTGTTTAGTGTAAAAGTTTTGTTAGGTCATAATTGTTTTAATTCCGCATTATTTGGCATTAAGTGACCATTAGATTAGCAATCACCTATTCACCCCTCCTCTAGGTGATCTTACAATTGGTATCAGAGCTTGGTACTCTGATTTGGGTCTAACAACCTAGAGTTAAAGATCCTCTTTTTTAGGCTAATCACATATTTTGTACACACACCATGGACTTTATGTCACCACCCACATTTGACATTCTTAACATCCAAATTTGGAAGGTTAAGATGTCTATGTACCTCAAGGCCTTAGGCATTCATGTTTATCTTGCTACAATTAAAGATTCTTATATTAATGATAGCAAGTACATTGAGGCTAATGCAAAAGCCCTTCATGCTTTAAAGTCTACCCTAAATGATGAATATTTATCTAGGGTATCTAACATTGATTCGGCTTTTATAGTTTGGAACATCATCACCTCCCTTGACGAAAAGGATCTATATTATGCCGGGAGCGATTCGGACGTTAGAAGCAACACCTCCAACGTATGCTACATGGTCCAAGGGGATAACCCCCTTGAGATAAACTCTGAATCCGATGATGAAGACATGTCATATGATGAGCTTACTACCTTTTGTCAACTTGTGCTTGAAAAATATGACATGATTAAGAAAGAAAATAAAAATTTGAAAAAGAATATTGCTTGCATGCATAAAGAACATGATTCATTTAGAAGTAACATTGCATGTTTAGAAAAAGATAATAAAAATTTGAAAAAGGATTTTGATTGCATGCTTAAAGAAAAAGATTCATTAGCAAATAAGGTTGCATGCATTGAAAAAGAAAATAAATATTTGAAAAATGAGAATGTTTCCCCTATGTCTAAATTGAATGATCTTTGTGAAGGAAACACAAGTTTGAAAAATAAAATTGATTTGGTGGAAAAACAAAAGGAAGTTGTTTTTCAAGAAAATAATTCTTTAAAAAGAAAGATTTGTGAAAAAGAAAAAGAATTTGTTTTGAATAAGAAAAAGAAATAATTCTTTATCTCATCATGCTTTACATGCCACCACTAATGAGATTAAAGATTTGAAAAATAAAATGGATTGTTTCAGCTCAAATTTGAGCACATGTGCATTCAATCATACTAAATTGGAGTCTATGTTTTCAAAGAAACAAACTCCATCCTTTCATGCACATCATCATGCTTATGTTGCACACCATGTTCATACACACTCACATAAGCATACTAAGGTGTACGTATGTACACATTGTGGCCGCAAAGGCCATCTAGCAAAATTTTGTTATGATAGGTTAAATCATTTTAATTTTGCTAATAAAAATTTTTGGGTTCCTTACAAGACTAACCCCAAAGGACCCAAGAAAATATGGGTACCAAAACCCCCACCTTTTGCTTTTGATGTAGGTGAGGGCTCTCACAAGACGTGAGAGGATCGGTGCCTTGGTAGTGGATGCACTTGGACATGATGGACATACTTTTGGGATGCATCACTATCAAGGAGCTTTGGTGGGACAACCATCATATTAGGAGCTTTGGTATTGGTAACAATCTCTAAAATCCTACTTTTTATGTACATGCTAGTTCATTTATCATATTCATAGCATGTTCATATGTGCTTCATGTGGTATTTACATGCTTAGATGTAGAATGTGTCAAACTTGCATTTATACATATATGAATAGTGAACTACAATTGACTCATATATATTTGGACTTCATGCTCATTTGTATCCACTATATGCATATGTATAGACTAGTTTTGATGATTCTCTTTTATACATGTTTTGCCTATTTTTATGCTTTACTTCATGTATATGTATTTTTAATTCAAATCTAATAAATATACATGTATACCCGTAAGTCTCTTGCTTTCATGCAAATATACTTAATAGACTCTTTTATACTTGGGATATGTATGCATATTGTTAGCTTTGGATATACCATACATATACCTTGAAGTTATTTGAAAGAAAAATGAATTTTTATGTTTTGATAAAAATAATTTTCATATCTATTTTAAGCTTCATTGTCTATTTTCATGAAAATACCATTTACATAACCTTTGAACACTCATCTTTTATTTTTCAAGATAATTTTGAGCTTTATGGACTATGAGTGCTTGAATTTTTATGTACTTAGTATAATTCATGAAAAACATATGATTTGATGTATTTGAAGGATCTTTAACTAGTTTGTCAAAAATCTATTTATACTAGTTATTTATTCATCAATTAGTTTATAAGATTTACACATGATCCTATTTTTTTTGGATAAATTCTTTTATGTTCTCAAAATTTGATGCTTCATGATTTGAATATTAATTTAAATGTTAGTTTTGTCAACACTAGGATTTATACTTGTACACATTGTGGGCCACAAATAAATCTATATATGATTGGGTTTGATTGCTTATTTGTGCCCATTAGGTATGCTAGTATAGCCTAGTTTTGATGATCCATACATTTTTAAACTTGTATTCTCATTTTGAATTTGTGCTATGATCATGTGCCTTTCATTTCATGCATATGTGTATTTTGCCAAACTTTAAGATATACATGTATACCTCTTGAGTCATTTGCCCTTAATGCAAATCTATTTATATGGACTCAATTGTGTTTAAGGGATATGTATGTATACTTATTGTGTTGTCAAAACATACATATATCTTGAAATATAAATTTTGTTTTTAATAAAAAAATGTGTGATGATCTTCATGTCCTCATGATTTAAAGGAATATTGAGATTAATTGACATTTTTGCTTTATTCCTTGCTTGAAGGATTCCGTACTAGTTTTAAAACATTTTCATATTAACTAGTGCAAATTCTTCATATGGTAGAGTATATGATAAACTTACTCTTCAATTGGTATCATTGGATATTTTCAATTGGTATCAATATGATTTTTATATACTCATATTTTGATTGTATGTATGAATGCTTTCAAATTTAAATTATATCAATTTTTATTGATATTATCTTTTCATACATATATGTGATCTATTTGTGCTTGATTTACAATTGATTCACACTCTTAAAGCACAATGTATATGCTAAGCTTAATTCAACTTTCAATTGATAATTCTTAAAGCTTATGCAATATGTTTTCAAAATTGATATCAAAAAAAAAAAATGTTTACTTGATATCTCAAAATGTGTTTTATTAAGAAAGTTCAAAATTTTAAAGAAAAACTTAAAATTTTTGACTTGTGTTGTCTATATGCAAGGAGAGCTTAACATCTCTTCTACATATAGATTCATGTTGAGTGTATTGTGCATTGAGGAGCTTAACATCTCTTCTTTATGTGATACACGTGTGTAGGGGGAGCTTCACATCTCCTCTTATGCATTACATAATATGTGTTATGTGAGTTAGGGCTTGTCATCCCTTCTTCATGTAATGCATATGTGTAGGGAAGTTAACTTAGCGTCTTCCTCTTCATGAATGTATATCGCATATAAATTTTTATTGATTGATTTGTATTACCCCTTCTTGATCTCTTTGTTTTTGACAAAAAGGGGGAGAAAATTTATTTGATTTGATTTCACTTTGAACCCTTTGTTGATGATTGACAAAAAGGGGGAGAAAGATTTTGAGTTTATATGCATGGTTGAATAAGATTTATGTTTATGCATATATATTTTTGTATTGCAAATAGGAGAAAAAGATTTTGATTTATGCTTGTTGCATGTTTTATCTCCATACTTGCATACATATTCATGTGCCTCATTGCCATATCTATTATTTATTTGTTATGCATGAGTTAAGGGGGAGCTTCTTTGAAGCTTTACTTTAATCCATGCATATATAACTTCATGAGTTTTGTCATCATCAAAAAGGGGGAGATTGTTGGCCCAAAGGCCCATCGCTCTAGTTTTGATGATGATTAACTCATGTAGTTATATTACTAATGATCTTGTGCTTAATTAGTGACAGATTTATGATCAAGATCTTAGTAGGTGTGGAGCTTCAACAAAGGATTTTAAGACAAGTTTTGAAACTTGCACCGGTTGATTCACGAGCCTATGCATCAAGACCACATCAAGATTTGAGCTCGGTGAATCGTATTTGGACCAAGTCAAGAAGATGAGAAGACTTCAAGGGAAGACTTCAAGATCAAGACTTGTGTCTAGGTATTGTTTTAGTTAAAATGTAAAGGATAGAATAGTTAGTGGATTGCTCAAGTATATATCACACCACACTCTTGAATTAATTGTCTTTTCATAAAAGTTTTTTAGTTTAGAAAAGACTTTCTTTTGGAAAAATATCATTTTGATTTTTTTGGTGTTTTCTATACTTGCTTCTAACCAAAATCATTTTTAGAGCTTATGTCAAAAACATAGATATTTCATCATGATTGTGTAGTGGATCAAATCCATACACTCTATGCTTTAATAAGTTCAAAATATCTTGTTTTTGTATTTGGTAAAGTTTTAGAAAATACAAGATTATCTCTAACAATTTTTCTCCCAAGTGCTGACCCAGAACTGGCTTACGGGTCGACCGGGAGGTCGACCGGAACCAAGGGCAGGTCGACCGCCAGGTAGACCGACGTGCACAGAGCCGTGCACGTCTGGTAGTTCAGTAGGCGGGTCGACCGGGCGGTCGACCGGAACTGAGAGCGGGTCGACCGGCGGGTCGACCGAAACTGAGAGCAGTGCTCTCTGTTCTTTTGGGTCGACCGGCGGGTCGATCGGATGCTCCAACGGTCGGATTTTTGACCGTTGGAGGTCGACCGGTGGGTCGACCGGCAGGCCTGACAGACCCCAACGACTATATTTTTTTGGCCTATAAATTTGGGGGTTTGGTCATTGTTTTGAGCCAAGATTTTAGGAGAGCTTTGAGCCAGTTTTTCCCACTCCTTTAAAAGAGTTTTCTCCACTAAATAGAGAGCTAATAATTCCAATCAAAAGGGAAGAATTTATCAAGAGTGTTTAAAGTGATTCTTTGAGTTTTCCTCCACCACTCTCTTCCTTGTTTTTCTCACACAAACACTTGAGCATCCATTGATTATTCATTCTATAGGAGTGTTGTAGTGAGAGCTTTTATTGGTGATCAAAGTGTGTTTAGATCACCAAGAGATTTCATTCTTGTACTTTGAGGAGACGGGCAAGTGTGCTCGTGATGGTTTAGAGTTCTTGTGTGAACTCGGTGGTTTGAGGTGCGGCCTCGGCAAGCTAGTGAGCTTGCGTGTGTACGGTACTAGGGAGTCTGAGGGATGTAGGTGTTGTGGCACCAAGGAGAGATCCATTGGGATCTTGCATAGTGGAAATCCTTCGTGTGTCGAAGGCAGGGATGTAGAGCAAGGGTGCTCGAACCTCGAAACAAACCCTTTGTTTGCGATTGTCATTTCTCTCTCTATCTCCTTGTTTATATCTTGCATTACTTATCTTATCTTTGCCTTTATATGCATGATATATTCCTTGTGCTCATATTGATATATTGCTTGGGATTGTTTGCTAACACTTGTATTCAACCAAGAGAGCCAACGCGGCACCTCAACCCATTCAAGGGGAATCCAGAGGAGTTTGTCCAGAACCCTTCACGGGGAATTCGGCAACACTCTTGTGTTATACGTGGTGTTTAGTGTAAAAGTTTTATTAGGTCATAATTGTTTTCATTCCGCATTATTTGGCATTAAGTGACCATTAGATTAGCCATCACCTATTCACCCCCTCTAGGTGATCTTATAGGGACGCGGTTCTGGCTCAAGAGAGACGCGACTCTAGCTCTTTGAGAGGACGCGGCTCTGAAATGCGAACCTGCATTCTTAATAAAGGGGACGCGGCATCCAGGTTTGTGAAAGGATGCGGACTTATGGACGCGGCTCTTGAGTCTGTGCAAGAACGCAGACTTGGGGACGTAGCCTCTGAAGCGTCACATACAATCCATCTTAAAGATCTTGTTAGATCTTTTAATGCCAAGTCAGCGTTGACGGTTGGGGACTTGTGTCATTGGTATTTCCCAGAGCGACAATCCACGTGTCAGCTCCGCATTGAATTTGATGTCCGTGCAGGCACTAAGGCTGATGGTTTTGATTTTTATGCCATTAATTATAAGTTTTATGGTTTGCCTATAAATAGGCCTCAGCCTCTTAACAGTCCTTTATCTAGACTATTTTCCTTTATGAGCATGCGCTCTGAAGGACTTCGTCTTGATTGTCTATCTTCTCTTCAAGAGCATGTGTTCTGATGAACAGAAAGAATTCAAAGCTTCCATGCTTTCCTTCAATCTTCTTCGAAGACCATCACTGTCAAGTGATTTCAAGATCAAAAAGCATTGCTTTAAGTGCTTTTAACGGCCGCGCCTTGATGAATGAAGTTCAACTTCTAGAGAATTCTTCCCCGGGTATGAACTATCTGTCGCCATGAAATACTTAGTCCCCCTGAAGTTCTGTTTTTCCCATCCATTGAAGAGATTCCATCTCTTGATCTCCTCTTGAAATCTAATTAATGCGCCTATGTTCGGTAGACGCGTCTTTCAGACTTCTTGATGAAACACGAGCTTGTTGACTATAAAATCTAAGTCACAAGTTCTTTAAATGCGAGTGTGATAAACTCTATGTTTGGATCTTGAAACACGAGCTTTGTACATGAAGCTCGCGTTTGGGGTTCTTGACATAGAGAATTCTAGCTCTTTTGAGACCTTTGAAAGTAGACGTGGCCACCCTTGCATTTCAGACGCGAGTGTGGTGACCTTTGCGTCTTGGAGTTACTCGGGCAGTTTTTAAGACCCGTGTCTGCGTTCTTGATTTATGCCTCGTGTCTCATATCTCGGATGCAAGTCTAAAACCAGACTGCATTTGGATCCATATTCTCTGCATTGGTTAACTCCGCGTCTGGAGTTCATGACTTCAGTCTCGTGCTCGCACCTCAGAGTTTCTGTTCCTGTCTTCGTAGAAATTTAACCTTTTGGTTTTTGTTTCTTGCAGGTTTTGGCAGCCTCAGTCAGTCTTCTGCGTCTTTGCTAGGCTCATGGGAGAACATTTCGACGGGCCAGCCTGTTCGGTCGACGCGCGCTCGAGAAATTAAAGCTCCTGTTCATGGGCAAGCTTGGTTCATGGGAGACTATTTGGACCTGCCAGCCCGTTCGATCACTTGGGAAGTCAGAGCTCCTGTCTATGGACGAGGAGGATTCGCGCAGTTACTGATACCCATCAAGGCCTTATTGGACATGACGCACCAGCAATGCCCTGGGTTCGTCATGGTCACAGTGGGTATGGTGGTGGGTATGGCGGCCTTGAAGATCACAGGAAAGAGGACGTCACCAGTAAGGTCTTGGATCCTTCCTTTGCCAATTTTGATTAAGGAAGATCCAGCTTTCTGGTGGTAATCTTCTATTAAGCGAAGGATTACGACTCACACCAGTTGGTCGGGTGGAATCAGAATGCTCCCCTGCATTTCGACATCGAGAAACACCATTGTTCTCAATTAGCGATGAGCTTCTTCAATGTTCACATCATGCATCATGATGTAACTAGCGTTCGATCGGCTCAACACTGATAAACTGTGATATGATCCAGTGGAGGAAGAGAGGAGCCTTTCTTTGGTGTTCTTCCAAACATCTTGGATCTGGAGCGGTGTAGATGTTTTAAGGATTGAGTACAACCTTTCACTGAGCGAGAGGGTCTTCTTTGTACTCCTTTGTTGTAGCTCTCAATCTTATTGTGTAAGAGAGCGCCTTGTATCACTTTCATCTGTTTGAATAATAAAAGTAACACTTTTTTCTGTCTTCTTATATGTCTTGAATTTCTTTTTCAATTGAAAATCAGACAAATAGAAGTAGGAACTCTTGACTTGCTAGAAATGCGATATTTAACTTAGCGAGTCAATGTTGGAGAAAAATTTCATTTCAGGAACTTAAGATTACTGTTAGAAGTGTGATATTAACTTGACAGGAGTGGGATAGTTTCTGTGGACTTGCCAATCCACGAATGAGAATGACAAGTGAAGTTTTCACCCCACGAAGGATTATGACTGAGTATTCATCAGAGGTTTAGTATTAACGTAATTAGGACCCAGTTTGAGACTTAATGGAAACACTGTTAAAGGTGTAATATTAATCTAATAGCGCTTTTAGGTGGACCTGCTATTCTGTTAACGAGAATAACAAGTGAGACTAGACCCGTTGGGGATCTAGGAGAATTTTTATGGTTAGAGGTGTAATATTAACTTAACGGGTTGAATCAGATCTTATCAGAGGTGTGATATTAACTTGACAAGAATATGAGCTAGAGGTGTGACATTAACTTGGCTCAACGGGAATTTTAGCTTCATTTGGGAAAACTGAAAACATCACTGTCATAGGTGTAGTGTTAAACTTGACAGTGAAGGTAATGCTAGAGGTGTAATTTTTAACTTGGCATTAGTCATCTCGACTTCGATGGGGAAGTTCGAGGGAAAGTCATTGTCATACGTGTATTGTTAAACTTAAGAATGAACTGGACGCTAGAGGTGTGATGTTAAACATAGCATCGCTCATCTCAGCTTCGATATGGAAGCCTGAGGAAAAGTGCCTGTCAGAGATTTAATATTGAACTTGACAGCAACTTAATCACTGTTAGAGGTGTGGTGTTATACTTAACAGTAATTTATCAGAGGTGTAATATTAACATGATAGGAGTTGATTTGCGATATGAGCAATTTTGAGGACTTGCCATTCGATTAAAGAGAATTGACAAGTGAAGTTTGGAATGTCAGAGGTGTAGTCTTAACTTGACAAGTATTAATTTGCGATATGAGCAATTTTGAGGACTTGTCATTCTATTGATGAGAATTAACAAGTGGAGTTTGGAATGTCAGAGTCGTAATATTAACATGACAATCATTAATTTCCTGGTGACATGGGAGGTTCGCCGTTAAAGGTGTAATATTAACATAACAGTTGAGATTTTTTTTTATGAGTTTCATTGTCAGAGGTTTAATATTAAGTTGACTGAATCCACTGAGGATCAGAAAATCTGGTTTGTCAGAGGTTTACTATTAACGTGACAAGTCCTAGCTTATTTCGTTAGAGAAATGAATCCAGGGATTTTTTGTGGCCCTACCATTCTATGAAAAAGAATTGGTAAGGGATTTTGGAGGAGAGGATGGAACAAAATCCCTTAGAATTTTTAGCAAACCCTCAGCTATCAATAGATTTGGTGTGCCTTTACCAACTACTGTTTGAGTTGGGCTAGCCATGCTATTCCCCTCAGCATGATGAGTTGTTGAAGACTTATATTGAACGTAAAAGCAAACATTTTCCTCTATCCTTAGCCATTGGAGGCGTCGAATGTCCATAGGTACACTAGAGAAGAGTAACGAGGCTAAAACGGAAGTCTTGCACTTTGTTTCTTCTTCAATATTTACATCATGCATCATAATGTAACCAGCGCTCGATCGGCTCGACGTTGGTCGATTGTGATGTGATCCAGTGGAGGAAGAAATAAGCTTTTCTTTGGCGTTCTCCTAAACATCTTGGATCTGGAGTTTTGATCAGAGGTGTAGTATTAACCTGATCAAGAGAAGAATGCTATCAAGGATAGTATTTCTTTAAGAATCTACTGTTGATCGGCATCATGAGCATATCACCGTCTGGGGTTGTGAGACGGTATGCTCCATTTGAGTAGACCGACTCCACTACAAATGGTCCTTCCCATTTAGGTTAGAATTTTCCTTTTGTCTTATGTGTCATCACCATGGGTTTTCTGATAGTTAAGACAAGGTCACCTTTCTTGAAAGTCTGTTCCTTGACTTTCTTGTTGTAGGCTCTGGTAATTCGAGCTTAATAGAGCTCAATTTGTTGTTGAGCTTGCAGGCGTTTATCATCCAAAGCCTCCAGCTCTTGGAGTCGCAGTCGATGTTTCTCTTCATTTGTCATTTCTGTCGTCAAGGCGATGCGTAGATGGGATTTGAATTTCTAGTGGGAGTACAACTTCACACCCATATACCAGGAGAAAGGTGTGGCTTTCATCAGGGTTCGAACCATCATGCGATAGGCCCATAAGCATTCACTAAATTTGTCGTCCCGGTCCGTTAACTTTTCAAGACGAAATTCTTGAAAAGTTTTCTAATAGTCTTGTTGAAAGCTTTCGCAAGGCCGTTCGCGGCTGGATAGTATGCCGTTGAGGATACACTCTGAATTCTGAACTTATTGCAAAACCTTTGAAAAGCTTGGCTGACGAACTGGGGCCCATTGTTATGAACGATCCATCGTGGCACACCAAAGCGGTAAATGACATAATGTTTAACGAATTTGATCACGTTAGATGCCTTTACCTCCCTCAAGGGAATAGCTTCAGCCCATTTAGAGAAGTAATCGGTTATAGCTAAGATGAACCGATGTCCTTTGGATGAAGGTGGGCTGATAGGGCCAACCACGTCCATTCCCCACATCTCAAATGGCCAGGTTAAAGTTGTAGAGCGAAGATGTCCTGGTACGTGATGGATGAAGTCACAGTGGACCTAACAGGCGTGACATCGCTTGGCACAAACGATGGCGTCAGGGATCATCTTTGACCAATAATACCCCAGTCTTCGAAGTCAATCTCCAAGTTTTGGACCAGGTTAGTGAGCTCCACACATGCCATCATGCGCTTCTTTGAGTATTTCCCGTGCCTCCTTTTGTGACGGCAGCGGAGGAGGATCCCATCATATGATCAGCGGTATAGTGTCCTTGTGATTGCACTGTAGTAAAATTTAGGGGCTTTCCTTCTAATGGCAGCCGCCTCTCTGGGGTCTTCAGGAAGAATGCCGTACAATGCATAGTCAATGTACGAGAATCGCCAATCCCTGAGCTCTGGACCTGTTGAAGTCACTAGAGTTTCTTTGACTTGACGGTCTCCTTTCGGCTTTTGGTGGTCTTCAAAATCAAATCTTGGGCAATACAGGTCATGGCTGTAGACGAGTATTTCTCTCTACTACTCCAGTTGGAAGAACCAATGAAGCAGCAAGAGATGCCAGTGCATCTGTGTGCGTATTTTGCTGTCGAGGTACATGGTCAATGTAAAAGTTTCTGAACCTCTCGGCCATGTAGATAGTTCGTTGTCATAGGGTACTAAATCTTCATGTCTGACTTTGTACTCCCACAAACTTGGTTAATGATGAGCTTATAGTCATCATATGCTTCAAGATTTTTAATGTCAATCTCATTGGCGATTTGCATCCCGATCAAGAGAGCATTGTATTCCGCTATATTATTGGAACATGACTCAATTAATGAGAATGCATGAGGGATTACATAGTTCTGTAGGGAGACAAGGATTACCCCCACTCCTGCTATGACATTCCCTCGTAGGCCCGCTCTTGATGCACCATCGAAGAAGGGCTGCCATACCTGTCCTTCGAAAGATGTCTGGGTCAGACAAACTTCAGTGACCTCGTCAGGAAGATCCTCATAAAGTTTGGTTGCTCTCGGATCTGGATGCTCAGCCAGGAAATCTGCCACCGCCTGTCCCTTCACGACTTTTGGTGGTAGAATTGCATCTTATATTGGGAGAGCAGTATGGCCCATTTTGCCAGTCGACCATTCAACGACGATGGCTTTGTCATAAGCAACCTTAAAGGATTGACTTTTGATACGACATGTATGGTTTGGCCAAAATTTGATCGGGGAAAAATCGCGCACAAAAAGTATATGTTTTGAAATCAAGATTTAAAGTATGTATGCTTTGGCTTCCTCGATACTTCCGTTATAGCATAGAGGCTAAAACGAATCGAATCCACAAGGACGGGAGTCGATAGAAGCTTACACGGTATGTTCACGTGTATGTTAACTGTTTTTCAATGTTTGAAAGAATGAAAAGAAAAGAAAACAAAGAATGAAAAGAGAAGTACGATGAAACACGAAGAAGTGGAAAACATAGAAAAGAATGTATTTGTAGTTTTTGAGATATATTTCTAAACAAAGTGAAAAAGAAAGAAAATCTATGGCTACTAACTACTAATGACTCCACTAACATGGTAACCTCTTAGTGATAGTTGCCTCACATGTATTATTGGCCATCACTAGTCCTTGGTTCAAGAGATTTTCAAAGCATGACCCATACGTCAACTTTCACATCCAAATTCAACCAACATGTGCAAGCTACTCTTAAATTATCAAAACCCAATAAGAGTAAGCATGGAGTAAAGTAATGTTAGCTTGTTAGAGAGTTAGAATGTTATAGTGTTAGATCCATCATCATGAGCCATCAATGGCTCTTGCAAGAGTAAGGCCAAGTAGAGGCTATTAGATTCATGTGGATTATCAAGTAACAAGTTAGACTAGTTAATGGTTAGTAGTTAGTTACCATGAGAGAAAAGTTAGATAAACATATAAAAGGAGTTAGATAGAAGAAAATAAAGAGAGGTAAAGAGAGAACCTTTCATAGATTGTCACCTTCTATTATAAGAACTCTTGCTTTCCAACCATATACCACTCTCTCTCCTATTACAAGATCTATAAGAAATAAAAAATACAAAGGAAGAAGAAGAACTAACCTAAACTAAACTATCCTAAACTACAACATGAAGAAAACTACACAACTCTCTGTATATCTCTTCTATGAAAAACCCCAAGGGTATTTATGGGCACTAGGGGGCAAACCCTGGCCCAAAGTACAGGTGCGGCCGCGCCCGTATGGCCGCATTTTCGCGGCTCTTCAAGAGCCGTGCGCGCGGCGCTTTCTGCCGCGCGCTGTCCCGTCTGTCCCCTGTCGATTGCAGATCCCGTTTTCTGGTTTTGAAGCCCCTGGTTTTGACGAATCAGCTCTCCAAAGTCAATGGCTATATATTATAGGCATTTAATTACCCATTAAATGGTGATTTAGGGTCTTTTTCTTCATTGCACACCATGGACCTAGAAACATACAAGAGAGGTATTATTAGCAGAATTTAATATGAAATAAATGTGAAGATGTGATATGAAATATGCAGTTTTAGAGACTAATCACACCCCCACACTTATCTTTTGCTCGTCCCAAGCAAAACAAAAAACTAGTGGAATTATTACACCACTTTCGCATGTGACGCGATTGCACTGAGCATGTGCAGCAAGCCGTTAAACCTCTAGGTTTCCCCTAGAGGAGTAGTTTTGTCTCCTAAGGGTTTTCAACGGATTACACCCACAAAATCTATAAAGAAAGAAATCAAATGTTAGTATTTTGAAAACACATTTTTGAAATAGAGAAAAGTATTGAAGTATTTTTTGCGAAAATATAAGTGATCCAAGGTCAGAGGTTAACCAGAAATTGTTCTTCCTTAAACTCAGTCGTAAATGTAAAATCTTGTTATAAATTAAATGTAAGAATTTAAAATTGAATTGATTCTTTGATCTTTCATAAAACTCTTAGAAAAATATGCACTTTGTGAACTGTGAAGATTTTTGGGATATCGACTCAAACTTTCACGCCATATATTTATTTTTATTTTTTTCTTTTTTTTCTTCACTTAGTTTTCTTAGGCTTTCTTATTTACCCGGGTAGTGAGCCTTTAGCCGGTGACTCCCAAACCAGATGATCTTAGGGCACCAGATGAGAAAATATCCCTCAGACTTAAGGACTCGAGTAAACAATGCCACAAAACTAAAGGGATTATTTTATTTTTTTCCACCATTTTAGGTCGAATAATCATGCTTCCTGAAGCAAAATTACCCAACGTCAATAAGTGGTTTTATCTTCATTTCATTTTTTTAATATATATTTTTATGACATTTTCAGTCTTTGTTTCAATCCCAAAAATTGTGTAAGTGTGAAGTGCATAAATCTAAGGCAAAAAAATCAAAATCAAATTATCTTTCTAATCTTACTTTATTATCCTAAAATTTAAACAAGATTTATTATTTAACTTCGTTTAAAATTCATAATTTTAGGTCTTCCTAATTCCTAAGATAATCTTAATTTTCTTAAATAAATCAAAACTATTTTCCTTATGTCAAAAAGTTTTGTAAAAAAAAAAAAAAAGAGTTTTTATATAAAAGAAAAGTTCCTAAAAAGAAGTGTAAAGAAAGAAAATGTAAAACTAACTACGTTATTAAACCCTCCCCCATTCTTATCTCATGCATTATCCTTAATGCATCGTGAATGTGTATATACATGAAATAAATGGAGAGGGAAGGAAGACTGCCTCATGGTGGTGGTTCCGGTGGTGCTCTGACTGGGCCCAATTAAGATATCATGAATCTTACAGAAACCTACCAGTGACCTCTCTAATGCGACCTAGTAAAAGAATGATTGACTGAATGGTGTTATTTAAAAACTTATCCCCATCTAATTTTTAATTTTTAAAATAATTACTGAGTCATTTTCTTCAACAGTTTTGTCCAACAATGAAGTGTGATTTTGGGAGATGATGGATTTGGACTCAAATGGAATAGGAACAAAAACCGATACCGACTCGGGAATTTAACTCAGATCAAGGTGAGATTCAAAACGAGGAGTCAAAATTGGTTCAAAAATGGGATCCAAACGAAGGAATTAATGTTCATACACTTTCCGCATCAATGAAGTGTGATCATAAGATATTGGTGATTCAATTTCACGGTGTACTGGTATAGGATTCAATGTTGACTTCGGAATAGAGAAAAAAAATCTGATAAAGATACCGAAATCATTATTGAATCAAAAAGTGAAATGGAGTCACTCATATGAGGTTCAGGATCACATTCAGGTTCAATTTCATTTCAGGAAAGGGATAACTTGCCAGCATGTCCAGGCGACTTTCATAACTTGGAGTTTGGTCAAGTTCAAATGTGTGTTCTGAAATTGATTCTTGATTTCTAAAATAACAAGATTCTTGGGTCCAATCAGTAGAGTTAGGGATATAAGAATTGGTTAACGGTTGATAAGAAAGACTTTCCTCACTCTCATTGATCAAATCGCTCATTATTGAGTCTAACCTGCTGATACACAGAGTAGCAGAATTTTGAGTCTGAATCATGTCTTCCATACTTTTTGCAATTGGTTCTTCTTAAAAAGATAAGTATGGAAGTTGATTTTGAAAACTGTGGTGAAATTGTGAGTCCATCAGATTTTGTGAGTGCTGCTCAGACTCACGTAAGAGTTCCATACTCAAGTCCAGTATTGATGGTTGTTCATTTTGAATCGATGAGACTGGAAAATATGAGTAGGACTCTTGAAAATTTTGTTGAGATGATGAGTCCAACATATTTTGAAATCGTTGCACTATTTCACAAAAGGCTTCCAAACGCTTTGCTAGCTCAGATTCCTCTTCAATTAGATGTTCTAGAAAAGGAGTATATGGAGTTTGATTTGGGAAGGATTGTGAATTTAGCAAATTTTGAATTTGTTGCGGGACTCAAGCATGGCTTCCATACTCCTTTCCAAATTAGATTTTTCTTTGGTTGGTGGAATAGAAAAAGGAGTATATGAATCAAAATCGGGGAATGAATATTGTGAAATTATAGACAAGGTGGTTGACAATTTGACTCAGGGGAGGTGAATCCCCATGAACTCTGTGAAGAGTGGAAGTCTTTTTGAAAATTATAATCATATGATTGGGGATATGGGTCATTTTGAGTCGGATAATCCCACTCGGCATATATGGTTGTTCATGTTGTACATAGCCGTTGGAGTTATCCGAGTCATATGAGGTCGGGGTGAAATATGGATTCATATTATGATTGAAAGAATTGTTGTTGTTAAAATCCATATCACAATTTACAAGAAAGAAAAACAAACAAATAAACAAATAAATAAAGAAAAAGAAAACAAGCCTATGCTAGGGTTGACTTAGACCTAGACGACTCCTAACTGGTTAGACTATCCACGGGGGGTACATTGTCAGAATCTGACGAAGAGTTAATCGGTCAGGTAGGGGCAAGATCAATGGGGGGTATCCGTGTCGGAGCAACGGGCCTAATTATACCAAACCACTGTTCTTCGAGGTTTCGCCTCTCAATTCCCAACCTTAGACACCGATTTGACAAGAGTCAACTTCTAACAACTTTCCCCTTAAGTCAATCTCTTAAATGAGTCCGAGATGTCCCTAGGGGCCAACATCTAGCAATTTTTATTAGGCTTGGGTTGTGTGAGTGGGGAGGTGATTTTTGGGCTAAGGGAGGGTAATGACTTCCCCACCTTGTGTTGTCTTGGTTTTTGCCCTTAAGTTCAATTTGTGCAAGTGTGCAATATAGATAAGAATGAACACAAAAAAGTGAGTGAATCACTGAAGTGTTTGTCCTAACTATATGCAATACAATATGTACACTTCCGTCAAGATCACAACAACACAAGAACCAACTACAATATATTGGAATAAAAATTGACACGTGCCTAGATGCAAATGTCTAAACCAGTTTAAAGCATCCAATTTCTGTATTTTAATTCTTATTATTTACAGTGCACAGGTAATATAAACAAAAATTAGCGGCAGAATATAAGAATGTACAAGAAATTACCCAACTACACAGGAGAAAGTGTGGACTTCTGCAATGCTAAAGAATTTGACCTGCACACCAAAAACAAAGAAGAAAAGTTAACAAAATGTGAAATCAAACCATTCCCATCCCTGACAACGGTGCGAAAATTTGATCTTGGGAAAATCGCGTACAAAAAGTGTATGTTTTGAAATAAAGAGTTAAAGTGTGTGTGCTTTGGCTTCCTCGATACTTCCGTTATAACATAGAGGCTAAAACGAGTCGAATCCATAAGGATGGGAGGTGATAGAAGCTTACACGGTATGTTCACGTGTTTGTTAACGGTTCTTCTATGTTTGAAAGAATGAAAAAAAAAAGAAAATAAAGAATGAAAAGAGAAGTACGGTGAAACACAAAGAAATGAGAACGTAGAAGATAAAATGTTTGTGTTTTGGAATATTTCTAAAACAAAGTGAAAAAGAAAAAAAACCCTTGGTTACTAACTACTAATGACTCCACCAACATGCTAATCTCTTAGTGATAGTTGCCTCACATGTATCTTTGGCAATCACTAGTCCTTAGTTCAAGAGCGTTTCAAAGTATGACCCATATGTAACTCATCACATCCCAACTCAACAAAACAAGTGTAAGCTACACTTAAACAATCAAAACTAAACAAGAGTAAGCATGGAGTAAAGTAATGTTAGCTTGTTAGAGAGTTAGGATGTTAGAGTGTTAGATCCATCATCATAAGCCATCAATGGCTCTTGCAAGAGCAAGGCCAAGTAGAGGCTATTAGATTCATGTGGATTATCAAGTAAAATGTTAGACTAGTTAGTGGTTAGCAGTTAGTTGCCATGAGAGAAAAGATTAGCTAAATATGTAAAAAGAGTTAGAAAGAAGAAAATAAACAGAGGTAAAGAGAGAACCTTTCATAGATTGTCACCTTCTATTACAAGAACTCTTACTTTCCAACCACATACCACTCTCTCTCCTATTACAAGATCTATAAGAAATAAAAAATACAAAGGAAGAAGAAGAACTAACCTAAACTAAACTACCCTAAACTACAACATGAAGAAAACTACACAACTCTCTGTATATCTCTTCTCTGAAAAACCGCAAGGGGTATTTATAGGCACCAGGGGGAAGGGGGACCAGGGGAATCCTTGACCCAAATACGGGCACGGCCGCGCCCGTACGGCCGCGAAAACGCGGCCATAGCCGCATTTTTGCAGCTCTTCTAGAGTCACGCGCGCGACACTTTCTGCCGCGCGCTGTCCTGTTTGTCCCCTATTGGTTCAGGTCCCGGTTTATGATTTTGAGCCCCTGATTTTGACGAATCAACTCTCCAAAGTCAATGGCTATATTATAAGCCTTTAATCACCAATTAAATCGTGATTTAGGGTCTTCTTCTTCATTGCACATCATGTACCTAGAAACATACAAGAGAGGTATTATTAGCAGAATTTAATATGAAATAAATGTGAAAATGTGGTATGAAATATGCAGTTTTAGAGACTAATCACCTGTCCCTTCACGACTTTTTGTGGTAGGAATTGCATCTCATATTGGGAGAGCAGTATGGCCCATTTTGCCAGTCGACCATTCAGCGACGATGGCTTTGTCATAAGCAACCTTAAAGGATTGACTTTTGATACGACATGTATTTTGGCCCATCAAGTAATGTCGCATTTTCTGAACGGCGAACACCAACACCAATATTCCTTTTCGATCGGGTTGTACCGATGTTCGGCTCTGATCGTAGTTCCACTCAAATAGTAGATTACCTGTTCGTATCCCTGATCATTATTCTGGGCTAGCAAAGCTTCTAAGGATGATCCATCGCTCGAACATATATCAAAAAGGTTTTCCTGAAACTGGAGCTATAAGGACAAGTGGTTGCGTGAGGTATCGTTTGATTTCCTTGAACGCTTGTTGGCAAGCATCGTCCCAAATAAATGAGACAACTTTCTTCATTAATTTTGTGAAGGGTTGGTATCTTCCTGAGGGATTTGAGATAAACCTCCGGATGTACGCTAATCGCCCTTGCAACCCTCTAAGCTCCCTGAAGTTCCTTGGAGGTTGCATCTCCTGGACAGCGCGGACTTTCTCTGGATCGAGGTGGATTCCTTTGAGTCATAATAAATCCTAAGAATTTATCGGTTGCTACTCCCAGGAAGGATTTAGTGGGGTTCATCTTCAGCTGATGCGCCCGCATGATGTCGAATACCGTCTTTAGATCTGCTATGTGATTGCCCTTGGTACGACTTTTTACTGCAATGTTATCGACGTAGCATTCCACTGTTTTGCGTATGTGCTCGTAGAAAATTGCATTCATAGCCCTCTGGTATGTTGCTCCTGCGTTTTTTAATCTGAAGGGCATGACAGTATAGGAGTACACCCCCATAGGCGTCCTAAAAGATGTTTGCTTTTCATCATCAGGGTACATCTTGATTTGATTGTATCCCAAGAACCCATCCATGAAGGACATCCGTTCAAACCCATACGTGTTGTCGATCATAACATCCGTGATAGGGAGGGGGAATTCATCTTTGGACAAGCCTCATTTAGATCGCAAAAATCAATACAAACTCGGATCTTCTCATTTTTCTATGTAACAGGGACGATATTGGCTACCTAATCGGGTGTTGTTCCTTCTGATGAAGCCAGAGTCTATGAGCTTTTTGACTTCCGACTGGATTGCTTCCATTATTTCTGGAGGAACCGTCGCTGCTGCTGTTTGACTGGTTTCACATCCGAATTAATGTTGAGGCGATGATAGCCACTCGAGGATCAAGCCCAAGTATGTCCTCATAATTCCATGCGAAAACATCTATATACTCTTGCACAAGAGATATTAGATCTTCCTTCTCATAGGGTGATAAGCTTTCGCTTATGAAGATGGGCTTAGGGTTAGTCTCATCTCTCAGATTGATCTGGGTGACCTTATCCTCTATGGGTGGTTCACGTTGTTCGAAGCGAATATTTCAGAGAGTGTTTAGGTGTTTGATCTAAGGATCTGTATCTGACTGAGTCATTTGTTCATCTCCATCTTCCAAGTGGCTTGTTGAAACCGTGTTTACTGAGAGTTCTCTGAAGATGTTGCCATTACTGACATCTGACTCCCACGATGACGTGCCTAATGAACGGTGGTGATATAATGACCCTTCAGACTCAGAGGCTGACGGGATTGGAGCTGACACATAGCCCAATCCCCTGCGAGTTTGAAGATAATAATCAGGGGTCTTCCTTTTTGGAACGAAGGATCGAAGCAGTGTTCTCCTTCCTTTGCCAAAGTTCAAGCCATAACCATTCATTAAATCATACCCCATGTTTTCCATCATTTTGAGTACATTTGGTTCATAATGGGCGAATTGAGGGGGTTCGTTCTCGCTTTCTGAGTCTTCGCGTGGTATCAATTCGGACTTTATTCTTCCGAAAAGAAATGATTTTTGGCCTTTGCATTTTGCTGGGATCATGAATAACGATCCATGCGCTTTATTGGCATCTTGATACACTGTGAGGGATGACCTCACCGGTACATGCAATGATGTCAGAGCATCTATTGCCGACCAGGGGTCATCATCCACATCGGTACTAGTGTCCGACGGCAAGGAATCAGAAGCCAACACAGAAAAGTAAGCCAAATCTAACTTTCATTAATATACCACTCGCCTACATTATTAGCGCAGTTATTAACATTGAGCTTATTAATGCTCGTTACAAGTGGATTCAACTCCCAAAGACATTCTTCCTCTGCCTCTGGTTCAGTGTCAGCTTCATTACCAGAGTCTGGATCCTCTGGCTGGGGATTCTCACTTGTCTCTAAAGAATCTTGGTAAGGAGGGAGTCTGTGAAATAGTTCTCTACCCCCTTGAAAGGATGCCTTTCGGCAATTAACGTTCGAACTTTCCCACTTCCATCGATATATTTCATGACTTGATGGAGAGTGGGGGGGACAATGGAGTTACGATGAATCCATAGTCAACCGAGAAGCAAATTATACGAAGTGTTGGGGTCGATCACATAGCACTTCACTTCAGATCTCAGATCCCCAGTCTGACATTTGAGTTTGACCTTCCCCATTGGGCGTGTCTGTTGGCGTTGAAACCATAGATGGTAGTTTGGGTGGCGCTCAATCGGTGGATGTGGATCCCTAAGTGCTGCATGACCCGGCGGGGCATAATACTCAATGTGCATCCTGGACCTACCTAAATGCAGCTCACTTTACACGATCCATGTACCCTGTGAAGTACAGGGCCTATCATGCTTCCCCTTGACCTGCATGTCGTGTCGTGTGAAGGTGATGTAGGGGCATTTTGAGAGGCGTGGAGGCAGTCTTCTTTATTTTCCTCCCGTGGTTCAGCTGGGATTTGGGTCATGAAGACCTCAGCATCGGCTAGATCTTCTCTCAGAGCTTCTCTTGTTGACTTTGACAGTCTTAGGAGCTCATAAAGGGTGATCCTGACAGGGATGTTTGCCAGTTGAGACAACACATCAAAGCAGTAAGGTGTTGAAGTTCCATCTGCTTTGTCCTTCGGGAGAGCTTTGGAATACCGAAGCTCTTTCTGCTTCTCCATAGGTTGCTTCGCGGAGGGCTTGGTTGGCTCTGCAATAGGTCCATGCAGATTTGCCACTAACTCATCATACTTTTTTAAGTACGATTGTCCCGAGCGAGTTTCGACTATTTGTGTGCATTCAGCTCTGCGACAAGGACGATTGTCTCCTCCTCTGAGTCGGTTAGTGTGGGGACATCAGTTTCTACTTTCTGAGAAGAGTCACACACCACATTACAGGGCGAAGCTCTTGCTTTGCCTTTGGACTTTTTGTTGGTAATAGTAGTCCATTGTTGGCCTTCCACCAGGTCGGGATGAACCCACATAATTTCTCCCTGAGGTGTAGGGATAGGTATAAGACCCTTCTCTTGCTGGTGATGCGGGTCTGTATTGATCATCCTTGTTTCCCTTTCGGGATGGAAACTACTCTGGCCGGTGTTGGAGGCTGGTTTCCGAACTGAAGAAATGACGTCATGTTAGCCGTCACTTTCTTCTTTTCTGGACGGAGCTTTAGGACTTCTGCATCAATCAGAACTTGAAGAATATCTTTGAAGATATAATAGCTCTTGGTGGGGTGCCCCAACATCCTATGATACAGGCAATAGTTGGGATTGTCGATCTTTCCGACCTCCTCAGGACGTCTAGCTTTAGGAAGTTTTAATTGTTGCTCTTGTTGAGTAGCTTGAACAACAAATTGACGTGCTCGTCCTTGAAGGAGTACTGCCTATTGGCGCGTTGCTGACTTGAAGGACCACCCCCTCTAGTTGGCTTAGGTTTAACGGGGGATTTCGTCTCTGTCGCCAATGTATCCTTCCTCTTTGATTGAAAAGATACTTCTGGCGCGCACCTTGTTGACTTTTTGGGTCTGGGCTTGTTTTCTTCTGCCCTAACCCTGGAGACAATCTCTTCAGCCTATTCACCTTGCTGGACCAATTGCTTCCAGGTGCGACTTTCAGCAACTCCTATCTGGGCTAGGAGTAAATTTGCAAATTGTGCATCATGTCACCACCAGGGTGGCCTGGGTTATACCGCTGGGACATCGAAGTGTCATATTCTGAAATTTTTCCACAAATGCTTTGACTAACTCTCCTTTTCATTGCTTTGTTTCCAGGAGAGTTGGCATTCGAAGAAGCGTGTATGGAAGAGCTTCTCCAAATCACCCCAGTTTTTGATGGAGTCTTCTGGGAGTTTCATGAACCATTCGAAGTTGAGTCCTTCAGAGTACTGATGAACAAACGTGCCAGTATGGCATCGTGATATACTACATTCCGTATTTGAGACTTGATGTAGTAGATGTGTCAGTTCGGTGACCCTTTGCCGTCAAAGGCCTGTAGAGTCAGAGCTTTGAACTTAGGAGGATATGGGACAAGATCCCATTCTGCCGGGTATGGCCGGACCACTCCTGCTTCTTGGAGGCCTTTTCGATTGGTAAAGGCTTCCAGATGCTGCTCCAATTGATTCATTCTTTTAGAATGAGTACCCCCATTCTCTGGATTGCCTCCCTCTGTAGATGAGGATTTAGACGACTCGAAATTGGACTGTTTCTCCTCTTCTATATGTACAGAAGATGAGCTTTCCCCTTCATTCTGCTTGCCTTTAGACTTCTTAGAAGAAGTTTTATCATTCGACTTCTTCTTGTCTTCAAGCAACTGTGCAAGCATCTGCTTGAGGGTATCCATAGATTCTTGTTGAGCATGAATCATATCGAATTGTTCCCTCTTGATCTGGGCTTGCTGTTCCAGGCGCCTGGTCGTCTCCTCAGGAGTGTTTGCCATATACGCAAGCGCTTCCTTTTCTACAGAAGAGTTCGAGGCTTATTATTCTGTGATGGTAGAGTGTGATTCACTTACTTCAATGCCCCGAGCTAGGGCACTGTAGTCAACTAGGGTACCGCACCAGTCCGAGTGCGAGTATGCCGGTACATGATCATCAAAAAGCATGCACAAATATAGTAAAGGAATGTGGGTCGATGTTACTACTTTTGCGATTCTTTTGTAGTAGCAAAGTGGCTATACGGGTCGTATCCACAAGGAGGGAGAGCGATAGAAGCTTTGATGCGGGTTTGTTGTTCAAAGTAAAGAGAAAGATCTTTGTTTCAATAAAGAATTGAAAAGAAAATAAATGATGTTTCAAAGATTTGGTTGAAGTTTTGTAAAAGTAGATTTTCTTAATGGCAAAAATGCATGGCTAACTTTCTACTAAGTGCTCCCACTAGTCTCTAACTTCTTGAAGATGTAGCCTCACGATGGATCATAGGAAAGCATAACCCTTGTGCATATGAACTATTCACGTGAAAATCGAGTAAAAGTTCTTCCTTTAACTTAGCTTTATACAGTAAAAACTTGAACATTCCCTTATCAAGATCCAATTGAAGGCGAGAATAAGGGAAGAAATAAGTGCACTAATGGTATCGACAAAGATTAATAGGAATATCTCTAACTTACGAAAACAAGTAAAGCTTACAATCTATAGATCATCAAAAATTGTTAAGAATGAAATATAAGAAAAGGGAATACTTGCAAGTAAGTTAGAGTTAGAACCTCATCTTAAGATGTCATAGCTCTCGTTTGCACAAAACTTGTTTGACACTATTGACTCATTTGGGTTATCAATCAAGTTGTTAAAGATTAGTGGGTTAGTAGTTAGTTAGCCATGCAATGAAAGAGTTAGTTAGACATGAGTAAGAAAAAAAAATAATAAGAGAGAAGAAGTAAAGAGAAGGAGTATTACACTAGAACAAGAATGTAAAAGCAAATGAAAACACCAAGTAAATGGAAAGAAGAAAGAGAAGTATTACTTGTATAAGCTTGTCACCTTTAAATACAACTTGTGCACACTCTCACTCTTTCACTCTAATGGCTAAACTAACTAGAAGAAGGAGAAGACATAAAAACAACTACAATCCTAGAAACAAAGTAACAATACAACTTTAAACTCTGGATATCTCCCTAAAGAACCCCTAAAGGGGGTATTTATAGGTACCAGGGGAAAGGGGGACAGGGGGTAACCCCTAGCCTGAGGCACTAGCACGATCGCGCCAGTACGACCGTAGAAACGCGACCAGAGCCGCATTTTTGCGGCTGTACCAGGGCACGCGCGTAGCGCCGCCTGCTGTATGTGGTCACTTCTGTCCCCTGTCAGTTGTAGTCTCCGAATTTCTGATTTGAGTCCCCAGGTCTGATAAATCTCCTCCTAGAGTCAATGGTTACTTTGTAGGCCTTTAATCACCCATTAAATAGTGATTTAGGGTCTTCTTCTGTTGGCCCAGAGGCCCATCACTCTAGTTTTGACGATGATTAACTCATATAGTTATAGTTTACTAATAATCTTGTGATATTTAGTTTCAGATATATGATCAAGATATTAGTAGGTGATTAGCTTCAATAAAGGAGTTTTGGAGCTTTCACATGTTGATTTAAGAGCACGAGCGTCAAGATCGCATCTAGTACTCGGTTGGAGTCAAGCTCGTTGGATCGCGTTTGGATTGAGTCTACTTGGAGAAGGAGTTCTACAAGAAGACATCGGTTTGTGTTTAGTATGTTTAGATCATTGTAAAGATTAGATAGTGTTGATATGCTCAAGTTCACATACACACACAAGTTAAAGTTTATTGGTTTTGGTTTTCGGTTTAACCAGATTTTAGATTTCATGTCAAAAACATAGATATAATATCTTTTATGTATATTGGATTCTATCCATATACAATATGCTTCAAAGTTATTTCAATATCATGTTTTTGTATTTACATGAGTTTTGGAGAAAACGGTTTTCCATTTCAAAGTTTGGTTTTTGGAAAATACGGTTTTCGTTTAAAGGCCAATTTCAATATCACAAAAATGGTTCAAATAGTTTGTAATATGTGTTGAATTTTAGTCAAACATATTTATATTTCATGATCTTATAAGAACTTATTTTTATGGAATTTATGTGATTTTATGGGATTTAATCGAAGATAAAAACTAAGTTTTCACTACCCAAAACCCAGCCAGACAGACCGGCGGTCGACCGGACCGGTCGACCGGACCAAGAGTCAGTCGACCATCACGGTCGACCGATGTGCACGAGGACGTGCACATGTCCAGCCTATTCGGTCGGTCGACCGACTGAAAGAACCCCACTCTCGGGTGGGGGCCGGTCGACTGGTCGACCGGGCGGTCAACCGTTGGCTTTGGCCTGGTCGACCGGGCGGTCGACCGAAGGCGCAACGGTCATAAAAATAACCGTTGGCCGGTCGACGGGCGGTCGACCGGAAGGGCATTTCTATCCTTTCCTGGCTGCCAACGGGCAGATTTTTGAGAGGGTATAAATACCCATCTCTTGAGCTGGTTTCTTCATGGTTTTAGAGAGCAAAATTTTCTCATCTTCTTAAGTGTTTTAACAATAAGTTTTCAAGAGTTTTTAGGCTAAAAATTTTTATCTTTATTTGTTTTTAAAGTATTGAAAAATTTAAAGAAAAGAGAGTCTTTTAGGAATTGGTTTCTGATCTTGATTTCAATATCTATTTGGAGATTTTCTCAAGTGTTTTTCTTTATTCAAAACACTTTATTTTCTCACACTTGAGCTATCTATCTATCCTATCTATAGGATCTTATTTTGTGAGAAAATTGGTTTGTGGTTTGTTGAGACCACCAAGTGTTGTAATCCTCTTTACTTTGTATTTGTGATATCCCTCTTGTGTAGAGGTGATTGTGGAGGAGTTTGGTTTAGTTGGTATCCCTCTAAGTGTAGAGGTGATTGTTGGAGTGTTGGCTTTGAGTCTTATTCCTCTAGTGTGAGGTGATTGTTATTTTAGCTAAGTGCCAATCCCTCTTAGTGTAGAGGTGATTGTTGTTGTGCCTTGCCTGTGTAGAGATTGTGTTTGTTGGAGAGAGGAGTTGTGTACTCCTAGTTTTGTATTACCCAAATCCTCAGTGGAGGTTCCCTATGTGGAAAGTCCTGTGTGGACGATATAGTGAAAATCCTTCTGTGTGAAGGCGGGGACGTAGAGCAGTGGCTCGAACCTCGAAACATATCTTTGTGTTTGTGATTGATCCACTATCTCTAAACTCTCTCTCTCTCTCTCTCTTATATTGTGCCTTGCATTATTTCATATTGTTCATATCATACTTATATGCTTGGTATTGTTTGTGTGCCTCACTTGTGTTGAATCAAGAGAGCTTTACATAGCACCTCAACTCTTATTTTGAGGAATTTAGAGGAGATTGTCCAAAGCCCTTCACCGGGAATTCGGCTACACTCTTTGGTTACACTAAGTGTGTTGCAATTTATTTTTAATTCCGCATCATTTGTTATTAGATTAGCCTTACACCTATTCACCCCCCTCTAGGTGTACTTTCATCTTCTCCATTGCATACCATGGACCTAGGATCACACAAACAAACCATTTAAGCAGTATTTTATATAAGATAATTATGCAGATGTGATAAAAATTATGCAATATTATTGGTTTGTGGTTTGTTGAGACCACCAAGTGTTGTAATCCTCTTTACTTTGTGTTTGTGATATCCCTCTTGTGTAGAGGTGATTGTGGAGGAGTTTGGTTTAGTTGGTATCCCTCTAAGTGTAGAGGTGATTGTTGGAGTGTTGGCTTTGAGCCTTATCCCTCTAGTGTGAGATGATTGTTATTTTAGCTAAGTGCCCATCCCTCTAAGTGTAGAGGTGATTGTTGTTGTGCCTTACCTCTTGTGTAGAGATTGTGTTTGTTGGAGAGAGGAGTTGTGTACTCCTAGTTTTGTATTACCCAAATCCTCAGTGGAGGTTCCATATGTGGAAAGTCCTGTGTGGACGATATAGTGGAAATCCTTCTGTGTGAAGGCGGGGACGTAGAGCAGTGGCTCGAACCTCGAAATATATCTTTGTGTTTGCGATTGATCCACTATCTCTAAACTCTCTCTCTCTTATATTGTGCCTTGCATTATTTCATATTGTTCATATCATACTTATATGCTTGGTATTGTTTGTGTACCTCACTTGTGTTGAACCAAGAGAGCTTTACATAGCACCTTAACTCTTATTTTTAGGAATTTAGAGGAGATAGTCCAGAGCCCTTCACTGGAAATTCGGCTACACTCTTTGGTTACACTAAGTGTGTTACAATTTATTTTAATTCCGCATCATTTGTCATTAGATTAGCCTTACACCTATTCACCCCCTCTAGGTATACTTTCATCTTCTCCATTGCATACCATGGACCTAGGATCACACAAACAAACCATTATTAGTAGTATTTTATATAAGATAATTGTGCAGATGTGGTAAAATTATGCAATATTAGAGACTAATCAGTACACTCCTTCTGGTTCCGTATCAGACTCGTCAGAGCTGACTGCCGATTGTTTTTCCCTACTTTTGCTTGGCGTAGTGCTTGAACCTGCCATGTTTGCATGACTTCGGGGTATTCCATGTCAGAGAAGGTTTCCCTTCTGTGGGAACGACGCCTTTTGGCTGATCGGGAGGTTGAGGCTAATCGTTTGAATACCGACTGATTGCTCCCATGTGAGCTGCAGCGACATTCAGAGAGCATTGCTGTGATGAGCCATTCACAATAACAGGATGGAGCAACCTGATTAGCACTCCTTTTCTTTGTCAAGTAATCTCTTAAATATGTCGGAGGGGGATCAAAGAGATTAGCCTCAAGCTTTTAAGGGCTTTTCAACTTCTGACAGCCATCCTTGCATTGCGAATCTGAGATGCAGGGTCTAAGACGCAGAGCTCACGTTCTATAAAATAGACGCGGCTCTCGCGTTTTGTCTTTAAAACCTAGGTTTCGCGCCTCTGCTGAGAAGAGACGCGGACCTCGTGCTGCTGATTATCGCATTTGGCTAGCGACACTTGTGACACGCGAACTTTCTGAATCCCGCGTTTGGTTGTAGAGACGCAGGTCTCTTGTCTCTGAGGAGAGGCACAGACCTCGCGCTGCTGAACGTCATGTTTGGGAAGTAAAGCTTCAGAAATGCAAGCCTTGTGGGCTTCGCGTTTAGGTCTCCAAATGCGAACTTCGCGCATCTGACGTAGTCCAGAAGAGACGCGAGCTTGAGCCTCGCGTTCTGTATCTGTTGGATAGATTACTGGACAGATAATTATCCAGCTTTTTGCATCTGTAATTGAAGCGCGCGTCGTCTCTGTTGATGTTCAGCGTTCCAGTTACGCCGTATGGGTTGTTGGGAACCCCTGGTAACCTGGGGCTGAGGAAGAGAACGGGCGTGACTGGGCTGAACTTCAACAACGCTGACCTCGAGGGTCTCGTGGGAGATGTTGACGCGGGCCTTGCGTGTGATACATCCGGCCACGATGTTCTCTGCGCAGACCGCATTCTGGGAAGCCTTTGAAGGGACCTTAGAGCGAATCTCTGCGGAGACTTTGCGGTATTGTCGTGCCCTAGGGCTCTTAGAGCCAGAAGAGTGGAACTCTTCATACTTTGCCTGGTCGAATTCCACAACAAGCGATTTGACCATCTTTCCCATGCAAGTGACGTCACCTTGTGTCACGACTTGCTCGTCAGTAGAGAAAGAGATCCCCAGCGGAGTCGCCATCTCTTGTATGGTGGGAAAAATTTTGAGGGCGTGTAAATTCTTTATTTGACTGTAAAGAAAGTTACAACAACGATCGAAACTTCCGATTACAAGAGAGAGAAGTATTCAAGCTCAAATCTTCTCTTTGTTTAATGTTGAGTTCTTGATGTGGTGGTGAAAAGTTAGTCTTGTTTTCCGTTGACCGAGTGAGCATCACAGTCTTCTGGGAATCTTTTCCTCAGACTATGGACAGAGTAACACAGCTATTGTCCAATAAAATCTCAAAGAGACTTAAGGCAAGAACAAACTTGTACTCAATAAGTTGTAGAAGAGTTGAACTCTTAAGTATTTCTCAGCTGGAAGATCTGATCAGGATTCTCCAAAGTCGACCAAAAACGTTCCCGACCCCTCTTCAATAATGAACTGAGCTATTTATCGGGGTTTCAGAGGTAAAACTGTCCCTTAAAAACCCTCCATAATGGGGGTTAACTTCCTCATTACGTGGGCAGTAATTGACTTGGTAATGAGGGCAGTTATAACCGAGATGCGGGCTTTGAGCCTCGCGTTTTGCCGTTGAGGTAACGCTTGAGAAACGAAACTTCAAGTTCTGCGTTAGGCTTCATGTGAGACGCGGGCTTCTGGCTCTGCGTCTAGGTATTATATGGATGACTTAGATGCAAGTTCCAAGCTATGCATCTTAGCCATTGCAGTGAAGCAAAGACGCGAGTTTTGACTCTTGCGTCTTGATACTACAGTGATGCTGAGATGCAGTTTTTAAGTTCTGCGTCTTGGTTATTGTAGTAACATTGAGATGCGGGTTTCAACCTTCGCGTCTTGGTACTGCGCTAGTGACTATGATGCCTTGTGTCTGGAGTTGGACTCTACTTTCTGGTGACTTGACCTCAGTGATTTTTGGACAGTCTACAGCGGGTCCCTCATATAATACCTGCATCTGAAACTCATGACTTAGAAAATTTTAAAGCCCGTGTCGCACCTTTAATATATGTCCCGAATTTTAATCATCAGACGCGAGTCGATCATTGGGCTTGCATTCAATCCATATTTTCTATCTTTGCAGAGCGTGATAAATTCTGCGTCCTGAAGCTTTTAAACGCGAGATTCGCGTATAAGACCCGCGTCTGGAATCATGACTTTAGACCCGCGTCTGTGGTTTTGGATTCATATTTTCTGTCTTTGCAGAAATTTAACTCTTAGGTTCTTTTCTTCTTGCAGGTCGTGGCCATATCGTTGGTGCTACTTCCAGTGTCTTTGCCGCGTCCATTGAGGTAGACATGAAATGACTGGTTCGTTCAATTGGCGACTATTTGAGGAGTCAGAACTTCTGTCCAAGGGTGAGGAAGATTCGTGCGGTTTCTCGATACACATCAAGACATTATTGGACACAATGCATTAGTAAGGTCTTGGATCTTTTCTGGTCACAATGAGTATGGCGCATTTGAAGGTCACGGGAAAGAGAACGTCACTAGTAAGGTCTCGAATCCTCCTTTACCAAGCTTGTTCAAAGAAGTAACAGTAACGAAAAATCCACTCATTGGAGGACTTTCTGGTAGGGAGCTTCCCATTAAGCGAAGGATTACGACCTTATAAAGACCTTCGCACCATTGTCAGGTGAAATCAGAATGCTTCCTTGCATTTCGACCTCGAGAAACACCATTATTCTCAAGAGGAGAGGCTGTTGACCTATTGTTCCCGGCCACAGTCAAAAAGATGAACTTTGTATATCTTCAATGTTTGAAGGAGTGAGTGCAATCTTTTGTTGAGCAAGAGGGACTTCTTTATACTCCTTTGTTGTAACACTCAATCTTATTGAATAAGAGAGCGTGTTGTATCACTTTCACATATTTGAATATTAATAAAAGTGACACATTGTTTTCTCATTTGTGTTGACTTCCTTTTTGCATTGAAAATCTGACAAGTGATTACCTTTGATGATTTACTGGAGGTGTGATATTTAACTTAGCAACTCAAGATAGGAAATTCGATTTAAGGAATTTAAGGTTACTGTCAGAGGTGTAGTGTTAACTTGACAGGAGTGAAATAGTTTCTGTGACTTGTCATTCTATGGATGAGAATGACAAGTAAAGTTTTTACTCTGCAGGGATTGTAGTCGAGTCTATTATCAGAGGTTTAGTATTAACGTATTAAGACTCAGTTGGGGATTGAGAAATACTCTTAAAGGTGATATTAACATAAGAATGATTTTAAGTGGACCTGCCATCCTATTGAAAGAGAATAACAAGTGAGACTAGACCCGTTAGAGATCTGAATATTTTTTTACCATCAGAGGTGTGATATTAACTTAACAGATTTGATTAAATCCTATAAGAGGTGTGATATTAACTTGACAAGGATGTGAGATAGAGGTGTACCGTTAACTTAGCTCCACAAGAATTTCAGTTTCATTAGGAAAACTGAAGATACCACTGTCATAGGTGTAGTGTTGGACTTAATAGTGAAAGTAATGCTAAAGGTGTAATTTTTAACTTAACATTGGTCATCTCGACTTCGATAAGGAAGTTCAAGGAAAGTTATTATCATAGGTGTATTATAGAACTTAACAATGAACTAGATGCTAGAGATGTGATGTAAACTTAGCATCGCTCATCTCAGCTTTGATGTGGAAGCCTGAGGAAAGTAACTGTCAGAGGTTTAATGTTGAACTTGACAGCGACTTGGTCACTGTTAGAGGTGTGATATTAAACTTAACAGTAATTTATCAGATGTGTAATGTTAATATGACAAGAGTTGGTTAGCGATATGAGCAATTTTGAGGACTTGTCATTCTATTGAGGAGAATTGACAAGTGAAGTTTGGATTGTCAGAGTGTAATGTTAACTTAACAAATTTTGAAGACTTGTGACTCCATGTAAGGGAGTCGACAAGTGAAAATTCATACTTGCTGGGGAGTATTGAAACTTTTCACTGTTAAAGGTGTGGTGTTAACATAACAGTGATTGAGTTTGTGGACCAACCACTCCATGGGAGGGAATTGGTAGGGAATTTGGTGAAAATAGAATGAATTGTCAGAGGTTTACTGTTAACTTGACAACTCCATTGGGGATTAAGAAAAATGGCTTGTCAGAGGTTTATTACTAACGTTACAAGTCTGTGCTTATTTCGCCGGGGAATGGACACAGATATTTTTGTAGTCCTACCATTCCGTGGAAGGGAATTAGTGAGAGATTTTGGAGGGGAAGGTTGGACCAACTCCCTTAGTATTTTAGCAAATTCTCAATTGTCAACAGATTTGGTATGCCTTACCAACTACCGTTTGGGTTGGGCTAGTCATGCTATTCCCCTCAGCATGACGAGTTATCGAGATTTCTATTGGACTCAAAAGCCAATATTTTTCTCTATCCTTAGCTGTTGAGGGCGTTAAATTTTGATAGCATCTAAGGAAGAGCGACAAAACTAATACTCAGTTAGCTTGCCTTTATTAGCTCAATTCTGTTGAGGATTGGACTTTGTTCTCATGCACCGCTCACCTGATCATTCGTCTTAACCAGCTTCTTATGTGCTGATTAGAATTCTTAACTAGCTTCTTATGTACCGATTAGAACTTTTAACCAGCTTCTTATTACTGATTGGAACTCTTAACCAGCTTCTTATGTAATGATTAGATCCAGTGATGTTTGGTCATCGACGCTGGTTCCACCTGTCACCGAATAGTTTGTTGATCAATGAGGACTACTATGCTCGTGTTGAGCAGAACATAGTCAAATAACTGTTATGCAATGAGGACTACTATGCTCGTGTTAGCAGAACTAGAAGTCGACAACTATTGATCAATGAGGACTACTATACTCATGTTGAGTAGAGCATAGTCGAAGAACTGTTGATCAATGAGGACTATTATGCTCGTGTTGAGCAGAATATAGTCAACTGCTGTTGATCGACGAGGACTACTATGCTTGTGTTGAGCAAAATATAGTCAATTGTCATTGATCAATGAGGACTATTATGCTCGTGTTGAGTAGAACATAGTCGTCAATCGAGAATTCCGTCGTAGGGGAATGCATTCAATGCAAGCGTCATATAAACTTGACCCAACGATCAGAGGTTTAACATGATCAAGGGTAGTATTTCTTCATGAATTTGCCATTAATCAGCATCATAAGTATATTGCGTTCTAGATTTATCAGGCAATATGCTCCATTTGAGTAGACTGACTCTACTACGAATGGTCCTTTCCATTTGGGTTGAAATTTTCTTTTCGTCTTATGCGTCTCACCATTGGCCTCCTGACAGCCAAGAAAAAGTCGTCTTTCTTGAAAAGTCTGCTTCTTAACTTTCTTATTGAAAGGCTCTGAAAATTCGAGCTTGATAAAGCTCGATTTGTTGTTTAACTTGTAGACATTTGTTATATAAAGCTTCTAACTCCTGGAGTCGCAGTCGATACTTCTCCTCATCCGTCATCCCCGCTGTCAAAGCAACAAGCAAAGATGGGATTTAAATTTCTAGCGGGAGTACGGCTTCACACCCGTACACCAAAGAGAATGATGTAGCTTTCATCGGGGTTCTCACTATTGTGCGTAGGCCCATAAGCATTCACCTAGCTTATCGTCCCAACCGCGTTGGCTCTTCGAGACGAATTTCTTGAGAAGTTTCTCATGGTCTTGTTGGAAGCTTTTGCAAGGCTGTTAGCCGCTGGATAGTATGCAGTTAAAGATACACTTTAGATTCTAAACTTGTTACAGAATCTTTGGAATGCTTGGCTGACGAACTGAGGCCCATTATCGTGGACAATCCATCGTGGCATGCCAAAGTGGTAGATCACGTGTTGTTTGATAAACTTGATCACGCCAGATGTCTTCACCTCCTTCAAAGGGATATCCTCTGCCTATTTGGAGAAGCAATCGGTTATAACTAAGATAAACTGATATCCTTTAGATGAGGTGGGCTGATAGGACCAACTACATTCATTCCCCATATCTCAAATGACCAGGAAAGTCGTAGGACGAAGATGTCATGGTGCCTGATGAATGAAGTCACCATGGACCTGACAGGCATGGCATCGCTTAGCATAAGCGATGGCGTTAGGGATCATCTTTGGTAAATAATATCCAGTCTTTGGAGTCGATTCCCAAGTTTTGGATCAGATTGGTAAGCTCCGCACATACCATCATGAGCCTTTTTGAGTGCTTCCTGTGCCTCTTTATGTGATAAGCAGCGGAGGAGGATTCCATTATGCGATCGGCGATGAGTGTTCTTGTGATCACATTGTAGTAGAATTTAGGGGCTTTCCTTCTAATGGCAGCCGCCGCTTAGGGTTATCGGGCAGTATGTCGTACAAAGCATAGTTGATGTATGGAAATCGCTAATCCCTGAGCTCCAGACCTACTGAAGTCCTTAGAGCTTCTTTAACTTGAAAGTTTCCTGTTGGAGTTTGATCATCTTCCAGGACGAATCTTGGACAGTACAGGTTATGGCCGTAGACGAGTACTTTCTCTACCGCTCCGGCTGGGAGGGCCAAGGAAGCGGCGAGAGGCACCAGTGCATCTGCATACGCATTTTGTTAGCGAGGTACATGATAAATGTAGAAGCTTCTGAATCTCTCTGCCATGTGGATGATTGCGTTGTGATAGGATACTAAGTCTTCGTGTCTGACTTCGTACTCCCGCGAACCTGACTGACGATAAGCTTTGAATTTCTATATGCTTTAAGATTTTTAACACCAATCTCACCGGCGATTTGCATCCCGATCAAGAGAGCATTGTATTCCGCTACATTGTTGAAACATGGCTCAGTTAGTAAGAATACATGAGGGATTACGTAGTTTTTGTTGGCCCAGAGGCCCTTCACTCTAGTTTTGATGATGATTAACTCATGTAGTTATAGTTTACTAATAATCTTGTGATATTTAGTTTCAGATATTTGTTCAAGATATTAGTAGGTGATTAGCTTCAACAAAAGTGTTTTAGAGCTTTCACATGTTGATTCAAGAGCTTGCGTGTCAAGATCGCATCTAGTACTCAGTTGGAGTCAAGCTCGTTGGATCACGTTTGGATCGAGTCGACTTGGAGATAAGAAGACCTCAGTTTATTTAGTTTAAATTGTTTAGATCTTATGTAAAGATTAGATAGTGTTGATATGCTCAAGTTCACATACACACACAAGTTTAAAGCTTATTGGTTTTGGTTTTTCAGTTTAACCGATATTGGATTTCATGTCAAAAACATAAATATAAATCTTTATATGTATATTGGATTATATCCATATACAATTTGCTTCAAAGTTATTTCAATATCATGTTTTTATATTTACATGTGTTTTAGAAAATCGGATTTCAATTTCAAAGTTTGGATTTTGGAAAATACCGATTTTGGTTTAAGGCAAAATTTTCATATCACAAAAATGGTTCAAATTATTTATAATATGTGTTGAAAATTTGTCACACATATTTGTATTTCAAATATTTACAAGAATTTATTTTTGTGAAATTTATGTGATTTTATGGGATTTTATGGAAGTTAAAATACCTAAGTTTTAATCCCTAAAAATTTGACCTAGCCTTCTGCCGGTCGATCGGACGTTCGACTGAGGCAGAACGACTGACGTGCACAGACGTGCACGGTTGTTTTAACTGGAAGGCCGGTCGACCGCCAGAGAGCTTCTGCTATCTGGAAATGGCCCCGTCGACCGCCTGGTCGACCGGCAGAGAGCTCTGCTCTGTTTCCAGGTCTCGGTCGACCGCCCGTTGACCGGTGGCACAACGGTCATAAAAATGACCGTTGACCGGTCGATCGGAAGGGCAGAATTGCCCTTTGCTGCTGCCAATGGGCAGATTTATTTTTGGGGTATAAATACCCACTTCTTTGGGCTGTTTTATACAACAATTTCAAGAGCAAAAATTCTCATCTTCTTAAGTGTTTTAACAGCAAGCTTAAAAGAGTTTTGGGCTTAAAGATTTTATCTTTATTTGTTTTTAAAGGGGTTGGAAAAATCAAGAAAAGGAAAGTCTTTTGGGAGTTGTTTTGATCTTCATTTATATTTCAATCTAGAGTTTTTCCCAAGAGTTTTTCTTTGTGTTTTTGATTTCCAAACTCTTTATTTTCTCACACTTGAGCTATCTATCTATCCTATCTATTAGGATCTATTTTGTGGGAAAATTGGTTTGTGGTTGTTGATGCCACCAAGAGTTGTAAACCCTCCTTACTTTGTGATATCCCTCTAGTGAGAGGTGATTGTATTATTATCCCTCTAGTGAGAGGTGATTGTGGAGGTTGTGTTGATATCCCTCTTAGTGTAGAGGTGATTGTGGTGTTGTTGGATTTGAGCCTTATCCCTCTATTGTGAGGTTGATCTTGTTTTCGGTAAGTGCCCATCCCTCTAAGTGTATAGGTGATTTGTTTGGTGCCTTGCCTCTTGTGTAGAGGTTGTACTGTTGGAGAGAGGAGTTGTGTACTCCCGGTTTATATTACCCAAATTCTCAGTGGAGGTTCCCTATGTGGGAAGTCCTGTGTGGACGATATAGTGGAAATCCTTCTGTGTGAAGGCGGGGACGTAGAGTAGTGGCTCGAACCTCGAAACATATCTTGGTGTTTGCGTTTGATCCACTATCTCTAAACTCTCTCTTATTTGTGCATTGCATCATATTGTTCATATCATATATATGCTTGGGTTTGTTTGTGTGTTATACTTGTGTTAAACAAGAGAGCTTCATATAGCACCTCAACTCTTATTCAGAGGAATCAAGAGGAGTTAGTCCAGTGCCCTTCACCGGGAATTCGGCTACACTCTTTGGTTACACTAAGTGTGTTGTAATTAGTTTTTAAATTCTGCATTATTTCTCATTAGATTAGCCATACACCTATTCACCCCCCCTCTAGGTCTACTTTCAGCAAGTACTACCCCCACTCCTGCCACGATATTTCCTCGAGGACCCTTTATTGATGCGCCGTCAAAGAAGAGTTACCACACCTATCCTTCGAAAGTCATCTGGGTCATGCAATCTTCAGCGACCTCATCTGGAGATCTTCATAAAGTTTGATCATTCTTGGATCTGGATGTTCAGCCAAGAAGGCTGCCACTGTCTGTCCCTTCACAGTTCTTTGTGGCAGAAATTGCATCTCATATTGGGAGAGCAATATGGCCCATTTTTCCAATCAACCGTTCAACGATGATGGCTTCATCATAAGCAATCTTAAAGGATTGACTTTTGATATGACATGGATTGTTTGGCTCACCAGGTTGTGTCGCATATTCTGGACAGCAAATACCAACGCCAAACATTCCTTTTCGATCGGTTTGTATCGATGTTCAGCTCCGATCATGGTTCTACTCAGGTAGTAGATTGCCTGCGCGTGTCCCTCATCATTATTCTGGACTAGTAAAGCTCCTAAAGAATGATCTATAATTCGAACGTATATCAAGAAAGGTTTTCCTGACACCGGAGCTGTAAGTATTGGTGGATGCGTGAGGTACCACTTGATTTCCTCGAACGCTTGTTAACAAGCATCATCCCAGATGAATGAGACCCCTTCTTCATCAATTTGTGAAGGGTTGGCATCATTTTGAGAGATTTGAGATAAAGCTCCTGATGTAGGTTAGTCGCCCTTGCAATCCTCTAAGCTCTCTAAGATTTCTTAAAGGTTGCATTTCTTAGATGGCGTGGACTTTCTCTGGGTCGAGGTGGATTCCCTTGGACGTCACAACAAACCCGAGGAATTTACCGTTGGCTATCCCTAAGAAGGATTTGGTGGGATTCATCTTCATTGATGTACTCGCATGATATCGAATACTGTCTTCAGAACTTTTATGTGATCGCCTTTGACACAGCTTTTTACTGCAATATCATCTACGTAGGCGTCTATGCTCGTGGAAAATTGCATTCATAGCTCTCTGGTATGTCGCCCCCGCATTCTTCAATCCGAAGGGCATCACAGTATAGCAGTGCAACCCCAGTGGTGTCCTAAAGGATGTATGCTTCTCATCATCAGGAACATCTTAATTTAATTGTATCCAGAGAATCCACCCATAAAGGACATTCGTTCAAACCACACGTGTTTGTCGATCATGACATCCGTGATTGGAAGGGGAAACTCATCTTTAGGACACGCCTCATTTAGATCATGAAAATCAATATAAACTCAGATCTTCCTTCTTCTTGGTGATGGGGACGATATTGGCTACCAAATCAGGGTGTTGTTCTTCCCTGATAAAACTGGAGTCTATAAGCTTCTTGACTTCCGACTGAATCGCTTTCATTATCTCTGGGTGGAATCGTCGTTGCTGTTGCTTGAAGGGCTTCACGTCCGGGTGGATGTTGAGGCGATACATAGCCACTTGAGGATCGAGCCCTGGCATATCCTGGTAGTTTCAAGCGAAAACATCTATATACTCTCGCACAAGAGATATTAGATCTTCTTTTTTGGAGGTGATAAGTTTTCGCTTATAAAGATAGGCTTAGGATTAACTTCATCTTTCAGATTAATCTGGGTTACCTTATCCTCCATGGCTGGTTTGCATTGTTCAAAGCGAATATCCCAAAGAGTATTTAGGTGTTTGATCCAAGGGTTCGTGTCTGACTGGATCATTTCTTCATCTCCATCTTTCGGGTGGCTTGTTGAAACCATGTTTACCGAAAGGCCTTTAAAGATGTTGCTGACACTGACATCTGACTCCCACGATGATGTTCCTGACGAGTGATTATGATATATTGACTCTTCAGACTCAGAAGCTAAAGGGATTGGAGTTGACACATAGCCCAACCCCCCTGCGAGTTCGGTGATAATAATCAGGGACTTTTCCTTTTGGAACAAACGATTGAAGCAGTGTTCGTCTTCCTTTACCCAAGTTCAAGCCATGACCACTTGTTAGGTCATGCCCCATGTTCTCTAGCATTCTGAGTACATTTGGCTCGTAATGAGAGAACTAAGAGAGTTCAGCCTTGCTTTTTGAGTCTTCACGAATTGTTATTTAGACTCGATTCTTCTGAAAAGGATCGATTTTTGACCTTTGCGTCTTGCTGGGACCTTAAAGAAGGATCCTTATTCATCATTGACGCTTTGGTATGCTGTGAGAGATGATCTCACTGGTACATGCAATAATGTCAGGGCATCTATTGCTGACCAGGGGCTATCATCTAATACAGAAAAATAAGCCAAATTTAAATATTCATTAATATACCCCTCGTCTACATCATTGGCGGTGTTATTGATATCGAGCTTATTAACGCTCGTTACAAGAGAATTTATGATTGAGTTTAAAACTGCACACAGAAAATGATAGTTTAGAAATTAAGATTGAAATGTGCAAGCTACTCAATGTTACTGCAATAGCAAGTGGCTATGCGGGTCGTGATCCGCAAGGAGGGGCTAGCGATGGAAGCTTTTTGCAAGTTCTCTTTTAAGTTACAAAGATTGGTTAAAGTTCTTCTTTTAGTTCTTGAAAAGAAAAGAAAATAAGTTATGTTAAATTGTGAAAGTGGTAGATAGAAGGAGATGGTGATTTTGTACAAAGAAAGTGAAAAATAGTTGAGATTTGGTGATGGAGGTGATCTAAACTAAAGATTAAAGAAAAGAAAGAAAAACTAAAAGAAATACTTACCCTTTTTCAGTTGATGACTTACCTGAAATCCTTGCATGTTTACCTTGATCTGGAGGCGATCAGTGCATAACTCATAAGATTAAATCAGTCCCAATTTACATTACATCATCAAGGCTTCTTCGAGCAAGTATGAAATGATACAAACATAGAGAGAATCCATCATCATGAGCTATCGATGGCACTCGCTAAGGCAAGGCAATACCGATGCTATTTGACTCACTTGGACTATCAGCAAAACCGAAAGAGGAAGAGTAGAAAGAAGAAGAACACGAAAATAAAGAACATAAAAAGTTACCTTTTTATTGCTTGCAGAAATGATGGAAGAAAGGAGGAGGTTACATCGGTATCACTCTCAACATAAATATCTCTCTCTTACTTACATGAATATTAGTCTAACCTATGTTTACAAAGAAATAAAAATTACATAAAATGAAAATAAAATCTTACACTAAAAAGAATGAAAACTGGTCTAAGAATCTATCTCTGCTTCATCGTTCCTATACACTGAGAAATCCTAGTATTTATAGAAAAAAATTAAACGGGGGAGAGCGTACGAAGATAGGGGGAGTTGACGCTCCCCCAACAGCTATAACTGAGCCACGGATCCGCAGCTTTTGCCGCGGATCCGTTGCTAGGATCTGGCCAAATAGCCAGATCTAGGGGCCGTGGTCCGTTGATGCTTTGATACTCCCTTTTATACAATTGGATTTTTAATATATTCTTAGGCTTTGGCGATATCTCTGTTTATCCTCAAGCTAACCTAATAAATCCAAATAAATCTGATTTTAACTAGTTTCTATTTGGTATTATCTGCTCTGATTTGCTCTGATCACCTTAAATCTTCTGTCCCAATTCTTGATTTTGAATTAAGCTCATTTAAATCTGAATTTAAGTGGGCTTTTGGGCTCATTTTCTCTCCTTTTCCCTTAGTAAAGGCCTGCACATTTAAATGGTAAAAAATAATTAATTAGCAGAGTTTATTTAAATTAAAATGTAGGAATGTGATAATGTATATGCAATATTAGTGACTGATCACACCCTACACCTATCTTTTGCTCGTCCTCGAGCAAAACATCATAACTAAATTTAAGAAATTATTAGACCACTTTCGCAGGTCACGCGATTGCACTGAGCTTGTGCAATAAGCTTTTAAACCTCTAGGTTTTTCCTAATAATGAGTTTTATCTCGTGAGGGTTTTCAGTTGATTACACCCACAAAATCCATAAAGAAAGAGAAACAAAGTGTTAGTATTTTGAAAACACATTTTGAAAGAGAAAAATATTTGAAGTATTATTGTAAGAATTAAGTAACCTAAAAGTTATAGAAAAATTAAACTTTTCATTCTTAGCTTAGTCTTTAATTAAAAAACTTGTTATCAATCAAGGCAAGGAGTTAAACTGTATTTCCCATCTAGTTTATTATTTTACCCTAAGTTATATGCACCTTTGTGACCGTGAATTTTTTTACTCGGAGTTCTTTAACTCTAACTCTTATGCCTTATTTTTTTCTTTTTTAATTTTTGGTGATATTATTCTTTAGTTCTATTAGGTTTTCTAATCTGCCCATGTAACGAGCCTTTAATCGGTGACTCCCAAACTAAACAGTCTTAGGGCACCGGGTGAGAAAACACCCCAAGGACTTAAGGACTCGAGCAAATAAGACCACAAAACTAAGAATTTTATTATATTAATCACTTTTAGGCGTGAATACTTATGCTTTATAAGACATAAATACACAGTTTAATTAGAATTTTTTTGATATATTATATATATATTTTTTTTCCTTTTTTAATAAGGCATAAGAATCTTTGTTTTTTAAACCCTAAGTGTGTAAGTGTATAAAACATGCATATTTCATCAAGTTAAAAATTAAGACTTAATTACTTTTATAACTTTTCTTCCTAACCCTAAAAATAAAACAATTAATCTTATTTTGACCAAGTATAAGAAATCCTAATTATGATTGTTCTATTCCTTAAAATTAACTTAATTTCTTAAAAAAAATATGTCAAAATATTGCTCTCTTTCAAAAAGTTTTTTTTAATAAAGAAAAATGTTAATTTTTTTATTTTAAATAAAAAGAAAACCTATGTTATGTTAGAACCCTCCCCCACACCTATCTCATGCATTGTCCTCAATGTATGAATGAATGCTTAAATGCATAAAAAAAGAAGAAAGGGAAGGATAATGTTACCTCAAGGTGGTGGTTCCGGAGGTGGTCGGATTGGGCCAAGCGTTGCTACCCAATCAAGATAATGTGGTGGTTCACGGAACCTACCTTTATTGACTTCTTCTCTATTTACATAGTTACAATCCCTAATATGAATAGGATCATGAAAGATCCTATCATGAAACTTATTCCCTTTACATGACCAGTCTTGAAAAATCATCACAAAGTCATCATGATCTAACCTATGTCTAACAAAAGAATATGACTTGGTGGAATGGTTGACTGGGGCTCAAGAATGATAGGTTCAGGATTCAATACTAACTCGAAAAAATCAAATTTGGATTCGAGAGTCAGTTTTGGCTCAAGAGTTGAGTCTAAATCCAAGAATTGAAATTTGCATTCTTTTCCAATCAATGGAATGTGACTATTCAAAATTGGTGATTCAATTTCTAGATCTATAGGTGCGGGAATAAATGTTGGCTCAGAAAATTGGTCCAAATTGGGTAAGAATACCAGAGTCAACATAGATTCCAAGATGGGAACTGAATCACAAAGTTGGGGATCGGGTTCACATTCATAATCAAGTTCAATCTCATTAAAATGAAAACTTGCCAATTTGTCAATGAGTTGATATTGGTCAAGTTCAAGGTTTTGTGGTGAAATTGAATCTTGATCAAAGTCTTCAAGATGCCATGATTCTTGGTTTTCATTAATATAGCTAGAAGTGTCGGTAATAGTCAAAGATTGGGTAGGGAGAGTTTCCTTATTCCTACGCATGTTTTCCAATCGACTAAGTCTTACTTCTATCATATCGAGTGGATCACTTTGAAATTGAATCATGAATTTCATACTCTTTTCTAAGTCGGTATGTTTTTCTTGAAAAATAGAGTAAGGATCTGTGATTTAAAATTTTGACGGGATTTTGAGTCTTCTAGAATTTGAATTCATCGCTCATGCTCTTCTAAGGTTTCCATCCTCTTTTCCCAGTCAATTGAGTCTTCTAATGGTTGCTTAGGAGAAGGAGTATATGAAGCTGGGTGTTGGTATGGTGGTTGACAATATGACTCAGGGGTTGTATTCCCATTGGCTCTGTGAAGAGTAGTGATGAGTATTCCAGTCTTGTTCATAGTATTGGGATGGGGCATGTATTGATTCAGATAAGACCAATCTGACACACTAAGTTGGTTAAAGTTATGATATGCTAGGTTGGTAATATCTGAAAAAGAGGTCGCGGTGTAACATGGACTACCATTAAAATTAGAAAAAATTGTTATTATAAGCCATATCACACAAGAAATATAAAAAAAAACAAAAAAAATAAACAAATAATAAATAAAAAAAAAAAAAATCTAACCTAAGTTTGGGTAGACCTTAGACCTAGATGACTCCTAACTAGTTAGACTATCCATGATGGGTATATTGCCGAATCTGACCACAAGTTAACCGGCCAGGTAGGGGAAAGATTGGTGGGAGGTATCTGTGCTTAAAAGCAACTGGCCTAATTAAGCCAAACCATCAGCCTTCGAGGCTTCGCCCCTCAATTCCAAACCTTTGACACCGATTTGGCAAGAGTCAAATTCTAATCAACTCCCCCTTAAGTCAGTCTCCTATTGAGTCTGAGATGTCTTTAGGGCCAACATCTACTCAGTTTTAGTTAGACTTGGGTTAGTGAGTGAGAAGATTATTTGTGAGCTAAGGGAGGGTAATGACTTCCCCACCTTATCTTATTTATAGGAAGCCCTTAATTCAGTTTAGGGCAGTATACAAGTATATAGAAAAAGTAACGCTCAAGCAATATTTCATACAAGAATGAAACTTATACTAAATGTTATGCACATATACCTTGGTTCAGCACTCTTCAACAGTAAATAGAAAATGTAACAAAATAGACACGTGCCTAAATGTAAAGTCCAAATCGTTTTGAGCATTTACAATCAACCTCTTTACTGTTGAATTAGAAATGTATGTACAGTGAGTCAAATAAGGAAATAAGTACCTACAGCTATTTAAACTTTGCAATTCAGCCAACCTGCAAAAAATACAGGTTAGTAGTTCACTCAGATTGCCATTGGAATGTAGCAAATCTGAGGGCTTATGGGCTCTGCTTTCTAGAGCAGAGTCCAAGGCCACTTATATGTCCACTGCAGCAAAAATTTTCTTGATATCTATCACTGCACACCAAGACAAAGAAGAAAGTTAACCAAAAATACAAATTTAAAAAGAGAATTACTTATCATCCCTCCCCGACAACGGCGCCAAAATTTAATTGAGTTTAAACCTGCACACAGAAAATAATTGTTTAGAAATTAAGATTGAAAAGTGCAAGGTACTCAATGCTACCACGATAGCTATGCGGGTTGTGATCCTCAAGGAGGGACTAGCGATGGAAGCTTTTTGCAAGTTCTCTTCTAAGTTACAAAGAATGGTTAAAGTTCTTCTTTTAGTTCTTGAAAAGAAAAAGAAAATAAGTTATGTAAATTGTGAAAGTGGTAGATAGAAGGAGATGGTGATTTTGTACAAAGAAAGTAAAAAGTAGTAGAGATTTGGTGATGGAGGTAATCTAAACTAAAATTAAAAGAAAAGAAAGAAAACCTAAAAGAAATACTTTCCTTTTCCGGTTGATGACTTACCTACAATCCTGCATGTTTACCTTGATCTGGAGGTGATCAGCGCATAACTCATAAGATTAACTCAGTCCCAATTTACATTACATCATCAAGGCTTCGTCGAGAAGTATTAAATGGTACAAACATAGGGAAGAATCCATCGTCATGAGCTATCAATGGCACTCGCTAAGGCAAGACAATACCGATGCTATTTGACTAACTTAGACTATCATCACCGAAAAAGGAAGAGTAGAAAGAAGAAAAAGAAAACAAAAATAAAGAATATAAAAAAGTTACCTTTGCTTGCAAAAATGATAGAAGAAAGGAGGAGGTTACATCGGTGTCACTCTCAACATAAATCTCTCTCTCTTACTTACATGAATCTTAGTCTAACCTATGCTTACAAAGAAATAAAAATTACATAAAATGAAAAAAAATCCTACACTAAAAATAATGAAAAACTAGCCTAAGAATTTATCTCTGCTTCATCGTTCTTGTACACTGAGAAATCTCAATATTTATAGGCAAAAATCAAACGGGAAAGAGCGTACGAAGATAGAGGGAGTTAACGCTCCCCCAACAGCTTTAACCAAGCCATGGATCCACGGCTTTTGCCGCGGATCCGCAGCCAGGAGCTGACCAAATGGCCAAATCTAGGGGCCATGGTCCGTTGATGCTTCGATACTTCATTTTATCCAATTGGATTTCCATATATTCTCTGGATTTTGCGATATCCTTGTTTATCCTCCAGCTAACCGAATAAATCCAAATAAATCCAATTTTAACCGGTTTTTATTTGGTATTATCTACTTCGATTTGCTCTGATCACCTTAAATCTTCTGTCCCAATCCTTGATTTTGAATTAAGCTCATTTAAATTTGAATTTTAGTGGGCTTTTGGGCTCGTTTTCTCTCCTTTTCCCGTAGTAAAGGCCTACACAATTTAAATGGTAAAAAATAATGATTAGCAGAGTTTATTTAAATAAAATGCAGGAATGTGACAATGTATATGCATTATTAGTGACTGATCAATTTAGCTTCCACAGACATTCGTCTTCTGTCTCTGGCTCGACATCAGCTTCAGTGCCAGAATCTAGTTCCTCTGGCTGAGGATTCTCGTCTTTTCTAGAGAATCCTTGCGCAGAAGGGAGCCTGTGAAGTAGTTCTCTACCCCCTTGAACGGATGCCTTTCGGCGATCAACATTCAGATTTTTCATCTCCGTCAACATACTTCATGACTTGATAGAGAGTAGAGGAGACGATGGAGTTGCGATGAATCCATGGTCATCCCAGTAGCAAATTATATAAAGTGTCGGCATTAATAACATAGCACGTCACCTCGGATCTTAAATCTCCGATCTGGCATTTGAGTTTAATCTTTCCCATTGGGCGTGTACCATTGGCGTTGAAGCCATAAATAGTAGTTTGGGTGGCGCTTAATCAGTGAGTGGGAATTTTCAAGTGTTGCATAACCCGACGGGGCATGATGCTCAACGCGGATCCTGAATCTACCTGAATGCGGCTCACTTCAGATGATCCAATATACCTTGTGAAGTACAGGGGTCTATCATATTTTTCCTTAACCTGCATGTCATCTGGAGTGAAGATTATGCAGAGAATATATTGAGAGGCGTGGAGACAATTTTCTTCATCTTTTCCCTCTGGTTTAGCTAGAATCCGGGCCATGAAGGCTGTTTGGACACATATATTGCATAAATATTATTACATTCCTACATATATTCTGTAATGAATATTGCAAATAACTTGTTTTAATGTCCTAATTCATGCAGGGTATGATTGGGAGAAGATAATCATGAAATTTATCCAATTAAATTCAAAAGTTCAAAAGAAAGGGAATCGATTCAAATCCAAAGGTTCTAGAAGCCATCTTATCTAAAAACTGGATATATCAGATATGATAATATCATCTAATTTCAAGAGAAAAATGGATTGTTTAAAAATCCTATCGGTTTTGCTGAAGATAAATGGATATCTTATCAATTCTAGAAGACAAACTGAAAATTCAAGAGGATAAATGGATAAAAAGAAGATCAATGGATGAGATGAAGCAATTTAGATTTGGATTCAGGCTGAATATAGTTTAAAATTTTAATCATAACTTTCGCTTTTAAAACTCAAATCTGATGATTCAAGATGCTACAAAACGCAAAATTAAAAGGCTACAATTCTTCTGTTGATCACTCTTTCCAATTCTATCATTTGATAAGTGATATTCGGCAATCAACACGCCAACAAGGTGCAGATCAGAATTAAATTTCTGAATAAATCAAATCAAGTTTAGAGATAAGGGAAGAATTTAAATTCAGAAATATCTAGCTCTTCCTTTCTTCATACGCTTTCTATCCCTCTAGTTTTCTCCTATAAATACCCTCATACCTCAAAGGCAGAAAGGGCACCACTCCAGAGAGAGATTTAGTTTAGGGATTTCTTTTCTTCTTCAATGTAATTTTTTATTTTATTTATTTTATTTTTAGGCTAGAAAGAGTTACATGATCAAAAGAGAGGAAAAGTTTTTATAGAGTGACACTATTGTAATCTTTTCTTCAAGAAGCTTATATTGAAGGTGACAATCAATGGAGCTTTCCTATTTTTCTCATTGTGCTCAATCTCGCCGAAGTCTTACTTTCCTTTATTCTTTTCTACTACTTTGCTTTACATCATGCTAAGGTAAATTTCATTATAGTTCAACAGTAGAGGTAAATATTCTTCTTTATTTCTTTTTATTTCTGATTTTTGACACTTTTCTTTATCTCTTTTTGTTTTGTTTTCTTTTATAATTAAAATACAACAATACCACCATCTCCTCATCTTCCATCTCTTTCTTAACTTAACATAACAATTTTATGTTCTTTTTATAAAACTGAGAAGATAAATATTAAATAGTTTTGATAAATTAAAAGAGAGAAACTTACACAACGCTTCCATCGCTATCCCTCCCTGTGGATCATGACCCGTTAGCCCTAGGCTACACGGTAGAATTGAGGACCTAGCACTGTTCTAAATTTCTATATTTTTTTGTGCAGGTTTGGCTCGATCATAATTTTGGTGTCGTTGCCGGGGTGGGACGGTAAGTTTTCTTTTCTTTTTGATTTACTTTAACGAATTAATCCCTTTTTCTTTTTTGTTTTGGTGTACAGGGGCTTATTACAGAAAACTAAGAGCTGCAGTGAACATATTGCTACTATGTGCCTCTGTCCAAGAAGGCAGAGCATCAGAGCTCATAACTGTGGTGAACTACTAATTGTACTCTCTTGCAGGTTGCTTTTCAGAGATTAGCTCTCTACAGTTATTAGTTTATCTGTTTAACTCACTCTGTACTTATTTCTAATCAATAGTAACTTGTTGCTTTGTAAATGCTAAAAAACGTTTAGACTCCTGCATCTTAGGGCATCTGTCTATTTTGTTTCTTTACATTACTGTTGAAGAGTGCTGGAGCAAAGGTATGTGTGCATTGCATATAGTTTAGGAAATATATTTTGGGTGATTCATATTGCTTGAATGTTACCTTTTGCTTTATACTTGTACACTGCACTAAAAAGATTAAGGGCATATCCTTAAACAAGATAAGATGGGGAAGTCATTACCCTTCCTTAGCCCAAAAATCATCTCCTCACTTACTAACCTAACTTAACATAAAATTGAGTAGACGTTGGCCCTAGGGACATCTCGGACTCAAATAGGGATTGACGTAAGGGGGAAGTTGTTAGAAGTTGACTCTTCCCAAATCAGTGTCTAAGGTTGGGGATTGAGGGGCGAAACCCCGAAGGCTGGTGGTTTGGTATAATTAGGCTTGTTGCTTAGCACGGATACCTCCCACCAATCTTGCCCTTACCTGGCCGATTAACTTGTGGTCAGGTTCTGCAATATACCTCCTGTGGATAATCAACAGTTAGGAGTCATCAGGTCTAAGTTCTATCCTAACATAGGCTATATTTTTTTATTTTCTTGTTTGTTTATTTGTTTGTTTTTATTTTTTCTTGTGAAAATGGATTATAATTATAATTATTCTGATTATAACTCAAATCCATATTTCACCCTAACCTATTTCAATTCGGATATTACCAACCCAGCATTAAATAACTTTAACTCTAATCAACCAAGTATGCCAGATTGGTCTTATCCGAATCAATATATGCCCCAATCCCAGTATTATGAACAAGAATGGGACAATCATCACCACTCTTCACGGAGTCAGTGGGGATACAATTCCCCCGAGTCTTACCATCAACAACCTCACCAACAAACAGCTTCATATAATCCATACCAAGACCAACCTATAATAGAGAAATCTTCTTTAGAAAATTTTTTTGAAGCCTTCGTTGAGTCCACACAACAAGTACAAATCATAGCGGACTCAATTCTCCCAAACAATTCCCAAATCCAAGATCCTTACTCTAATTTCCAAGTCCAACCACACAAAAAAAACCGGTTGACTTAGAAAAGACTATGGAATCCATGATTCAGTCCCAAAATGATATTATTCAATCCTAAATGGATCGTCTCCAATCTCTCAATAGGTTAGAATCAAAAGGTGAGTCATTTGGTCAAAATAATTAATGATAGGAATGAGAAAACTCTACCTAACACATTTTCGACCACTCCTGATTCTCCTAGCCATATTGACGAAGAATCATGGTATCTTAAAGATTTTAACCAAGATTCGATTTCACCACATAATTTTGAACTTGACCAATATCAACCCATTGACAAATTGGCAAGTTTTTATTTCAATGAGATTGAACTTGAAGATGAATGTGACTCCGATTTTCAATGTTGTGATTCAATTTCACTTTTTGAATCTATGCTGACTCCAGTATCATTCCCTGATTCGGACCTAATTTCGAAGCCAACACTGATTCCTATCCCTATAGAGCTTGAACATGAACTACTTATTTTGGATAGTCACATTCCATTATTGGGAAATGAATGTGAACTTCAATTCTATGATTTGGACCAAACTCATGAACTAACTCCTACTCTCGAATCTAAACTTGATTTAAGTTTTATTCTAGCGTCAATATCGGTTCCCATTCCCTTCATTGTTGAGCCCAAATCATCCATTCCACAAAATCACATTCCATTGTTCGACCAAGGTTTAGATCAATATGATTCTGTGATGATATCCCAAGACTGGTCATATAACCGAGAAAAATTTCATGCTAGGATCTTGCATGATCCTATTCATATTGGGGATTATAAAAATGTTAATAAGAAAGAGGTGATGAAAGGTGGGTTCCATGAAAATTCACAATATCTAAATTGGGTAGAAACACTTGGCCCAATGAGACCACCACCGGAACCACCACCTTGAGGTGACAATTTTCCTTCCCTTTTTCCTTTTTCATGTATTATTGCATTTCATTCATATATTGAGGACAATGCATGAGTTAGCTATGGGGGAGGGTTTACTAACATGCTAACTTCACTAATTTTATAAAAAAAAATCTTTCTTTAAAACTTTTTGAAAAGGAAAATAATACTTTGACTTATTTTTGTAAAAAAATTAAGTTAATTTTAAGGAATAAGAGGATCACAATTAGAATTTCTTATACTTGACCAAAATAAAATTATTTATTTGATATTGAGGTTAAGAAGAAAAATTGGAAAAGTAATTTAGTCTTAATTTTTACCTTGATGAAATATGCATACTTTATACACTTACACACTTAGGGTTCTAAAGCAAAGATTCTTATGCCTTATATAAAAAATATATATATACATATATCAAAAAAAATCCTCTGATTAAGCTCGGTATTTGTGCCTCATGAAGCATAAGTCTCCATACTTAAAAGTGGTCATATAAATAAAAATCCTTAGTTTTGTGGCCTTATTTGCTCGAGTCCTAAGTCTTTGGGGTATTTTCTCACCCGGTGTCCTAAAACCGTCTGATTTGGGAGTTACTGACTAAGGCTCGTTATATGGATGAATTAGAAAGCCTAAAAAAACTAAGGAATATTACCACCATAAAAAAAATAATAAGGCATAAGAGTTAGAGTTGAAGAATCCTGAGCCAAATTTTCATGATCACAAGGTGCATATGACTTAGGGTAAAATAATAGACTAGATGAGAAATACAATTTTAATCCTTACCTTAATTGAAAACAAGTTTTTGAATAAAGACTAAGTTTAAGAATGACAAAGTTTTGATAATCCTATGACTTATAAATTACTTGAAATTTTACATTAAACTTCAAATATTTTTTCCTTCAAAATGTGTTTTCAAAAAAATACTAACAATTCATTTCTTTTTCTTCATGGATTTTGTGGGTGCAATCCACTGAAAACCCTCACAAGACAAAACTCGTACTTTAAGGGTAACCTAAAGGTTTAACGGCTTGTTGCACGTGCTAAGTGCAACCGTACTTTCTACGAAAGTGAGTTAGGTTAGGTTAGCTCTACTTTTTGTTTTGCTCGAGGACGAGCAAAAGATAAGTGTGGGGGTGTGTTTGGACACATATATTGCATAAATATTATTACATTCCTACATATATTCTGTAATGAATATTGCAAATAACTTATTTTAATATCCTAATTCATGTAGGGTATGATAGTGAGAAGATAATCATGAAATTTATCCAATTAAATTCAAAAGTTCAAAGAAGGGATCGATTAAAATCCAAAGGTTCTAGAAGCTATTTTATCTGAAAACTGGATATATCAGTTAAGATAATATCATCTAATTTCAAGAGAAAATAAATTGTTTAAAAACCCTATCGGTTTTGCTAAAGATAAATGGATATCTTATCAATTCTAGAAGACAAGCTGAAAATCTAAGAGGATAAATGGATAAAGAGAAGATCAACGGATGAGATGAAGCAATTTAGATTCAGATTCAGGCTGGATACAGTTTAGCATTTTAATCATAACTTTCATTACAGAAACTCAAATCTAATGATTCAAGATGCTACAGAAAGCAGACTTAAAGGTTACAATGCTTCTGTTGATCACTCTTTCTAATTTTATTATTTGATAAGTTATATTCAGCAACCAATACGCCAACAAGGTGCAGATCAGAATTGAATTTCTGGATAAATCAAATCAAGTTTGGAGATAAGGGGAGAATTCAAATTCAGAAATATTCAGCTCTTCCTATCTTCATATGCTTTCTATCCCTCTGATTTTTTCCTATAAATACCCTCATACCTCAAAGGCAGAAAGGATACCACTCCAGAGAGAGATTTAGTTTAGGTTTTCTTTTCTTCTTCAATGTAATTTTTTATTTTCTTTATTTTATTTTATTTTTAGGATAGAGAGAGTTATATGATCAAAAGAGAGGAAAAATTCTTATAGAGTGACACTATTGTAATCTTTTTTTCAAGAAGCTTATATGAAGGTGACAATCAATGGAGGTTTCCCACTTTTCTCATTGTGCTCAAACTCGCCGAAGCCTTACTTTCCTTTATTCTTTTCTACTACTTTGCTTTACTCCATGCTAAGGTAAATTTCATTATGGGTCAACAGTAGAGGTAAATATTCTTCTTTTATTTTTTTATTTCTAATTTTTGACACTTTTCTTTATCTCTTTTTGTTTCCTTTTCTTTTATAACTAAAATATAACAATACCACCACCTCTTCATCTACCATCTCTTTCTTAACTTAACATAACAATTTTATGTTGTTTTATAAAACTGAGAAGATAAATATTAATTAGTTTCAATAAATTAAAAGAGAGAAACTTACACAACGCTTCCATCGCTGTCCCTCCCTGTGGATCACGACCCGTTAGCCCTAGGCTACACAGTAGAATTGAGGACCTAGCACTGTTCTAAATTTTTGTATTTTTTTGTGGAGATTTGGCTCGATCAAAGGCCTCAGTATCGGCTAAAGCTTCTCTCAGAACTTCCCTTGTTAACTTAGACAGTCTCAGGAGCTCATAGAGGGTAATCCTGGCCGGGCTGTTGGCCAGTTGAACCAACACATCAAAGCGGTAAGGTCTTGAAGATCCTTCCGCTTTATGTTTTGGTAGAGGCTTGGCGTACTAAGCTCATTTTGCTTCTCTACGAGTTGCTTCGTGGATTACTTAGTTGGCTCTGGGGTGAGTTTAGGCAGATTTGCCACCATTTCGTCGTACTTCTTCAAGTACGACTGACCCGAACGATTCCCTGCCACGAGTGGTGCATTCGGCTCTGCAGTAAGGACGATTGTCTCTTCCTCCGAATCAGTTAGCGAGGGGACATCAATTTCTGCTTCCCGGGAGGAAGCACACACCATATTGCAAGGTGAAGCTTTTGTTAGAACTTAGATTTTGATGATAACAATTATGATGCAGATACATTGGAGCTCTATCTCAGAAGCTAGTACTGAGTTCTAATTGCTCAAGCTTATTAAAGAATATTTACTATTTATGTGTATTTTTATACATTTGTTAAAAGCCTTGATCACGCACACAAAATAGTCTGATAGTCGACTAACCCCTTTCTATAGTCGACTGATCGGCAAAAAGCATGCACAAATATAAGTAAAGGAGTGTGAGTCGATGTTACTGCTTTTGTGATTCTTCCGTAGTAGCAAAGTGGCTATACGGGTCGTATCCACAAGGAGGGAGAGCGATGAAAGCTTGATGCGGCTTCTTTGTTCAAGAAAAGAGAAAGTTCTTTGTTTCAAATAAAGAATTCGAAAATAAAAATAAGTATTGTTTCAAGAATTGTTTGAATTGGTTTGTTGGTTTGTAAAAGTGAATTTTCTTAATGGTAAAAACGTATGGCTGATTTTCTACTAAGTGCTCCCACTAATCTCTAACTTCTTGAAGATGTAGCCTCACGATAGATCATAGGCAATCATAACCCTTATGCATAGGAACTATTCATGTGGAAATCGAGTGAAAGTTCTTCCTTTAAATTAGCTTTACATGGCAAAAACTTGAACATTTCCTTATCAAGATCTAATAGAAGGCAAAAATAAGGGAAAAAACAAGTGCACTAATGGTATCGGCAAAGTTAAAACGAATATCTCTAACTTACAAAAGAAAGTAAAGATTACAATCTATAAATCATCAAAAACCCGTTAAGCATGAAATATAAGAAAGGGAATACTTGAAGTAAGTTATAGTTAGAACCCTCGTCTTAAGATATCATAGCTCTCGTTTGCACAAGGCTTGTTTGACACTATTGACTCATTTGGGTTATCAATCAAGTTGTTAGAGATTAGTGGGTTTTATCCATGCAATGAAAGGGTTAGTTAGACATGAGTAGGAAAACAAATAATAAAAGAAAAGAAGTAAAGAGAAAGAGTATTACGCTAAAATAAGAAAGTAAAAGAAAATGAAAAAACACCAAGAAAATAGAAAGAAGAAAGAGAAGTATTACTTGTATAAGCTTATCACCTTCAAATACAACTTGTACACACACTCTCTCTTTCACTCTAATAGCTAAACTAACTAGAAGAAGAAGCAAACATAGAAACAACTATAATCCTAAAAACAAATAACAACTTTCTAAAGCTCTGGATATCCCCCATGTGGAACCCCAAGGGGGGTATTTATAGGCACCAGGGAAAGGGGGCCCGGGGGACAATGTCACGCCCCGCTTCCCAAAATACGGAATACAGGTACGTGAAGATGGCCAGCAGATACTCATGAAGAGTGAAATCTCTTCCATGAATACCTTAGGCTGTCAATAACAAGCAAAATAGCACACATATATGCACATACAACCAAGCATAAACATAAAATCACATATATGAAAAACTGAAGCATAAACAGTATCATCCACTATATCTGAATAAGACAAGTCAAGAAAGAAAACTGAACTCACCGAAGGACAGCGGAACCAGAATATGATCTACGAAAAACTCTCTATACCGGCATCCAGATCTAAATACTGAAAAATAATATAAAGGTCCGTCAGAAGCGGACTAGCAAGAGTACACGAAACAGGAAGGAGAGAATATGAAAATGTAGTAACAGTAAGTAGGACATAGGAACAATATGTTTGGAAATATCAAGAACTGAATGTAATAACAGTAACAGGAATAATCAGAAGATAGATCATGTACAATAAGACTGTGCATGTATGGTGTGACATGTATATAATGAACATGAAATATCCTGGACAAGTAATTGTCGTGTAGCATAATCACTAGAACATGAGATCACAAGATAAAATATCATGGTAGGTCCAGGAACGTCATGTAGTTAAGATAATGCATGTCACATGAGTCTCAAGTGTCAGTATCTTGAAAATACATGTCAGGTACTAGATCACTGAAGACAATGAAGGATATGATGCAAGTGCATATATCTAGCATATTTTATTACTCTAACTAATGCAATCATCCTGTGCCCCATCCCACAAGACAACTGCATATCAAACAAGTGATGCGTTAATGGATCATGATAGCAGGGAGAAACAGTTCACTGTACTCAAGTATTATGTAACATGTAATAATAGGAGCGCGCATAAATAACAAGATCATGTGTGGCATCCAAACCCATAAGGGGTCGCCCTTCCAAGCACACCTCCCTGGATTTCCCCTGCTACAATCTCCCCCAATAACCCCGGCTTGATTAATTTTATTAATTAAATGCAAATGCAAACAGTGTGTTACTCAGTGTTACAGGATCATGAATCGGTACCAAAAATATCAGTGACAGATAGTGAATACAATGTGTATCAAGATCACGAAACAAATGTAACGGTAGCAATATCAAGTGACATGCACAAAGTAGTGCAAGTGATGTCAGTGTCATGTAATACAAATGTCAAAGTGAAATGGTCATGATCATGTGTACATAATCCAATAAGTATCCTCGAATAATTTCTCAAACTATAAAAGTTGATTTTCTCGATTAAATTCCAGTAATATCAGGATTACAATATCAATGATATACAACCTTTAACTATCAATCTTGCTTCATTATTATCCAGTTATCCTCAAGATTCAGATCAAAGTATTTGTCATGATCAGTATAAATTTCTCGTCAATAAATCAGTCTACCACATGTAAGCAATCATGTTAATTTTAGTTGGATGCATGCATGTACAGAAATGAGATGCAAACACGATACATAACATAATGATCACGAGACAAAATGGGTGATAATATCAAGAAACACGAAGATTAATAATATAATTGGATTCAAGAACAGGCTAACGATGTAAACGTGATCACAAGATAATATTGACGATCATGAGATATGATAACCAGAATTTATAATTCAGAGGCAAAATTAAGATCAATAATAAGATCAATAAGAAAGTCAATGAGAGGAGAATCGTATACACTTGCCTGATGTCGTTGGAGTCTGAATTCCCGTAACTGCAACCGGCTCTGGGTAAAATTTGCGGCTTAAATATTACGTGAATTAATTAGAGACTTAACATATTCCTATTCAGTGATAAGTTAAATAAGAAAGTAATTTTTACTATTTATTATAACTTTGGTTGGTTAATGTTTCAAAATAATTCAATTTCTGAATTTATAGCAACTATTTAAAAATATATTTTCATGATAAAATATATGCATAAAATAATAAATTGATGTATAATGTTTACATATTACTGAATTATGAATTTTATATTTTTTGTGCCATTTAAAAATTTATTGGTCATTTTTAAATAAAATATCATTGGATAGTAATTACAAAAATATTTAATTTCATGTTATTTTAAGTAATATTATATCAAAATAATTTTACAGAGTTTCAAATTTAGTTTGTGATTTTCTGTGAATTTTCTGGAATTTTCTGAAATTTTCTGAATTAAAATAAACCTAAAAATCAATAAAAATAAATAAAAAGCTTAACGGATCTAGCATAGTAATGGGTCTGGTTTGTTACAGTAAATGCTACAATAATTTTTCTACTTATTTTTATTTTATTTATTCCTTTTCTTTTTCTTTTCCATTTTCCATTTTCTTTTTCCTTTCTTTCTTTTTCTCTTTTTTTTCCTTTTAAATGGGGTCGGGTCGGGTCTGTAAAATAGACCCAAACCCGGGGCTAGTCAGGCCCTGGCCTGACCAGACCAGACCTGACCCAGGCCAGGTCTGGCTGGCCCCAGGCCACGCTCTCGGCCTGGACCTGGCCGTGAGCAGCAGCTGCTGCTCAAACAATTTTTTAAAAATTAAATAAAAATTATGGCAATTAGGAGAAAAGTCTTAGGTGTCCATATATATTTTTATTATAATTTTAAAACAAGTTTTTCATGGTGAAATTGGTGATTACGTATGTTACATGCTCGATGAAATGCCAACAAGAACTAAAATCTATGACAATGCAAAATAACTTTCCCGAAACGCTTCCCTTCAGTCTGAATCTTCTTCTAGCACCTTATAGTCTTGGGAGAAAAGGTATTCATGCTCATGCAAGGGGTGTGATCCACCAAGGGGTCATATGCGGCCGTCGACGGCGGATCTCGCGGACGACGACGGAGGCTCGCCGGAGAGGATCGGCTACTATCGGAGATCACGGAGGCTGTAGAGAGGGGCTCCGGACTGTGCTGGATTATAGTGAGGGTGACGGTTGTTGTCGTAGCTTGGTGGCACTGCCGCAGGTGGGGAGAGGGTGTGCGGGTTCCGGCGATCGACGGAACTTGACGAAGGGTGGTTCGTGGCCTGCGGCATGGTGTATCTCATGCGGGCGCTGTCCGAGAGGGGAGGAGCTCTGGCGTGGTGTTGTCGTGGTGGAGCACGGCCGGGGAGAGGGCAGGCCTGAGGCTGGTGCTGCAAGGAGGCGCCAATGGGTTGTGGGGTTTTTGGCATGGGCATGCATATATAGAGATAGGGGGAAAGAGAGAGGGGGTACGGGAGAGAGGGGAAACGGGAGCGAGAGGGGCAGATGCGTGTGGTGGAAGTCGTGGGGGACATGGGTGCATTTGGGAGGAGGAGTGGAGAACGTGGGGAGGAAGAAGAGGGAGCAGGACGTGTGTTAGCTGGGGGAGAAGAAGATGAAGTAGCATTCATTTATAAAAGTGACGTGTGGTTCTTAGCCAAAGAACAAAATGGCCAAGTGGCGTGTGTAGTGAATGTAGGAAAGAGGGTCACGGGTTCGAGGACTGGAAACATCAAAAAGGAGTTTGGGTTTTTGTTGAATAATTTGGAAGAATAGAAAGGTAAGGGTAAAACATTCAATTAGAATGGCTATCCATATAATAAAAATGCCAAAGTGGCCAGGTGGTTAGAGCATTAATCTTATATTTCAGTGGGTTGGGGTTCGAAACCTGCTACACATGCTGATTTTCTAATTTTATTTTATTTTATTTTAATTTCATTTTTTTCCTTTTTGAATAATATTTAAATATTATTTTATTGGATTAAACTCTATTAATTCAAGAAAATCCTCAAAAATTCTCAATAATAGAAGATGTCATCCTGAACATTGTTGTGAAATCAGATCTCCAAAATTCATCCCCGATTGTTAATTATAAATTCCAGAGTCAGCCTATGGCACCGATCGACCCCGACTTCAGATTCTTCTCCAATAATTTCCAAAAATATTCCAAAAATCTAAAAAAATTCAAAATAATGGGAAAATGATATTTTGAGCTGAAATGACCTCAATCCGACTATCAGGATGATTAAATCATCATCAGATACCAGTATTGACATACGTATATTAGGAACCGAGGGTTACATACAACCCTTGGCCCAAAGCACGAGCGCGGCCGCGCCCGTATGGCCGCGAAAACGCGGCCAGAACCGCGTTTTCATGGCAGTACTAAGGTGACGCATGCAGCGTCGCCTGCTATGTCTGGTCACGTCTGTCCCCTGTCTGCTGGATCTTCTGGTCTGTTGATTTGATGCCCTGGGCTGACAAAATCTGCTCCCTAAGATCAATGGCTATTTGGTAGGCCTTTAATCACCCATTAAATGGTGATTTAGGGTCTTCTTCTTTATTGCACACCATGGACCTACAATCACACAAGAAAACCATTATTAGCAGAATTTTATTTATGATAAATATGCAGATGTGATAAAATTATGCAGTATTAGAGACTAATTACACCCCACACTTATCTTTTTGCTCGTCCCAAGCAAAACAAAAACAAGAGAATTATTACACCACTTTCGCAGGTGACGCGATTGCACTGAGCTTGTGCAACAAGCCTTTAAACCTCTAGGTTTCCCCTAGAGAAGGAGTGTTGTCTCCTGAGGGTTTTCAGCGGATTGCACCCACAAAATCTAATAAATGAAAAAAAATTTAGTTATCAGCAAACCTCTTTCAAGAAAAAGAATTTTCAATCATCTAAGTAAAAATGACCAAATGATATAAGAATTAGATTTAATCCTCATAAGTCCTCCTATACTTTAGCCTTCATAAAAAAAAAAATTATAGTTTTTCTTTGAATTTAGAAAGGATCTTGTACTTCTAACTCATTCTGTTATTTTGCTTTAGATAGATATGTATAATGTGTAAATCTGATGTGCCTGGGATTTCTCAACTCAACTTTGAATGTCATTTAACTTTATTAATGTTTATCTATATTTTTATTCTTGGTTTCTTTAGGCTTTCTACTTTACTCATATAACACATATCAAACTGATGACTCCCAAATCAGATGGTTTTAGGGCACCAAGTGTAAAAATACCCCTCAGGTCAAATATACAAGTAAAGTAGGCCACGAAATCAAGATTTACTTATTTATATATATATTTTTGGAGTGAGTAATCATGCTTCTTGAGGCACAATTATCCAGCCTATTGTTTTTTTTCAAAGTTGCGTCTCTAAATCCCAAGCGTGTGTGTGTGGTTTATGCATATTCTATTAAGGCTAAATAAAAGGTATGCGTTATTTTCCTTGTCCCTCCCAACTCTTAGTCAAACCAATGTTTCATTTTTATTTAGGCTAAAATAAAGATTTGTTAATAAGGTTCCCTTAATTCCTACAACCTTTTGGTATTTTTATAAAGAGTATGAAAATTCTTTTTTTCATTCTGGAGATTTTTTTTTTTTGAGAAAAGAAAAGAAAGAGTGTTAGCACCCCTCCACACCTATCTAATGCATTATCCTTAATGAATGCTATGTAAATACAAATACAATAAATAGGGAAAAGAAAAGATATCACCGTCTCCATAGACTCAGGCTGGCCAAGTGCGAATAGGCTAAGGGAGAGAGTAAAAATCGGGGGTAGAAAAAGAAATGTCAAAAAAGGTATTGACAAGTAGATAAGGGGTGAGCATATAAACAAGAAGTAAAAAAGAATATTTTTTTTAATTTACACATTTTTTAATTACGCTATTTTTTTGGTGGTGTGTGGATGGCGATGGTCAGGTGTATAACGGATCGAAAAGACTCAACACAATTTCAGCCTGGGACACAGGCTCAGTGGTCAAAAAGGGCTTCAGTCTTTACCCATTCACTTTGAATTCTATGTTGCTCTACTTTTGGTGATCCGAGCATTCTCATAAGCTTCATTCTGTATCTCTTCTAATTCTCAGATCTGTAGTCTCCTTAGCTCACCGGCCTTAGTAAGATTAAAATTGAGTTGTTTAATGGCCCATAGGGCACGATGTTCTAACTCGATTGGCAGATGACAGGCTTTTCTGAATATGATTATGTAAGTAGACATCCCCAGAACTGTCTTAAAAGCAGTACGGTAAGCCCACAATGCATCGTTGAGTTTGTTGCCGAAGGAATTTGGGAATGGTCCCATGAAGTTGATACCCCAAACATCAAAGATTTCAACTTCAAGAATCGCATTCAGGGGCATCATGTCTCTTCTTGAAAATTTTCCAATCTTCTGACAATTTGCACATGACTTGCAAAAGTGGAATGAGCCTTTGAATAAGGTGGGCCAGTAAAACTCACTTTGTAAAACTTTCTCTACAGTTTTACAGGGACCAAAGTGTCTGCCGCATGCAAGTTCATAGCAAAAGCTTAGCGCACTCCTCTGTTCTTCCTCTGGTATGCATCGTCGAATAATCTGATCGGGACAATACTTTAAAAGATATGGCTCTTCCCAGAAGAAGTACCGTACTTTGGCAAAGAAATGACACTGGTCTTGCTTTGTCCAGTCAGCGGGTACTTGTCCAGTGGCCAGGTAATTGACTATTTCCACATACCAGGGTTCCTTGAAAATGGCTAGGATGTGCTCGTCTGGGAAATTCTCATTGATCAGAGCTTGTATGAGAGGTGTGTTCGGAATTCGTGATAGATGATCAGCGACCACATTTTTTATACCTCGTTTATCCCGAATTTCCAGGTCAAATTCTTGAAGCAAAAGGATCCACCGAATCAATCGGGCTTTTGCTTCCTTCTTGGTCATGAGGTATTTCAATGCCGAGTGATCCGTGAAAATCACAGTCTTCGATCCTAACAAGTAGGGCCGAAACTTTTCTAACGCAAAGACAACGGCCAAGAATTTTTTCTCAGTTATTGTATAATTCTGTTGGGCGTCATTCAAGGTCCTACTCGAGTAGTAAATCACGTGCTGCCTATTGTCGATGCGCTGTCCGAGAACAGCGCCGATAGCAAAATCGAAGACATCGCACATGATTTCAAACGATTGTGCCCAATCAGGAGTAGAAATAATAGGCATAGAAATAAGTTCTTGCTTAAGCTTCTCCCATGACTTAAACATTCTTCGTTAAAATCAAAGGGCATGTCCTTTGCGAGCAGGTTGGTTAAGGGCCTAGCGATCTTGCTAAAACCCTTAATGATCTGTCGTTAGAACCCAGCATACCCTAGAAAGGATCTTATCCTTGATGCTTTTTGGTCTTCTACTTTTACCTTGTCCACTTCAATTCCTCTCCTAGAAATCTCATGGCCTAAGACAATCCCCTGTCTCACCATAAAATGACATTTATCTTAGTTCAGAGTTAGGTTCTTTTCCTTGCATCTTTGCAAAACCAACTCAAAATGATGAAGACATTGTTCAAATGAATCTCCGTAGATGGAGAAGTCATCTATGAAAATCTCAAGAAAATGTTCCACCATGTCGGAGAACAAACTAAGCATGCACCGTTGGAATGTCACGGGAGCGTTGCACAATCCGAAGGGCATGCGTCGATAAGCGAAGGTTCCGAACGGGCAGGTGAACATAGTCTTTTCCTAGTCTTCTGCAGCAATGGGGATTTGATTGTATCCTGAGTACCCATCTAGGAGGCAAAGTATTCATGTCCAGCCAAGCGTTCAAGCATTTGGTCGATGAAGGGTAGCGGGGAGTGGTCTTTACGGGCGGCTGCATTCAACTTTCTATAGTCGATACAAACACGAATCTTGGTATGTAGTCTTGTTTGTACCAACTCTTTTTTCTCATTTTCAACCATCATAAAGCCAGCTTTCTTCGGGACCGCATGAGCAGGGCTAACCCATTGGCTATCAAAAATGGGATAAATGATCCCATTATCTAATAGTTTCAAAATTTCCGCTTTTACTGCCTCTTGCATGAGTGGGTTAAGCCTATGTTGTGGGTCCCTCCTGGGAATCGCTTCATCGGTTAAATGGATTCTATGTTGAACTATTGCTGGACTTATCCCCTTGATATCCTTCAAAAATGTTGGTCCTATTCTATATGAATGCACACGTACCTTTTCTCTAGCACTCTTCAACAAAAATTGAAATGAATTGAAATAGACACATGCCCTAAATGCAAGAGTCTAATTTAAATTTCAATTAAGCAGCAAATGGATTTCTGTTGAGTTTATTAGACATGTATAAGGTGAAGCATTCTAGGGAACTAAAAAATTTGAGAAAGCAGTTTGAGTAATTTTCAGCAACCCTACAGAAGAGCTTCTGTTAGTACTTCAATAGGAAAAATTTGCTTTCACACGAATTTTTCGAGGGCAAATGAATTCCTCGTGCAATGTCTCTGGCCACCACTCTTGCTTCTCGTAGTAGTTAGATCTTTAGTATTGAACAATAAAGTCGTTTCCTCCCCGGTAACGGCGCCAAAATTTGATCGGCAAAAAGCATTCACAAATATAAGTAAAGGAGTGTGGGTCGACGTTACTGCTTTTGCGATTCTTCCGTAGTAGCAAAATGGCTATACGGGTAGTATCCACAAGGAGGGAGAGCAATGAAAGCTTGATGCGGCCTTTTTTGTTCAAGAAAAGAGAAAGTTCTTTGTTTCAAATAAAGAATTCGAAAATAAAAACAAGTATTGTTTCAAGAATTGTTTGAATTGGTTTGTGGTTTGTAAAAGTGTATTTTCTTAATGGTAAAAACGCATGGCTAACTTTCTACTAAGTGCTCCCACTAATCTCTAACTTCTTGAAGATATAGCCTCACGATGGATCATAGGCAAGCATAACCCTTATGCATAGGAACTACTCACGTAGAAATCGAGTGAAAGTTCTTCCTTTAACTTAGCTTTACACAGTAAAAACTTGAACATTCCCTTATCAAGATCCAATAGAAGGCGAGAATAAGGGAAGAAACAAGTGAACTAATGGTATTGATTGCTAAAATAAAGAAACAACCAATGAGTTTAAGAATGTACCGTGTAGCTTGTGGCTAACGGGTCGTGTCCACGAGGAGGGATGCGATAGAAGCGTTTCGGTGAATTGCTTAGAAACAAAGAATTGTGTTCGTTTTTTAGGAAAAAGAGAAAGGAAGGAAAAGAGATGAAAAGAGAAATTTCAACTTTTAGAAAAGGATTTGGAGAAGGTGATTTAGAAAGCTTAAGAGTTGTGTTGTTGTTTTATAATAAGAAATCAAATCTGGGCTTACTATCTTACTACTCAATTGTTCATTATTCTTAAAATATTAAGTCCCTCAAGTTATCATTTGCAAAACTTAAAGTTGATTTTTTTTAGAAAGCTTTAAGTAAAGCACATAAGATGTTAGAATAGTTGAGTCTTTTTTTTTTCAAGAAATAGTGAGAATCAGATATTAAAACATCAAGCGCGAAGAAGCAAGAATGAATTAAAAATGATTCAAGAGAAGTTCAAGAAAGAATTGTGAATTCAACTGTCCATACCCATCCTCATGTGCCTTCAAGAACACTTTCAAAAGAAAGGCTTTTAAGTGAGGCATGCATATGAGTCATCGGGACTTTTTCTTTTAAAAACAGAAGAGAAGGAAACAAGAGAGAGTTCGATAGCAAGCCGAGAAAAACCATTTAGTTATCCATGGAAAACAATAAAGAAAACATAATAATGCACGACATACCGAAACACGAATGGAAGGAAAGGTGGCTTGATTCTTGTATTGCTGTCACTTCAATCTTCAAGTACAAGCTCTCAGTCCTCTCTCTCACAAGTTTTTAGACTGAACTACAAAGTAAACAACAAAATTACAACTTGTGTTCTAGCTAACAAAGAGCCTAGATCCTATGAAAATAAAAGCAAAACTTAATCCTAGTCTTCGCTACCTTTTCTTTGCTGAAACATCTATTATAGCCAAAAACCCAAGGTAGGAGATCCCTGGAAGATTGGGGGAGCAAACGCTCCCCCAACTGCATCTGTTAGGCCGTGGAAATGCGGCTTGGGCCGCGTTTCCGCGGCCTTGTTGTGGCCAGGTGGCCACACCAAAGGGGGGGAGCTTCTGGTTTGAAGGGGATCTCGCATCTTCAGCTGGTTTTCTTGTTTCTACTTCAACCGTTGACGAAACAACCTTTGATTTCCTGGCTTCAATCGCTCGATTCAGGGAGGATTTTTCTCAACCTCTTGATTTGCCAAGATCTAGCCCAGATTTCTTCATTTCGAATTTATTCTGAATTAATTCAGAATTTGGTGGGCTTTTGGGCTTGTTTCTCCTTTCTTCCTTTAAGAACTTGGGCCTACATTTAGCAAAGAAAATGACAACTTATTAATAGAATTTATTAGCTAACAAGTGTGGTAAAGTGATAATATAAATGCAATGTATGTGACAAATCACACCCCCACACTTATCTTTTTGCTCGCCCTCGAGCAAAACATCAGACTAACTTGAATCAATTATTAGACCACTTTCGCAGGTCACTCGATTGCACTGAGCATGTGCAACAAGCCGTTAAACCTCTAGGTCACCCCTAGAGGACGAGTTTTATCTCGTGAGGGTTTTCAGCGGATTACACCCACAAAATCCAAAAAGAAAGAGAAAAAGTTAGTATTTTGAAAAACATTTCTTTTTTTTTTTTGGAAGAGGTGAATATTTGAAGTATATTTGTGAGAGCTTAAGTAATCTATAAGTTATAGGAATATCAAATCTTTCATTCCTAAACTTAGTCTCTATTCAAAATATGTCATCAATTAAAGTAAGGAGTCGAATTGTACTTCTCATCTGGTCTATTAATTTACCCTGAGTCGTATGCACCATCGTGACTGTGAAGTTTACTAAGGGTTTTTCAATATTAACTCCTATGCCTTATATTTATTTATTTTTGGTGAAATTTATTCCTCAATTCCATTAGGCTTTCTAATCTGCCCATGTAACGAGTATTCAGTCAGTGACACCCAAACCGGACAGTTTTAGGGCACCAGGTGAGAAAACACCTCTAAGGACTTAAACACTCGAGCATATAAGGCCACGAAACCAAGGTTTTTATTTATACGATGTACCCCTTTTAGGCGTGAATACCTATGCTTCATGAGGCATAAATACCCAGCTTAATCAGAAGATACACATTTTTTTTATACGATGTACCCCTTTTAGGCGTGAATACCTATGCTTCATGAGGCATAAATACCCAGCTTAATCAGAGGATACACATTTCTTTTTCTTTTTTTTTCAAACTTATCTAATTATCTTTTACATAAATACTAAGGCTTGCTTAGGCCAAAGCACCTAGCTAATCAATAATTAGACTTGTTTTTTTTTTTTATAAGGCATAAGAGTCTTTGTATTTAAACCCTAAGTGTGTAAGTGTATTTTGTGTGCATATGTCATCAAGGTAAATATCAAGACTAAATTACTTTTACAAATTTTCTTCCTGACCCTAAAAATCAAACGAGTTATCTTATTTTGACCAAGTGTAAGAAATCCTAATTATGATTCTCCTATTCCTTAAAATTGACTTAAATTCTTACAAAAAAAATATATCAAAATACTGTCTACCCTTTTCAAAATTTTTTTTCTTTATATATATATATATCCATTTTTTTTATTTTTTTTTATTAGTCATGTTAGAACCCTCCCCCACACTTATCTCATGCATTGTCCCCAATGTATGAAAGAAATGTATAAGTGCATGAAATAAAATGAAAAGGAGGAAAGTTACCGATACACTGGGTCAAAAAGACCCATTACCGTTTCATCTACCGGCACCGATTCCAAGAAAGGTTTAAGGCGTTGACCATTTACCTTAAAGTCATTTCCATTCTTGGGGTCACTGATCTCAACTGCACCGTGTGGAAACACAGTTTTTACAATGAATGGCCCAGTCCATCTCGATTTCAATTTTCCTGAAAAAAGATGAAGCCTAGAATTATAGAGTAAGACTTTTTGTCCGGGGACAAAGGTTTTTCTTACGATGTTCTTGTCATGGAAAATCTTGACTCTCTCTTTAGTGATCCTAGCATTTTCATAGGCTTCATTTCTGAACGCCTCCAATTCGAAAATTTGTAATTTCCGAAGGTCACCGGCCTTAGTCAAGTCAAAATTTAACTGCTTGATTGCCCATAAGGCTCGGTGCTCTAACTCAACGGGCAAGTGACAAGGTTTGCCATAGACTAACCTATAGGGAGACATTCCTAGAATTGTCTTGAAAGCGGTCTTGTAGGCCCATAGAGCATCTACAAGTTTAAAGGACCAATCTTTCCGTTTTGGTTCACAGTTTTCTCCAATATAAGCTTTACTTGTCGATTTGAAACCTCAACTTGCCCACTGGTTTGAGGATGATAAGGTGTGGACAACTTGTGAGTTATGGCATACTTTCGCATAAGGGCTTCAAAAGATCTATTGCAAAAGTGAGTGCCATTATCACTGATGATAGCACGAGGGGTTCCGAAGCGGAAAAAAATGTTATCTTTCAAAAACTTTATGACAACTTTGTTATCATTAGTTTTACATGGAATGGCTTCTACCCACTTGGACACGTAATCCACAGCAACCAATATGTATTGGTTCCCAAATGAATTAGGAAATGGACCCATAAAGTCGATGCCCCAAACATCAAAGAGTTCTATTTCTAGAATTGGGTTGAGGGGCATCATATTTCAGTGTGAGATCCTTCCTACCATTTGGCATCTAGGGCACGTCTTGCAGAATTCATAAGCATCCTTGAATAGAGTGGGCCAATAAAACCCAATTTGGAGCACCTTTTCAGCAGTCTTGCGGGGACCAAAGTGTCCACCGCATGCAAGTTCGTGACAAAAGGACAGAACACTCCTAACCTCCTCATCGGGAATGCATCTCCTAATAATTTGGTCAGAACAGTACTTGAAAAGATACGGTTCCTCCCAAAAGAAATACCGGACTTGAGATAAGAATCGGTAAACATCATTTTTGGACCAATGAGACGGAGTTTGGTTTGTGACTAAGTAATTCACTATATCAGCAAACTAAGGTTCCCTAGAGATGGCTAAGAGATGTTCATCAGGAAAATCCTCATTGATGGGTAATTCGTTGCATGGAGAATTAGGTATCCGTGAGAGGTTTCAGCAACGACATTTTCTACGCCTTTCTTGTCTCGAATCTCAAGATCAAATTCTTGAAGAAGGAGGATCCAACGAATGAGTCGGACCTTGGCATCCTTCTTCATCATGAGGTACCTAAGCGCAGAATGATCGGTGAAAATGGTGGTTTTGGACCCTAGTAGGTAGGGACGAAACTTCTCTAAGGCAAACACTACTGCCAAGAATTCCTTCTCGGTCGTAGTGTAGTTCATTTGAGTATCATTTAGAGTCCTACTAGAGTAGTAGATCACATGCTGCTTGTTATCAATGCGTTGTCCTAGGACAGCGCCTATGGCAAAATCAGAAGCGTCGCACATGATCTCAAACGGCTTAGACCAATCCGGTGCAGATATGATTGGTGCAGAAATAAGCTCACTCTTAAGCTTCTCCCAAGAATTTATGCATTCAGCATCGAAAGTGAAGGACACATCCTTAGCTAACAGATTAGTCAAGGGCCTAGCAATTTTGCTAAAATCCTTGATAAATCGTCGGTAAAAACCAGCGTGTCCTAATGTCCCTTTACCTTAGAAATCGAGTGAAAGTTCTTCCTTTAACTTAGCTTTACACGGCAAAAACTTGAACATTCCCTTATCAAGATCCAATAGAAGGCGAGAATAAGGGAAGAAACAAGTGCACTAATGGTATTGATTGCTAAAATAAAGAAACAACCAATGAGTTTAAGAATGTACCGTGTAGCTTGTGGCTAACGGGTCGTGTCCACAAGGAGGGATGCGATAGAAGCGTTTCGGTGAATTGCTTAGAAACAAAGAATTGTGTTCGTTTTTTAGGAAAAAGAGAAAGGAAGGAAAAGAGATAAAAAAGAGAAATTTCAACTTTTAGAAAAGGATTTGGAGAAGGTGATTTAGAAAGCTTAAGAGTTGTGTTGTTGTTTTATAATAAGAAATCAAATCTGGGCTTACTATCTTACTACTCAATTGTTCATTCTTCTTAAAATATTAAGTCCCTCAAGTTATCATTTGCAAAACTTAAAGTTGATTTTTTTTAGAAAGCTTTAAGTAAAGCACATAAGATGTTAGAAGAGTTGAGTCTTTTTTTTTCTTCAAGAAATAGTGAGAATCAGATATTAAAAGATCAAGCGCGAAGAAGCAAGAATGAATTAAAAATGATTCAAGAGAAGTTCAAGAAAGAATTGTGAATTCAACTGTCCATACCCATCCTCATGTGCCTTCAAGAACACTTTCAAAAAGAAAGGCTTTTAAGTGAGGTATGCATATGAGTCATCGGGACTTTTTCTTTTAAAAACAGAAGAGAAGGAAACAAGAGAGAGTTCGATAGCTAGCCCAGAAAAACCGTTTAGTTATCCATGGAAAACAACAAAGAAAACATAATAATGCACGACATACTGAAACACGAATGGAAGGAAAGGTGGCTTGATTCTTGTATTGCTGTCACTTCAATCTTCAAGTACAAGCTCTCAGTCCTCTCTCTCACAAGTTTTTAGACTGAACTACAAAGTAAACAACAAAATTACAACTTGTGTTCTAGCTAACAGAGAGCCTAGATCATATGAAAATAAAAGCAAAACTTAATCATAGTCTTCGCTACCTTTTTCTTTGCTGAAACATCTATTTATAGCCAAAAACCCAAGGTAGGAGATCCCGGAAGATCGGGGGAGCAAACGCTCCCCCAACTGCATCTGTTAGGCTGCGAAAACGCAGCTTGGGCCGCGTTTCCGCGGCCTTGGTGTGGCCAGGTGGCCACACCAAAGGGGGGGGGAGCTTCTGGTTTGAAGGGGATCTCGCATCTTAAGCTGGTTTTCTTGTTTCTACTTCAACCGTTGACGAAACAACCTTTGATTTCCTGGCTTCAATCGCTCGATTCAGGGAGGATTTTTCTCAACCTTTTGATTTGCCAAGATCTAGCCCAGATTTCTTCATTTCGAATTTATTCTGAATTAATTCAGAATTTGGTGGGCTTTTGGGCTTGTTTCTCCTTTCTTCCTTTAAGCACTTGGGCCTACATTTAGCAAAGAAAATGACAACTTATTAATAGAATTTATTAGCTAACAAGTGTGGTAAAGTGATAATATAAATGCAATGTATGTGACAAATCAGGTATCGACAAAGTTAAAGAATATCTCTAACTTAGAAAAACAAGTTAAGATTACAATCTATAGATCATCAAAAACCCGTTAAGCATGAAATATAAGAAAGGGAATACTTGAAATAAGTTAGAGTTAGAACCCTCGTCTTAAGATGTCATAGCTCGAATTTGCACAAGGCTTGTTTGACACTATTAACTCATTTGGATTATCAATCAAGTTGTTAGAGATTACTGGGTTTTAGCCATGCAAATGAAAGAGTTAGTTAGACATAAGTAGGAAAAGAAACAACAAAAGAAAAGAAGTAAAGAGAAAGAGTATTTCGCTAAAACAAGAAAGTAAAAGCAAAAAGAAAAATACCAAGTAAATGGAAAGAAGAAAGAGAAATAGGTCACGAGGACCAAGTCAGAATAAAATCTCTCGTGTTTGCGTTTGCATTTTTCTGAGATTTATTGTTCATTTTCCTTTCCTGCAAGTATCTTTTATTAAAAGTTTATAAACAATATTCATCTCTGTTTTAGTGTTTGTGTTGTCTTGTTTATAGATCCTACATTTAATATCAGAGCCAAGTTGCAGTGTTCAAGGTTGGCAACGGAGTTTCCTTCATCACAATTCAAAAAGGACATTCTACACAGTGTCCACCAGTATTTGATGGATCAAACTACAACTACTGAAAGTGTAGAATGAAGATCTACTTACAATTAGTCAACTACAAACTATGAAACATATTAGAAGCACCATACACCAAGCCGACCATCAATTATAATGTGTGGAGTGAAGAGCAAAAGAAGTCTATAAATCTTGATGCCAAAGCAATGAATGCGCTTTTCTGTGCCTTGAACAAAGAAGAATTCAATCGGGCGTCAGCAGCCACACCTGCAAATCAAATATAGCAGATTTTACAGGTAACACATGAACGTATAAATAATAAATAAAGTTAAAGAATCTAAAATCTCTGTTCTTGTTCACAGGTTTGAACTCTTCAAAATGAAGGAGAATGAAACCATTGCAAAAATGGTTACAAGGTTCACCAACATTACAAATTTCTTAGTAGCCCTTGGAAAGAAATACACTCAAGTTGAAAAAATTAGAAAGATTTTTCGTGTACTCACATCAGATTAGGAGAAGAAAACTACTGTAATAGAAGAAGCAAATGACCTCTCAATAATGTCACTAGAAAACCTTATTGATAATTTAATGGCATATGAAGTTCAACTTAAAGATAGGAAGAAGGATGAATAACAACTTCAATCCAAGAAGAAAGTACTTACCTTCCATACATCCTCAGATATGGACAATTCAGATGATGATGAAAAGGACATGGCAATACTCTCAAGAAAATTCAGAAAGTTCTTGAAACAAGATAAGTTTAATCCTATTTGTTTTAATTATAATAAACCAGGTTACATAAAGAAGGATTGCCCATTGCTAAAACACAAAGGGAACTTTAAGTTCAACAAATTCAATAAAAAGAAGAAATATTATCAGACAACTTGGGAGAATAGTGATTCATCTTCCTCTGATGAAGAAGAAGCTACTGAAACCACCAATGTCTGTTTTATGGTTTAAAAAGATGAGGTACAAGAATATGATGAATTATTGAATGTATTTCATGAATTATATGATGATCTTAAGAATGAAAAGATTAAAAATAAAGTTTTAACAAAGGAAAATGAAAGACTCAACAAAGAAAATTCACTTTATGTTTCTCAAATGTCTTCCTTAAATTCTCAAAAAACTAACTTTGAAAAGGTTATTTCACTTTTCAAAAAAGATAATGAGAATTTCTTAAAAGAGAATGCTTTGCTTAAAAGAGAAATTATTTCTTTAAACTCTAGAATTTCTATTTTAGATAAAGAAATGACAAGTTTCAAAATTAAATATGAAGAAATTTGAAAATATGACAAAATTTAATAAGAGAAAAGAAAATTTAAATGATTTATTGTCTTATCAAAAGATGTCAAATAATCATTTTGGTCTTGAATTTTCAAAAGATAAGTTTGAAAAACTTACACATTTTGGTCTTGGATTTTCAAAAGATAAGTTTGTGGTCTTGGATTTTCAAAAAATAATGTTGGAAAATTTTCACATTTTTATCATAATCCATATAATTATTTTGTGAAAAAAATACTGATACTATTTCAAAAAGAAGGAACAAATATATATGGATTCCTAAAAATCTAAATAATATGAATAAAACTGCTTATATTGCATCGTATATACATCATGTATGTAATTCTTGTAATTATGTTTATACTAACAAATGAAAACCAAATTCAAATTAGATTTGGGTTCCAAAAGGCTAATGTTTTGACCTTTTCATGATGGGTACCATTCAAATGTTTATCTTATAGGTAGCTTATAAAGAAAAAGTGGATACTTGATAGTAGTTATTCCAAACACTTGATAATGCAAAATATAATGTATCATATATGTATGCCATGATATATTTTTTGCAGGGGGAGAACACTTGTTATCTATATTTATTATAACCTGTTCTCTGTAGGGGAGTTTTTCTCTATAGGGGGATTTTTTTTGAACACAGCTTGTTATCATCAAAAAGGGGGAGAGTGTTGGAACTTATATTTTGATGATAACAATTGTGGTGCAGATACATTGGAGCTCTATCTCAGAAGCTAGTGATGAGTTCTAATTGCTCAAGATTATTCAAGGATATTTACTATTTTTGTGTATTTTTAGAAATTTATTAAAAGCCTGGATCACACATACAAAATAGTCTGATGGTCGACTAACTCCTTTTATAGCCGACTAACATATCTTTTAGTCGACTTATTATAGTCTATAGTCGACTAAGTCTCTCCACAGAAAAATATCAGTTCTCTGTTTCTTGATGATCGGGGCGAAATAAGCACTTGAAAACGTGTATTTTATGAAATCAGTAAAATTGTATGTGTGCTAATGTTCCCTCGATACTTCCATTATAGCATTGGCTCAACGGGTCGAATCCACAAGGACGGGAGGCGATAGAAGCATTAACAGTCTTTATTCACGTGTTATGTTAACAATTCTTCTTTGTTTAAAGAATGAAAAAGAAAACAAAAGAAAAGAAATCCAGAAGTGATAGATGGAGAAGGGCGATGAAACGGCGATGTGAAAACAAAGAGAAATGGTTTTGAAAACTAAAAGAAGATGAAACAAAAATGAACTAAGAGGATGGTAAAATTAACGATAGAAAAAATGATAAAAGAGTTTGGAATTGGTTTTTAAAACAAGATAAAAGAATACTCATGGCTACTAACTACCAATTGCTCCACTAACCATGCTAACCTCTTAGTGATAGTTGCCTCACATGGATCCTTGGCCATCACTAGTCCTTGGCTTCAAGAGACGATACAAAGTATGGCTCATAAGATTGTTCTTCTACATTCAAATAACACATCCATACCACATAACAAGTTGCAAGCTACTATTAAATCATCAAAACCAGTTAGAGGTGAGCATGAAATAAAGAAGATATTGCAAGTTAGCAAGTTAGTAGGTTAGGTGTTAGAATTGTTAGAATGTTAGAATCCATCATCATGAGCCATCAATGGCTCTTACAAGAGCAAGGCCTTGTAGAGGCTATTAGATTCATGTGGATTATCAAGTAAGTGGTTAGATGGTTAGTGGTTAGTAGTTAGATTGCCATGAGAAGAAAAGTTAGCAAAGCATCATGTAAAAGATGAAGAAGATTACAATAGAGAAGAAATGAGACACCTTTACATAGATTGTCACCATCTATTACATCAATCTCTCTTTCCCTCTCTGAATCTCTCAGCCCTAATACATGAATCTAAAAGAAAATAAAATACAAAAGAAAGAAGAAGAACACCTACACTACACTACACTAACCTAAGAGATAGAAAACCTAGCCTAATTCCAAATCTGCTCGCGTTTTGGGCCTCTACTTGGGTATATATAAGGCAAAACAAGCTTCTAGAAGACGAGACGAGGCCACGTGTCGAAGATCGACGCATGGCCCCACCAAATTGCCTTGGAACGCGGCTATTGCCGCGCTTCCGTGGCAATACCAGGGACCTAGGTCCCTGATGTTGGTGCATGGCTTCGTGTCGCTTCTAGGACCTTCTCAGTATACTTGATTCGGTATATTCATCCGGATCTTCATCTGACATGCGCAAAGGTCTAGGTTCAATGCATCTTCTAGAAATTTTCTTACTTGACCTCCAAGAAATGCGGATTTAATTACCCAAAATGAGTTTAATTAAGCTCTTATTACCCATTTGCCCTCCTTGTCTTGATTATCTGCAAGAGAGACCAAAATGCGCTTTAGACTGACATTTTATTCATAAATTAGTAAGAAAATGCGATATAATAATACAAAATTGTAGGCTAATCATACCCCCACACTTATCTTTTACTTGTTCCGAGCAAAACAACAAAAGAAAAACTATACTATAAATGTTATTACACCACTTTCGTAGGTGACGCGATTGCACTGAGCACGTGCAACAAGCCGTTAAACCTCTAGGTTACCCCTAGAGGAGGAGTTTTGTCTCCTGAGAGTTTTCAGTGGATTGCACCCACAAAATCCATAAAGAAAGAAGATAAATATTAGTATTTTGAAAACACATTTTGAAAGAGAGATAAGTTTACAAAATATTTTTGCAAAAATATAAGCGACTAAGGTCATAAGTCCACCAAAAATTATTCTTTCTTAAACTTAGTCTATATGCAAGCTCTTGTCTTCAATTAAGGTAAGAATTCAAATTGGATTGAATATTTTATCTTTCATACAACCTAGATAATATGCACTTTGTGATAGTGAAAATTTCTGGGATATCAACTCTAACCACCAAGCCATTTATATACATATATTTTTTCTTTTTCTTTTTTCCCCTTAGTTTTCTTAGGCTTTCTAGTTCACTCGGGTAGTGAGCCTTTAACTAATGACTCCCAGACCGGACGGTTCTTAGGGCATCAGATGAGAAAACATCCATCAGGTTTAAGGACTTGAGTAAACAAGGCCACAAAACTAAGAGGGATTATTTGTTTCTTATGACCACCGTTAGGCGTGAATAATCATGCTTCTTGAGGCATAGTTATCCAACTTAATAAGTGATTTTCTTTTTATTTATTTTTTGCTTTATGGCATTTTAGGTCTTTGTTTTCATCCCAAAAAAGTGTAAGTGTGAAGTGCATACTATCTAAGGCAAAAAATTCAAGATAAAATTATCTCTCCAATTTATCTTACTTAGCCTATAATCTTAAACAAGATCTATTATTTTGACTAGGTTTAAGATGTTATATTTAAGGTTTTCTTAATTTTTAAGATTATCTTAATTTTCTTTAAAAATAGATCAAAACATTGTCTCTTATTTCAAAAAATTTTTAAAGAAAGAAAAATCCTATACAAAAGGGAAGATTTCTAAAAGTATCCTAAAAGAAGTGAAAAAGAAAGAAAATCTAAAAAAACTCTATGTTAGAAAATCCTCCCCCACACTTATCTCATGCATTGTCCTCAATGTATCGTGAATGTATGTATACATGAAACAAATAGAGAGGGAAGGAAAAATCACCTCAAGGTGGTGGTTCCAGTGGTGGTCTGATTGGTCCACGAAATGCGGCCTAATCCAATTTACGTGAAATCCGGAGGAACCCACCAGAGCCCTTTATAATACAACCCATTATTATGATGTATATATGAATGATTTTATTAAAAATTTTGCCCCATCTAATTTTCAAAATAATTTCAGAGTCATTATTTTCAACACCTTTGTCCCAAAATAGAGTATAAAAAGATGGAATGATTGATTTGGGCTCAAGAAGTACATGAACTAATATCGACTCAAGAATTTGACTTAAGTAAAGTAAAGACTCAGGAGTCCATATTGATTCAGGAATCGGGTCCAAATCAAGAAATTGAAATTCAAGTCCACATTCATTCCCCCACAATGGAATGTGACTTTCTAAGATAGGTGATTCAAGTTCAAGAATAACAGGTATGGGAACCAAAACTGACTCTAAAATGTTGCTCAAGTTGGGTAACAAAACAGGAGTCAATATTGATTCAAAAATTTGAACTGGATCACAAATTTGAGAATCTAGGTCACATTCCTCATTAAGTTCAATTTCATAAAAGTGAGAACTTGCCAATTTGTCAATGGGACTTTCAATAAGTATGAAATTGGTCAAGTTCAATTTGTTGATCATAAAAGATTGGCGATTCTATTTCACGATGGATTGGCACATGATCCAATGTTGACTCGGGAAAAATCCTGAAATCCGGTAAAAACACATCAGTCATTATGGAATCAGGCAGTGAAATTGAATTACCAAGTTGATGTTCAGGATCATATTCATGCTCAAGTTCAATCTCAGGAAAAGGATAACTTGCCAAAATATCAATGAAATTTTCAACATTTGAAGTTTGATCAAGTTCAGATGGGTGTGCTGAAATTGAATCTTGGTTTTCAAAATGACAAGAGTCCTGAGTCAGATTAATAGAGTTAGGGATAGCTAAATTGGTCAAAGGTTGATATGATAGAGTTTTCTCATTCCTATAAATGCTAACCAATTGACTTAATTATGTTTCCAACCTATTGATAGACTGAGTAGAAGATTTTTAAAATTGTATCGCGGACTCCTGCAAGATTTCTATACTTTTTTCTAGATGTGATGTGTCTTCAAGTGGATGCTCTAGAAAGGTAGTATAGGAGTCTTGGTTCCCAAAATAACAAGAGTCATTGGACAAATTGATAGAGTTAGAGATATCTGGACTGGTCAAAAGTTGATAAGAGAGAGTTTTCTCATTCCTAAAAATGTTGACCAATTGACTTAATTGTGTTTCCAACCTATCAATAGGCTGAGAAGAAGATTTTTGAAATTATAACGCAAACTCCTGCAAGATTTTTATACTCTTTTCTAGATATGATTTTTCTTCAAGTGAATGGTCCAGAAAGGGAGTATAAGAATCTTAGTTTTTGAAAGATAGTAAAGATTGTGAGTCCAACATATTTTGAGATTGAAGCTCAGACTCACGAAAGCACTCTATACTCATTTTCAGGGTAGATGGTTGGTTATGTTGAATAGGTGAAACTGAGGATGAATTATGAAAATATTGTGGAATTGGTGAATTGAGCTTCTTTTGTTGGGACTCAAGCATGGCTTCTATATTTTTTTCGAACTCACATTTTTCTTCAAAATTAGGAAATGGAGATTATGAAAATTGTGAAAATTATGGACAAGGTGGTGGAAAATTTGACTCGGGGAGGTGAATCCCCATTGACTCTGTGAAGAGTGAAAATTATCTTAGAAATTATGGTTATAAGATTGGGGGTATGGGTTGTATTGATTCGGATAAGTCCAACCTGATGTATTTAGTTGGTTCATATTGTAAAAAATCGGGATGAAATTATCCGAAACAAATGGGGTCGGTGTGAAATATGGATTCATATTAGGATTGAAAGAATTGTTGTTGTTGAATTCCATTTCATAAACAATCACAAACAAAAATGAAAAAGCAAACAAGCAAACAAAAAGAAAGAAAAATTCAAAACCAAGCCTATACTAAGGTTGACCTAGACCTATATGACTCCTAACCGGTCGATTACCCGGGGGAGGTTATTGCTTGAATCTGACCATAAGCTAATCGGTCAGGTAGTGGCAAAATACTATGGGAGGTATCTGTGCGTAAGCAACGGGCCTTAATTACGCCAAACCACGGTATCTTCGAGGCGTAACCTCTTAATCCCCAACCTTAGACTCCAATTTCACAAGAGTAAGATTCAAAATAAGTTTCACCCTCGGTCAATCTCTTAATGAGTCCGAGATGTCCCTAGGGGCCAACGTCTATCAATTTTTATTAGGGCTTGGGTTGGTGAGTGGGCAGGTGATTTTTGGGTTAAGGAAGGGTGATGAAATCCCACCTTATCTTGTATGGGTTTTGCACTTAAGTTCAATTCGTGCAAGTGTACAATATAGACAAGAATAATACAAAAGGCGAGTAAATCACCCACGTGTTTGTCCTATGCTATATGCAATGCCATATGTACAGCTCAATTTAGATCACAACAACAGAACAAAATATAGTATATTGGAATTGAATTGACACGTGCCTAAATGCAAATGTCTAAACTGTTTTAAAAGCGTCTAAATACCGTATTTTAGTTCTTTAATTTATGATAGTATGTAGGCAATCAAAGCAGGAAAGTAATAGTACAGATCCACTTACAATGAACACAGCCCAGGACAACAAGATACACAATGATCACAAAATCACCGCGTTTGTGCGGCAAAAGTCGTGTTTGCGCGGCTTTTTTTAGAAGCTGGGTCCCTGCTTTCTAGAGTAGGGAGATGCAAAACTAGTGTTTGTTCTGCAATGTTAAGCTCCTATAAAGATTATCCTGCACACCAAAACAGAGAAGAAAATGTTAACAAAAATGTGAGATCAAAACCATTCCCGTCCCCGGTAACGGCGCCAAAAATTTAATCGGGGCGAAACCAGCACTCGAAAACGTGTATTTTATGAAATCAGCAAAATTGTATGTGTGCTAATGTTCCCTTGATACTTCCATTATAGCATTGGCTCAACGGGTCGAATCCACAGGGACGGGAGGCGATAAAAGCATTAACAGTCTTTATTCACGTGTTATGTTAACAGTTCTTCTTTGTTTAAAGAATAAAAAAGAAAATAAAAGAAAAGAAATTCAAAAGTGATAGATGGAGAAGGGCGATGAAACGGCGATGTGAATACAAAGAGAAATGGTTTTGAAAACTAAAAGAAGATGAAACAAAGGTGAACTTAGAGGATGGTAAAATCAATGATAGAAAAAATGATAAAAGAGTTTGGAATTGGTTTATAAAACAAGATAAAAGAATATTCATAGCTACTAACTATCAATTGCTCCACTAACCATACTAACCTCTTAGTGATAGTTGCCTCACATGGATCCTTGGCCATCACTAGTCCTTGGCTTCAAGAGACGATACAAAGCATGGCTCATAAGATTGTTCTTCTACATTCAAACAATACATCCATACCACATAACAAGTTGCAAGCTACTATTAAATCATCAAAATCGGTTAGAGGTGAGCATGAAATAAAGAAGACATTGCAAGTTAGCAAGTTAGTAAGTTAGGTGTTAGAAATGTTAGAATTCATCATCATGAGCCATCAATGGCTCTTACAAGAGCAAGGCCTCATAGAGGCTACTAGATTCATGTGGATTATCAAGTAAATAGTTAGATGGTTAGTGGTTAATAGTTAGATTGTCATGAGAAGAAAAGTTAGCAAAGCATCATGTAAAAGATGAAGAAGATTACAATAGAGAAGAAATGAGACACCTTTACATAGATTGTCACCATCTATTACATCAACCCCTCTCTTTCCCTCTCTAAATCTCTCAGCCCTAATACATGAATCTAAAAGAAAATAAAAATATAAAAGAAAGAAGAAGAACACCTGCACTACACTATACTAACCTAAGAGATAGAAAACCTAGCCTAAATCTAAATCTGCTCGCATTTCGGGCCTCTACAGGGTATATATAGGCAAAACAAGCTTCTAGAAGACGAGACGAGGCCACGCGTCGAAGATTGACGCGTGGGCCCACCAAATTGCCTTGGAAACGCGGCTATTGCCTGGTTTTCGTGGCAATACCAAGGACCTAGGTCCGTGGTTTTGGTACGTGGCTTTGTGTCGCTTCTAGGACCTTCTTGGTATACTTGATTTCGGGTATATTCATCCGGATCTTCGTCTGATGTGCGCAAAGATCTAGGTTCAATGCATCTTCTAGAAATTCCCTTGCTTGGCCTCCAAGAAATGTGGATTTAATTACCCAAAAATGAGTTTAATTAAGCTCTTATTACCCATTTGTCCTCTTTGTCTTGAGTATCTGCAAGAGAGACCAAAACACGATTTAGACTGACATTTTATTCATAAATCAGTAGGAAAATACGATATAATAATGCAGAACTGTACACTAATCAGTTGACTGTAAGCAACATTAGTCGACTAACCTTTTCTGCTGGTCGACTAATTTTAATTTTCAGAGACTTATCATTCTGTGTCAGCCTTCTATAGTCGACTTGATCTTTAGGCTAGTCAACTAGCCTAGGAAAAAATTCTTATATTAGTCGACCACTCTCATTACCTAGTCGACTAACTATAATTTCTGACTGTTATTCAGTTTTAATTTTCTAGTATTTTCTCCAACGTTCTGATTTTCAAATTTGAGTTGATAACTTCCCTAACTGATCATTGATTTCACCTATAAATAGGGATATTGTCCTTGGATGTAATCACCAATTGAAATTATTAGTTTTCTATCCAAAACTTTATTGAAAATTCTAATTTTCAGAAAACTAATTTCTACTTTCTGTTCTTCATACAATTTTAATTCTTTTGTAAAGAATTCTGAGAGTCCTCCTATAAGATACCTTATTCACAATCATGTATAAGTTTCAAGGCTTATAGGATACATTATAATCAATCAAAGAGTTGTTGTCTTCTTGGTGTAGAGAAGAGTTGTACATATTTGATAAAGGGTATTTTGTCAAGTGGTGTACAAGGAGTTGATTTTGGGGCGGGTTGCTTGGGATGGACTAGGTCACGAGGACCAAACCAGGGTAAAATCTCTCATATTTGCGTTTGCATTTTTCTAAGATTTATTCTGTGCATTTTTCTTTCCTGAAAGTATCTTTTATTAAAAGTTTATAAACACTATTCATCTCTGTTTTAGTGTTTGTGTTGCCTTATTCATAGATCCTACAACTTTTGCTTTGTCCTTGGACTTCCTATTGGTAACAGTAATCCAATGCTGGACTTCCACGAGATCCAGATGAACCCATATGACCTCTCCTTGAAGACTAGAAACAAGTACAAAAAATTTCTCCCGCTGGTGGTGTGGATCTGTATTGACCACCCTTAGTTCTCCTTTCGGGATGAGAACTACTCCGGTTAGCGTTGGAGGTTGTACCCCGAATTGTAGGAATGACGTTATGTTAGCTGTCACTTTCTTCTTCTCCGGGCAGAACTTGAGCACCTCCGCATCAATCAAAACTTAGAGAATGTCTTTGATGATGTAACAACTTTTGGTAGGGTGCCCCAGCATCCTGTGGTACAAGCAGTAATTGGGGTTATCGGTCTTACCCACCTCCTCAGGATGTCTAACTTCAGGAAGCTTTAGTCTGTTGCTCTTGTTGAGTAATTTGAATAACGAATCGACATGCTCGTCTTTGAAGGAGTACAGTGATGTGTGCTTTTTATATACATGTTTTACATTACTTTTTAGGACTATCATTTACCATATTTAATGTTGCATGGGTATTTTGAGTGTTATTTTACAGATTTTAGGTCAAGACCAAATTAGAAGAAAAAGAGCAAAAATTGACAAATTGGCGATATCAAGTGAACAAAAGAGATGCAGAACTAGATATCTGAAGCAGAGTTGGAATATCTCATTAGGGCCTTCATGCAAAATCAGAAATTTCACAAAAATCTGGGACTGAAATGGATCAAGAGTTTAGCCACCCAGCCGTATATTTCGGCCAAGCAGTTGTGGACCAGTCAACGAGAATGCCAGCTCAAAGGTCAACACGAGTCAAAAAGTGGAGCATCAATACAGCCACAAGTTCGGCCCAGTGGTCGTAATTTTGGCCAGCTGGCCGTACTTTAGCAACGATTGCGGATAAATTTTTTTCACTAATTCGTGTAAATTAAGAAACCTAGGTTTTTGTATTTGATTAGGGTTTGACTATTTTCTATTCTATATAAACGCCACCAAGCCTCTTGTAACATATACAATTTAATTCTATTTTTTATTTTGAGCGAAAATTAATAAAATTTTGCTATTGGCCATTAATTCTCAGAGTACTTTCAGAAGAAAATTCTTCAAGATTTCACTTTATTAGTGCTCTCTTACCTTTCTTTTACTTTTCTTTCAATTGATTCTATTCCATGATCTCTTTCAATTATAATGTGTTTTATTTTCATAGTTATGAACTAATTTTCTTTAGCTAGGGGCATGATGTAGGAATTGTATTGATGACATGAGATTATATTTTGTGCAAATTCTCCTATATGTTTATGAAGTTTAAATCTTTTATATGCTAAGCTATTAAATCTTGTGCTTTATGTTATAATTGCTGCGCATAATGAATCAGAAGGTTAGGTTAGAACCCGAGAGGAGATAACTTAGCAAAACCTTCTAGGATTAACAACCATAATTTGAAACATTGAGACGTAAGAGTTGTGCAGTCAAGTAGGAAAATCTATCATACTTAATGCATCTTCTGACTAGCAATCTACTAGATCGAGAAATTGTGGATTCTAAATTTAGAAAATAAAATTGGTATTGTTCGAGAAAAAGTACTGATTAGGATAGAGAATTCCGATTGTTAGCATGAATAGGATGAATCGGTACAAGCATAATATTTTATCTGATTACAGTTACCGAAATCATTACCCTAATTCTTTTCATAATTAAATCAAACTTCTTTAGTAGTATTTTAATCATAATATCTTCCAATTAAATTAATTATTCAAATAGAACTAAGAAAGATTAAGTTGATACTAGAAACAACAATCCTCGAGGGAACGATACTTTACTCACAATTATATTACTTGAAAATGATTGGTACACTTGTCATTCGAATCCACACATCAAGTTTTTAGCGTCGTTGCCAGGGATTGTATAATTTTCAATATTAACAATATCGATTATTATTCTACTTTGAATTCTGTTTGCAGATCAAATATTAAAAATCTTTTTCTCAACAGAACACAGAGTTCGGTCAGGCAGCCAAAAATTCAGCCAGGTAGCCGAACTCTTGTTCTAAATAGAGGTATATGGAGTACAACAATTATCAATGGTCTTCACAAAGATTTGAGCCAATGCAAACATGTTCGTGATGTGGAGGAAATCACGATCCTATGGTTTTTCCATATTTTCTCAACACCTACATCTACAATCCTGCTCGAGAAAATCATCAAAATTCTTTGTGGAGCGACAACCATCATGTTATCGAGCCTCAATCTTTGTGCCTCAAGAGAAGAAGTTCAGTTTGGAAGATACTATGGAAAGCTTAAATATAACTTTCAAAAGTTTTATGGAGTTTTCATGTTCCTTGCAAAGTAATTCCAAGGTAGATCATGAAGGGCAAAATGAGAAGATCATCTCGGGGCAACCACAAGAATTTTTCAAAGAAGTCGAAGCGCATGAGGATGAAGAATCAAACATCAAGGAGGATTTTGGGTGGTTCTCTAATTATGAGAAGTCTATCTCAGTAAAGAAGATACAAGAAATAGAGACCACATAATAAGAAGATAAAGACATAATATCTAACTGAAAAAATTTCAAGAGCAACTGCCTAAAACGTTCGACTATGTAGCCAAACTTTCAGCTGAATAACCGTCCTCCTGTTGAACTAGAGTTTCTGTTTATTCCAGAACTTCCTCCAGATTTTTCACCAAGCAGTGAAGAACCTGAAGTTCAAAAGTTGTACTCAAAGTTAGAGTTCCTTTCGAAAGAAAGAAACTTGATTTGAGTATCTACACTTTTGATGAGACATCGATTGAGCAATCTTTCGAAGAGACTTTACTTGATGCATCACCAAGTTTTTATAATGTCAAGTATTTGTCTAAATATATTGGATGTGTCTTTTTGCAAGTTGACGATGCTTTGCCCCATGATGCTGCTGATGATGAGATGATCCGTTGCATGAAAAGTTTAAAGATGACGAAACAAAAGAAATATAAATCGAAATTGAAGAAAGTAAAAAAACATAGTGGATAGACTTAACGAAAAGTTGATGAAGAGGTTGAGTACATCTAAATCTCCTCTGAAGAGAACGCATTGAGAAAGTGGAAAGCGTTCTCGTGGACAGAATCGATGAATAAAGGTAAGGAGATTAATTTGTTGTAAATATGAATACTAACTGTTTTTTTTTCCTTTTCTTTTCTTTACCCTAGCCCAAACCAGAGTTTCAAATTAGAAATAGAACTACAAGATGAACCAATTTGATGAAATAAAGTTGCCAAAAAAATTTGAGGATCAAAAGAGTAAAAAGTACGGCTGGGTAGCTGAATTTACGGCTACGTAGCTGAACAATTTCAGAATTATAGGTTCAAATTTTTTTCAGATAAGTATTTCTCCTGTGGGTTATTTATGAACATGACTATTTTCTACAAATTGATATACATGATTTTTTATTACTTTTTACATGTTTCAATTAGCATACGTTAATTTTGGGAGTGATATTTATTTGCTATTCTACATGTGATATGGATTCATCTTGTACTACATAAGGACATGTCAAGGTTTAGGTATGGGGGAGGGGTCTCAGATTTTTTTATTTTACTTTTTCTTTATTTTTAGGTTAGAATATTTTTTTATTTATTTCTTTCTTTTTAGGATTTTTTTCTAGATTTTTCTTTTTCTTTCACTAACTGAAAAATTTCAAATTTCAATAAGTTTATCTAGTTTTAACGAATTTAGTGACCATATAGTTTGAATTGGATAGGCATATCAATTTGATAGATTCCCTAATTCTTTGAGAAGAGATGAAAAATCTAAATATTGAATACCATCAAGAATTTGTTTACGTGAATATGCATCTTATCTACACTTGCACATTGGTTTAAGCTTAGGATAATGAGGATTACTTAGTACTTGAAAAAAGAAAAGAAAAGAAAAGATTATTGATTAGCTAGATACTTTGGCCTTAAGAAACCTTTGTATTTACGCAAAAGATAGACAGGTAAGTTGAAAAAAATATAAAAAAATTATGCGTATTAACAAGTCTAACGATCAATTAGTTAAGTATCCTGGCATCAGGAAGCCTTAATATTTACACGAAAGATAATTGGATAAGTTATATGTATGAACAAAAAAGTGCTTAAAGGGCGACAAAGTGATAATACTTCGAAACTTCTATATTGTAAAAAAAAGAGTTTAAATATGAAAAGTTTGAATCAAAGTTTCAAGTTAAGAGGTATCACATGTTCACAAAAATGCATAGGATAAAAAAACTTAGGAAAGATGGTGGGATATATTAGAATTTGAATCTCTAGGATAAGAAGATGGGATTTATTGACAGGAGATTGAACTTGAAAAAGATTACTTATGGAAACTCTTGAACTTATTTTCTATTGATGCTTATTGATTTAAAAATATTTTTCTTTTTCTTTCTACTTATTCTTTTCTTTCTTTATTTTCAGTTATTCTTATTTTTCTTTATCCTTATTCCTTAATCTCTTTATATTCTTTTCTTTGAATTTTGTGGGTGTAATTCACTGAAATCCCTCACTAGACAGCACTCGTCTACTAGGGTAACTTAGGGGTTTAACGACTTGTTGCATGTGCTAAGTGCAACCGTGATTCCTACGAAAGTGAGTTAGGATTTTTATTTTATTTTTAGGATTTTAGTTTTTCTTTTTCTTTTTAGATTAGGAGTTTTGCTCGAGGACTAGCAAAAGTAGGTATGGGGGTGTGATGTGTGCTTTATATACATGTTTTTAGGGTGCCACCGGATACGGATTATCCGCGGATATCCGCATCTGAATCCGCCTCCAATCTGGATACGGATATTATTTTTTCACATCCGTCAATATTCATATCTGTATCCGTATCCAAAAGGTAGGTGCGGATACGGATATCGTAAAAGTAATATCTTATTCGTATCCGATCCGATATCCGAATGTTGCGTGCTTCATAATGATATCGGTATGGAGAAGACTATTCTTTAATGGAATAAGGTATTAAATTTTGATATTTTGAGTTTGTGAAAAAGTAATAGTGAAAAGTATTCGATTCTTGCAAGAGCACCACATGATATTTTGAGTATTTCGACATCAACCATGTCATCCGAATCGGCATTTAGCACCGGAGGAAGTGTAATCTATTGTTATAGAAGTCAAATGACAATGAATACGATGAATGTATTAATATGTACACAATAATATCATAGTATGTATCACATTTAATATTGTAGTAGATGAGATAAAAAATAATATAAGCATTTCTTTTTAATTTATCTTTAACCATATCCATTTTTAACATATCCGATTAGTATCCACATCCGATCCGCTAATATCTGATTTATATCTGATATTCGATTTTGGCGGATACGGATATCATTTTTTCACATCCGCCAATATCCATATCCGTATCTGTATCCGAAGGTTGGGTGCGGATATGGATATGGTAGAGGTAATATCCGATCTGTATCCGATCCGATGGCACCCCTGCATGTTTTACATCACTTTTTATGCCTATTATTTGCCATATTTAATGCTGCATGGATATTTTAAGTGTTATTTTGTAGATTTTAGGTCAAGAGAAAATTAGCAGAAAAAGAGTAAAATTGACAAATTGGCGATATCAATTGAACAAAAGAGATGCAGAACCAGATATCTGAAGCAGAGTTGGAATATCTCAACAGGGTCTTCATGCAAAATCAAAAATTTCACAAAAATCAGGAACTGAAATGGACCAAAAGTTCGGCCACCCAGCTGTATAAGCAGCTGTGGACCAGTCAACAGGAATGCCAACTCAGAGGTCAACACGAGTTAAAAAGTAGAGCGTCAATACAGACAGAAGTTTGGTCCGGTGGCTGTAATTTCGGCCAACTAGCCGTACTTTGGCGGCGATTGTGGATAAAAATTTTCCAGTAATTCGTATAAATTAAGAAACTTAGGTTTTTGTATTCGATTAGGTTCTATTGTTCTCTATTCTATATAAACGCCGCCAAGCCTCTTGTAACATATACAATTTAATTCTCTCTTTTATTTTGAGCGAAAATCAATAAAATTATACTGTTAGCCATTAATTCTCAGAGTATTTTCAGCAGGAAATTCTTCAAGGCTCCATCTTTATTGGTGCTTTCTTACCTTTCTTTTACTTTTCTTTTAATTGATTCTATTCCATGATCTCTTTCAATATTATAATGTGTTTTACTTTTTTAGTTATGAACTAATTTTTCTTAGCTAGGGGTATGATGTAGGGATCGTATTGATGATATGAGATTATATTTTGTGCAAATTCTCCTATGTGTTTTATAAAGTTTAAATTTTTTATATGCTAAGCTGTTAAATCTTGTGCTTTATGTTATAATTGGTGTGCACAATTAATCAGAAAGATAGGTTAGAGTTCGAGAGGAGATAACTTAGAAAAAGCTTCTAGGATTAACAACCATAATTTGAAACGTTGAGATGTAAGAGTTGTGCGGTCAGGTAGGAATATTCATCATACTTAATGCATCTTCTGACTAGCAATCTACTAGATCGAGAGACAGTGAATTCTAGATTTAGAAGATAGAATTGATATTGTTCGAAAGAAGATACTGATTAGGATAGGAAATTTCGATTGTTAGCATGAATAGGATAAATTAGCACAAGCATAATATTTTATCTGATTACAAATATCGAAATTATTACCCTAGTTCTTTTCATAATTAAATCAAACTTCTTTAGTAGTATTTTAATCACAACATCTTCCAATTAAATTAATTATTCAAATAGAAATAGGAAAGATTAAGTTAATACTTGAAACAAACAATCCTCAAGAGAACAATACTCTACTCATTATTATATTACTTGAAAATGATTGGTACACTCGCTATTCGAATCCATACATCATACCGCTTGTTGGCGTGCGGTTGGCTTGAAGAGCTACCCCCTCTAGCTGGTCAGGGCTTAAAGGGAGATTTTTTCTCTGTCGCCAGTGTGTCCTTCCTTTTAGCTTGGAAAGAAGTTTCTGGTGCGCACCTTGTCGACTTCTCGGGTCTGGGTTTGTTTTCTTCTGCCTTAACCCTGTGACAATCTCCTACCTGCTCGCCTTACTGGACCAACAGGTTTCAGATATGGCTTTCAGCCACTCCTATCTAAGCTAGGAGTGAGGTTTACAAATTGTGATGGCATGTTCCCACCAGGGTGGCCTGGGTCATACTGCTGGGACATCGGAGTGCCATATTTCAAAATCTATCTACAAATACTTTAACTGACTCTCCTTTTCGTTGCCTCGTCACTAGGAGCGTTGGCATGGTAATTTCTGAGTCATCTTCGAAGAAGCAGGTGAGGAAAAGCTTCTCCAGATCACCCCAGTTCTTGATAGAGCCTTCTGGGAGCTTCATGAACCATTCAAAAGCGATTCTCTTCAAAGTGCCGATGAATAAGCGTACTAGGATGGCATCATTTGATACTACATTCCCTGTCTGAGACTTGAAGTAGTATATGTGCTGCCGTCTAAGGCCTGTAGGGTCGGAGCTTTGAACTTAGGAGGGTATAGGACAAGATCCCACTCAGTCGGGTATGGTCGGACCACTCCTGCTTCTTAGAGGCCTTTCTGATTGGCGAGGGCTTCAAGACGTTGTTCCAGTTTACTCATCCTTTTGGAATGAATGCTTGTATTCTCTGAATTGCCTTCCTCTTCAGATGGAAGCTTGGATGACTCAGAGTTGGAATGCTTCTCCTCCTCCTCAATATATGCAGAAGATGAGCTTTTTCCTTCCTTCCGTTTGCCTTTGGACTTCTTGGAAGGAGTCTTGGCCTTGGGCTTCTTCTTTTTGTCCTCAAGCAATTGTGAAAGCATCTTCTTGAGACTGTCGATAGATTCTTGTTGAGCACAAATCATATCGAGTTGCTCCCTCTGGGCCTAGGCTTGCTGTTCAAAGCGTCTAGCCATTTCTTTAGGAGTGCTTACTATATATGCAAAGGCTTCTTTCTCTACTGAAGAGTTCGAGGCCTATGATTCTGCGATGGTAGAGTGTGACTCGCTTACTTTGATGCCCCGGGCTAGGGCACCATAGTCCACCGGGGCTATTACGCTAGTCTAAGTGCGAGTATGCCGGTATACTCCTTACAGCTCGGTGTCAGACTCGTCGGAGCTGACTATTGGCTGATTCCCCTTAGTTCTGCTTGGTATAGTACTTGGACCCTCCATGTTCGCAGTAACTTCAGGGTACTCCACATCAAAGAAGGTTCTCCTTGTGCGGGATCGACGCCTATTAGCCGAGCAGGAGACTGACATAGACGATAACCGGTTGAACACTGACTGTTTGCTCACAAGCGAGCTGCAGCGGCATTCAGAGAGCATCACTATGATGAGCCGTTCACAGCAGCATTGTGGAGTGATTTGATGAACACTCCTCTTCTTGGTTAAGTAGTCCCTTAGATCTGTTGAGAGGGATTGAAGAGACCAGCCTCGAGTCTCTGATGATGAGGACTTTTCAGCTCCTTTCTGACTTTAGCCGTTGGAGAGTGAATGTTAACCTTGCAAGTTTCAGTGATGCAAGGTTCAGAAACGCGGAGTTCACATTCTGTAGAACAGACGCGGCTCTTGCATTTTGGCTTTGAGATGTGGGTCTCGTGCCTCTACTGAGAAGAGACGCAGACCTCGCGTTACTGATTGTCACGTTTGTCTAGTGACACTTGAGAAACGTGGACTTTATGAGTCCTATGTTTTGTTATAGAGACGCAGATCTTGTGTCTATAAGAAGAGACGCGGACCTCACGTTACTGAACATCTCGTCTGTGAGGTGAAGCCCAAGAAATGCGAGCCTCTTGAGCTCTACGTATTGATATCCAAACGCAGACTTTGCGCATCTGATGCGGTTCAGAAGAGACGCGGGCCTGAGCCTCGCGTCTTGTATCTATTGGATAGATGGTTTTTCCAGCTTCTTGCATCTGTTGTTGACGTGCGCATCGCTTTTATCGATGTTCAGCATTCCAGTTATGCTTCACGGGTTGTTGGGCCCTGATTACTTGGAACTGAGGAATGTTGAAAGGAGGGCGCAAGATTGGCCTTCAACGATGTTAGCCTCACGGGTCTCGTGGGAGACGTTGACGCGGGCCACGCGTACGACGTGGCCAGAAATGGCCCTATTTGCACAGGCTAACTTTGGGGAAGTCTCCGAAGAGACCTGGGAGCGAATCTCTAAGGAGACCCTGAGGTATTGTCACGCTACCCTGGGGCTCTTGGAGCCAGAAGAAAGTAACTCCTCATACTTTGCCTGGTCGAATTTCGTGAACCATTTTTCCCATGAAGGTGATGTCACATTGCGCCACAACTTATTCATCAGTGGATAAAGTAGTCCCCAACGGAGTCTCTATCTCTTGTACGGGGAGAAAATTTGAAAATATGTATTGTAAAATTTTCTTGAATGAATTAAAGATTACAATAATTTCAAGAAAACTCCAATTATGAGAGAGAGGAAATATTCAAGCTTAAATCTCCTCTTTTTTTAATGTCTGGTTCTTTGTATAACTATGAAAAGTGATTCTTATTTTTCGTTAACCGGGTGAAGGTCAGGCTCTTCTGGAACTCCTCTCCTTAGATCACAGATGGAGTAGCCCAGCTTCTATCCAATGAAATTTCAAAGAGACTTAGGTAATAACTTGAACTCAGCAAGTTGGTAGAAGAGTTACTCTTTATAAAACTTCGTCAGCTGAAAAATTCTGACCCTTATCAATAGTGTCCTAGCTATTTATAGGGGTTCTAAGGGTAAAATTGTCCCCTAAAAACCCTCTATAATGGAGATTAACTCCCCTCATTACGTGGGCAGTAGTTGACCCGGTAATGGGGTAGTTATAACTGAGACCCTCTCCAATAGAAACACGGGCTTGAGCTCTGCGTTTAGCCATTGAGATAACACTGGACACGGGTCTTGACCTCCGCATTTTGAGAGTCACGGTGGTGTTGAATTGCGAGCCTCCAACTCTGTGTTTCTTTGTCGACGTGGTAATGACTGTTGGACGCGGAAAACTGTAAAAGCGGACTGGAGCAACTTTTCCTTGAATCAGATGAAAAATTACAACAGGCTAATCTTCCGGTTACAAGGGAGGGAGAATATTGAATCTTGAATTCCCCCTTTGTTTAGTGCTGGGTTCTTCGTGTGGCGGTGGAGAGTGAATCTTGTTCTCCGTTGACCAGATGACCGTCAGTACCGTCGAGGAATCTTCTCCTTGGCAGGTAGAGGGAGTAACTCAGCCCCGTCCACCAAAACTCTAAAAGAGAAGGTAGGCGAAGAGCAACTTGTACGCAGCAAGCTGGCTTGAAGAGTTGAGCTCTCTCTCTCTGTTGATGATCTCTCCTTTTTTTTTTATCGCCCAATCCGACCCCTCTTCAATAGTGACGGGGCTATTTATAGGGTTTTTAGGGGGTGATCGTGCCCCCTAAAAGTGCTCCACGATGAGGGCCAACTTCCCCGCTACATGGGCGGTGGATGGCGCCATAATCGGGGTGGTTGCAACCAAGGTGCGGGCACCTTGTTGCTGAGACGCGGGCGTTGAGCCAACGCGCCTTGATGCTGAGACGCGGGTTTGGACTTTCGCGTCTTGATTGTCACATTTAGCCTTGCGCCTGGATCTTGGATCTCTGCGTTTTGGTGGCTTGTCTTGGTGATTTTTAGACAGCCTACAGAACCCCCTCCAAAGTTTTCGATATTCCGCAGTTAACTGGGACGGATTTCGAAATACTTTGGACTCTAGCTGGGTTCGCCTTCATGACTAGACTGTTGATGCTCCGGGTTTAATCTTATCTGGAGTTGGTCTTCGTGAGTGTACTGTTGAACTCTTTGAAGCCCCCAGAGTTGATCATGTTGAGTGTCTAGATGCACAGTCTAAACCTCCCCGATTGCTTTTAGTCTGTCACTGGCGCGCTTTAAGCCAGGAGTGGTTGGTCGTCTGCTTGTGTCAGTGTACTGTTGAACTGATTCGCAGAAGCAGGGACTGAACGCGGGTTCCTTTTTGAAAAGCGGAGATGAGGCTGCTTTAAAGACGCGACTTCTTAGTAAGACGCGACCTTCTGGCAATGGAAACGCGACTGATCTTCATAAGGCAGACGCGATGTTCAGCTGAAGACGCGAACTCCGGAGAGACGCATCTTTTGAATATAGATGCGATTGTCTGGGCGCATTTATGGCGATGCTGACGGGGCATAGCCATCGAAGAGACATGGCCGTCGGGTGCTAGTCCGTGCCATGTCATGATTGCGCTGCCAGTTGGCCTGGGGAACCGACGGGATTTTACCTTTTGGCGCACGGATTTCTTGGCTCATTAAATGATCCGTGCCACGTGTCTAGCGACGGTTCGTGCAGAGTCGTGGTGCATGATCTTCTCTGTGCGTTAAAGTGATTCTGTTCCACGCGTCGAACAGAGATTCGCTGCAGAATACGCTGCATATCTTCGCGAATCCCTGTGCCTATAAAAGGCCACAGTTGGGAAGATTCCTCTTCTTCTCTGAACGCACTCGCTGATAAGATTAAGAAAGAGAACTTCCTCTTCAGTTCATCTGTTTGAACCTCAGATTGAATTGGCCATGGCTCCCAAGACCAAGCCGATTGCTTCTTCTTCAAAGGCGACCGTCGCCGAGGCCCGGAGGGGCAGCTCCTCCTCTGCGCAGGATGTTGTTCTCCAAGGTCTCCAAGGTAAATGCCTTTTAGGCGGAAGTTTCGCCATTAAAGGAAGTTCAAAGAACCTTTAAGAACCCTTAACACACGAATTTAAATCGTGTTTGATTCCCAGACGCAGTCTTTGGGTTGATAACCATGACGCGGGTTTTGACCCTCGCGCCGTTGGGTCCTGCGCTTCAGATTCTTCACTTAGAATATTTTCTAATTGTGAAGGGTTCAGACGCGGACTTAGTTTACAGAACGCGGATTTGATCCTTGCGTTCTGTTTCATCAGCTGTTGATTTTGATGAATCTGGCACCCGAGTCCAAGCACTTTGACATCTGGGGATGTGAAAGGAAGGGAGTTACCCTCCTTAACTTCTGGCGATTATGGTGATGGAAGGGTTAAGGTGGATAACTCCCTTCTTTTCGCACCCCAGAAGTGACATCAAGGAGAATGTTGTGGAGACGCCGATCTTGCAGGTCTGGACGCGGATTTGATAATTCCTGCGTCCAGTGCCTCTTCTGCGTGGATGCGCAGGTCTGGACGCGGATTTGATAATTCCTGCGTCCAGTGTCTCTTCTGCGTGGATGCGCAGGTCTGGACGCGGATTTGATAATTCCTGCGTCCAGTGTCTCTTCTGCGTGGATGCGCAGGTCTGGGCGCGGATTTGATAATTCCTGCGTCCAGTGTCTCTTCTGCGTGGATGCGCAGGTCTGGGCGCGGATTTGATAATTCCTGCGTCCAGTGTCTCTTCTGCGTTCGGATTATGAACACTTAGCATTTTTTCCCTGCTTTTGATAGAGTATCTAACTAAGTGTCCTTTTCTTTTTGCAGCGCCACACCCTGCTACTTCACTCGCCAAGAAGCGCCACTTTGGACATGTAGGGGGTGCTGACCGAGACTTGACCTTTGTGTTACAAAGGACTGTTCCTGTGACAGCTGATAAGTCGCAGGCTCGTGGGGAGAGGCTCTCGAATGTTGACATGAGGACTCTTCGGGTGCTTATGACTGATGCAGCATTTGCAACGGATGCTGGTATCAAACTGGAGAAGCCTGCCTTCTTCTTCGGAGATCGTATCCACGATGGCGGCCATAGCGTATATAACGGGACTTACAAATGGCTCCGTCAAATAAGGGGTGGAAGATTCTTTCTTTCGAACATGGAGAGGATGTTCCCGCTGTCCTACTTCCAGCACATGTCCGTCCCTCGGAAGATGGAATGGGACCTCTCTCGATATGTCCCTGAGATTACTCTCGGTGATTTGGGCTCCCACAAAGTGCACCGTCATGATAGCCATGACAGGTCAGTTATCGGCCTTTTCCCTGGGTCGCGCAAGTCTGAGGTTCCGGCTGGGGAGATACCACAACTTGGCACTACCTTCCTCAATGCATTCATGGAAGCGGAGGGTGATTATCCCGTTGGGTTCCGTGCGCCGGGGTGGGTCCATTCTACGGAGAACTATTGGTGGGGCAGGATGGTCGGCTTTGTCCTCACCGAGCTCGGGGATCTGCTAAAGCGTGTGGGACTGTACCCAGCGGTCAGAGCCGTGCAGTGGGGGATCCCTCAAAGCTCTCAGAACTTCTTCGGGATTCTAGAGCGTTATAATTCTTTGACGGGGACGTTCTTCACTCCGGTCGGGGAGATAGGCCTTGCTCTACATGAGCTGCATGAGGTCTCGGGGCTGTCGACAGGGGACATTCCCTATGAGGAATATGTCCCGACCACGGTGGAGCTTCACCATTTGAAGGAGGAGTTTCCCCTCATATATGAGACCTACTGGGAAGTGCTATGTCACTTCCACATTTGCGGCCAGATAACCAAATGGCGGTCGCAGGGAGTCAAGCAGCTGTCTTGGGCCAGTTACTTGTTCAACAACGTCAACACTAAAGACCATCGGATAACTCGATTGGCTCCCAGCTCCGACAGGGAGGTTGAAGACAGGATCGACCAGGCTTCTGACAGTTTCTACACCACGGAGTCGAATGAGGACGGTTTCGACCCTGACTTGGTTTTTGAGAGCTTTCACCATCAAGCCCGGACCCCTATCTCCGATCGGGCGCTATTGGCGGGCTTTCTGATGTTGTGGCTGAAGCGCTGTGTGGTGCCCACGCTGCCACATGAAGTCATTGTTGCTGACGTGGTGTACCCGGCGGTGCTCCTGGCTCATGGCAACCCCATAGCCCTTCTCCCGGCCGTGGCGGCTGGTATTCAGAGCGGGCTGCGGGCGCTCACTAAGAGTTTCTGCGAGCCACCGAAAACTGCAGACTCCGAGGGAAAGCCGTATGTTGACTTAGAGGGGAGTCCGACGGTGAAGCGTCCCAACCCTCGTGTCGAGCTGCCTTACACGTACCTCATGGCTTGGTACGTGATGCATTGCCCTTCCTTGATGACGGCGGTGCGTTGGAGGGAGAGTTCTGTCCCTTTTGTACAGCGGTTGGAGGGTTCGAAATGGCATGATCCTTATATATATTACGTCCGGAAGTGCCTTTCAGACCCTGCGAACTACCAGCTCAATCGCTGCCTCCCCCAGATCCCTGGTGCATCTCTCGGGGATCTACTTGTTAATTCTGTTGGCCCAGATGACTTCACGAGGTTATCCGCGGGAGCCTTCTGGTGGTTGCTCAATATCCGGCCCGGATATGTGCTTTTCCGGCAAGGGACGTCATACACCATTGAGCCGTACATGCCGAATCGCTTTGCTCGACAGTTCGGCTATGATCAGCTCTATGTCGGGAACCCCAATGCTCGACTCGCCTTCGAAGGGAACCTGTTCGAGGGTGCCCAGGCCTGGTACTATAGTGTGGCTGGAGGGACGGGAGTAACTTTCCGTCTACCTCTCGAAGGGCCCAAGTGCCGTACGAGCTTCAGCTTCTGCACTTGGTACTCCCAGGCCATCCAAACACCAGACTTTTTTCCGGCGTCTTCATGCATCGAGAGCATCAATGCAAGTCTCGAGGCAAGGACGGATTCTAGTAAACCGACGAAACTCGTAGAACAGTACCTGAAGGCCCAAAAGGAGGTCGGGCGAAGAATGAGAAGGGAGCCACGAGCCATGGAGCCACGACCACCAAGGGCGGAGCCACAAGCGACTAGGGCAGAGCCGCAAGCAACTAAGTCTCGACAGGCGGTGAGCAAGCGTCGTCAAGGCTCTACTCCCACTGCTGAACCCGCTCCGAAGAAGGTTCGAAGAGACTTGACAACCGAAGTCTCTCAATCTGAAGAGATCCCTGCTGTCGTTGAGGCACTGAGGGAGGAAGAGATAGCTGAAGAAGAAACTCCTCTAGTCCGTGTTCCCAGGTCACTTAGCAGAGGCCACGGGTCTGCGGAGGAAGGGGAGCTCGTTGATCGATCCGCCGCCACTGACGAGGATGAGCAGCTAGAGGTTGATATAATGAGCGGAGGCAATGTCAAGATCCCTGGGATCTCAGCTCAGCCCGAGTCTTCCTCAGCTCAACAGCCCGGGTCTCCTTCTGTCTTCATTTCCAGTCCTCGGATGGCTGACCCCAGCCCTACCACTGGGGTAATTGGAGGCAAGGCTCCGGTTGCAGAGCTTCCTCGCGTTGAACTGTCTTCTTCCTCGTACTCAGGGGAAAGCGAGTTTGAAGACAAGGTCGACTACGGTGATGAACCCACCCTTCCTGATCCAGCAAGTTCTCCCATATCTCGGAGGAAGAAATGTATGGGGGGGAACCGTTGACGGCGCCATCACCGTTGGCGACAGTTGTTCCCATTGCAGGTATTTTCACTCGATTTCCTCTTTGATTTTGAAGAAGGTGTCTTAACCTTCTTCTTTTATGCTGTAGGGTTGGCTGAGGATGCCGAGACTACAACCTCCTTGCATGTCGAGGAGATGGTAAAAGAGGTGACCCAGCTCGAAGGAGTTGAGGCTTCAGTTGGCGAGACAACTTCGGAAGGGGCGACTGCGGAAACTAGGGAGCCCTCCGCTTTGCCGGAAAAGGAGGTACCCACTGAGGCTGGGGAAGCTCTCATTCTGCAGGATTCACCCAAGGGTTCGCTATCTCTGGACCTCTTAGGTGGTAAGGAAGTTCTGATATTTTGAATGTTTCGCTTTTCACCTTTGTGGCTAATGTTACGGTCATTTGCAGAGAGAACTAAGGGGGCTCAGGTGGAGGGTCCAATGATTGATATCCCTCCAGAAGGCCACACGGCTCAGGTCTCGGCTGAAGTTTCTGAGGAGGAAGTTCCTGCAAAGATAGCACCTCTGGAAACGCCCGAGGCTACTTCTGCTCTAGCCGTATCGGTGGTCAGCACAACTCTTGTGCGAGAAGATCCGCCTTATCCCGTGACAGAAAAGGGGGCGGGAAGCTTCCCAGGTGGTGACGATATGGGGGAACTGGCACGCCAGATGGTGCAACAATTCTTGGATCATGTATTGATCTCATCTTACGTGGAAGCAGTTCCTTCAATTTTGCCCGGACGCTTCTCAGAAATCTGGCCGAGAACGTCGAATTAACTGGAGGCCCCTCACTTGCCCAGGCGTGTCTGCGGGTGGTGGAGCAACTGGGAGACGACCTGCACGAGCTGAAGTCTTTGGAGAATGCCAGCTCTTCTAGTGAGGCCCAGGCCACCCTAACCCGGCTCTTAGCTGTTCAAGAACAAGAGCGACAGGAGGCAGAGGCACAAATAGATGCAGAGATCCGCAGCCTCGAATATTCCCAGGCTGAATGCCAGAAACTAACTGACGATTCAAGGGAATCCGAGATTGTCATGCAGAGCACGGAACACGTCATCATCAGTGCTCGGGACACCATTGCCAAGGCTCGGGACACCATTGCCAAGGCAGAAGCTGTGCTTGCGATCAATGAGAAGAAGCTTGTTACCATCAAAGAGGAGCTTGCGGAGCAACAGGCGGCTAAGGCGCGAGCTGAAGAGAGTCTGTCTCTGCATTCTTCCAGGGTGGAATCTCTGCGAGCGCAGCTGGCTGCAAAACCCTTCCTATCTGAAGAGGAGCTGCGGGTCCAAGCCCTGATGGAGGCTGAGAAGGCACGTCAGATCAAGATGCATCATCTCAGGGAGCAAATCCGTTCCTTGGCGAACCAGGACTTTTAGCCTTCTTTTCCTTTTTTTTTTGTAAAGAAAGAACACTCTATTTATCAGAGTGTTTGTATCCACTTTTGATATAACAAGGACATTTTTTTTTGTTCCATCTTCTTTGCTTAGCTATGGATGAATCCAACTTCTTGATCACTGGCTGTGAATACTGAACTTAGATAAGACTAAGTTCTTTCAATGAAACGCAGCATCGACTCGCGGCCTCTGTTTACAGGGAGACGCGGGTATCAGTTCAGAAGAACTTGGGCAGAACCAAGTTCTTTTGATGAGACGCAGCGTCAATCTATAGGGAGAGACGCGGTCATCATTCCATAGGAACTTAGATTTCACTAAGTCCTTTTGATGAGACGCGGCAGGGTGAGACGCGGTCATCATTCCATAGGAACTTAGATTTCACTAAGTCCTTTTGATGAGACGCAGCGTCAATCACAGAGTGAACCTCGAATTTGTCTTGCTGAGTAAGACGCAGATAGGGCAGACGCGAGGGACGCAGCATTGTTTGCTGAAAGGACGCGATTTTGAGTCACGTGGACGCTCCTTTAAAGCGCGGGTGAATGCCTTTTAATTTGAGAACGGTGAGCGGATTCTTAGACGCGGCTTTCCCATCTGCGTTTAATGCAGCCGGACGCGACTTTGCTGTCTGCGTTTGATGCAGCCTGACTTAAAGATTTTGTGAGATCTTTGACAGTCAAGTCTTCACTGACGATTGGACGTCAAGTCTTCACCGACGTTTGGGAAACCGGGTCATCCGTTGTTTTCCAAGGCGGTTGTCCACGCGTCAATTTTTCATTGGACTTGGGCGTTTTAACGCTCTTTAATGCAAAAACCGGCGCTGGCGGTTGGAAACCGGTGTTTGCGACGGTTCCCAAAGCGACGCTCCACGCGTCAGTCCTCCATTGGGCTTTGACAGTCGTGCGCGATGGTTCTGATTGATGTACCATTAATAGCAGTTGTTAGGGTCTGCCTATAAATAGGGCTAACCCTCTTCTTCTAATAGCGGCTGCTCAGACTGTGCTCTGTTTGAGAACGAGTACTCTAAGGGACTCTGCCTTCTCTCTTCAAGAACCCTATCAGGGGCTTGCCTCCATGGATGAAGGTGCCTCTGTGGATGAAGATGACCCAGAGCTTTCATGCTTCTGTTTGGTCTCTTCAAACGGAAGCGTCTCTTTGATCGCCTTTCATGTCCGCGTTTGGACGCAGAGAGCCCGACTCTTGGTAGAGGCCTCTGTTGGTACGCCGTCCCGATTAGCCATGATATTTTAATCTACCATGGCCTGTACTTTGGCATCATCATTATCTGGACTTTTCCCATGAAGTATGAGTTGGTGCATTCCTTCTGGAATTTGCGCCGCCAACTTCCTCTCTGGACGCAAGTGCTGAAATCCTTGTCACTTGGCGCCGGTTTTGTTCACAAAGTTTGCGTTTAGCCACTGTCTTGGCGCGTTTTATGGCTACTGCCTTAGACGAATTCAAAAAAGGTTTCAGACCCGAGCCTTGCAACTCTTGTTCACTCAACAAGAAGATGGCAACTTTCGGCGTCTGTGCCTTTTAGGCGTCTGTGCTTTCGACTTGGGCGCAGAATGAGACCGCGTTTTGATTCGCGTTTGTCTCTGCTGACGCAGCAGTTTGGCTCACCGCATGGGTCATTCCGCGTTTGCTTGGCCGACTGCGTGGATCATTCCCGCGTCTGCTTGGCTGACTGCGTGGATCATTCCCGCGTCTGCAGTCTGCATTTGCGACTTAGTTTTTTCTCTGTTGAAACATACTAAGTTGCAGATTGTTCTGATTCCTTTGTTTCATTCCTTGCAGGTAGACTTGCTGGTTTGCTGGGCCCCTGGAAGGATGCTTTGGCCGGCGAACTTGTTCGATGTTCACTTATAAGAGAGTATATTATGGTCCTCGTCACCTATAAGAGAGTATATTACATCTCTGATGAGGACCCAACCCTCGCCAAGGTCTCTTCAGATCTGCTTCACCATTCATGCCTGCTGGCAAGAGATGGTCAGGCTATGCATGACGGCGATGAGGGTTCCGGCGGTTGTGGTGGCGGACAAGATCCTCTTCCTCTCCCACTCCAGAAGTCACATCAAGGACTCGTCATGTCTGCTGGATGGTCTGCTGGGGGAAGAGATGTTCATGAACGAAGGGTTGCAGGACTTTCTGTTGCCACCAGACCTCAAGAACACCATTGCTCTTAGCTTAGTCAGCTAGGGCGCTTTCGATGTTTACATCATGCATCGTGGTGTAACCAGCTTCTATTGTAGCCACAAAACATCGCGCACTTGGAATCAGACGCGACTTATAAGGAGTGAGTGCAACCTCTAAGAGAGAGAGAGAGGGACTTCTTTGTCCTCCTTAATTGTAACACTCAATCTTATTGTATAAGAGAGCGTTTTTACTGTAACACTCCATCTTATTGTATAAGAGAGCGTTTTGTATCACTTTCATATGTTTGGAAATAAATAAAAGCGACACTTTTCTTTTTGCCTCTTTCCTTGTCTTGAACTTTTTGTCTTAGACTCGTAGAAGCAAAGAATCTTTGACTTTGTTAAAATTATGATGGTAACTTTAATAAGTCAAACTTTGTGGAGGAAGAGATCCTATTTCAGGAACTTTCACAGTACTGTCAGAGGTGTAATATTAACTTGACAGAGATGAAATAATCTTGGTGGGCCTGCCACTTTATAAGAGAAAGTGACAAGTAGAATTGGTACCCCCAGGGAGGGTAAGCTCTGATCAGAGGTTTAGAGTTAACTTAATCGAGTTCAGCTGGGGATTTGATGAAAATACTGTTAATTGGTGTAATATTAACCTAACAGTGTTTTTAGGTGGACCTGTTATTCTATTGAAGAGAATAACAAGTGAGATTAGAGTCGTGGAGAGTCTAGGAAGGTTTGTTACCGTTAGAGGTTTGATATTAACTTAACGGGTTGAAAGTGGTCTTGTCAGAAGTGTAATGTTAACTTGACAAGGATATGAGTCAGAGGTGTGATATTAACTTAACTCAGAAGTGTCACTGTCATAGGTGTAATGTTTAACTTGACAGTGAGGTAATGCTAGAGGTGTAATGTTGAACTTAGCATTGGTCATCTCGACTTGGACAAGGAAGTCGAGGAAAGGTCATGGCCATAGGTGTATTGTTGAACTTAGCGATGACTCAGATGCTAGAGGTGTAGTGTTAACTTGGCATCATTCATTTCAGCTTCGATGTGGAAGACTGAAGAAAAGTGACTGTCATAGGTGTAATATTAAACCTGGCAGAAACTTGACGTACTGCTTAGAGGTATAATGTTAACTTAAACAGTAGTTTTGTCAGAGGTGTGATATTAACTTGACAAGAATTGGCTTGAGCCGAAAACAGTTTGAGGACCTGTCATTCTATGGATGAGAATTGACAAGTGAGATTCGAAGTGCCAGAGGTGTAGTGTTAACTTGGTAAAGTGTAGAGTTGACAAGCAAGATTTGTACTCTACAAGGGTATTTCATTACCAGAGGTATGGTGTTAACTTGGCAACGATTGTTAGCTCATTTTTTTGTGGTCCTACCATTCTGTGGATGAGAATTGGTAAGGGATTTTGGAGGAAAGAGTGGAATCAAGTCCACTTAGGATTTTTAGCAACCCCCAGCTATCAACGGATTTGAGGTGCCTTTACCAACTACCGTTTGAGTTGGGCTAGCCATGTTATTCCCCTCAGCATGATGAGTTGTTGAAGACTTATGTTGGGTTTAAAAGCCAACATTTTCCTCTATCCTTAGCCGTCGGAGGCGTTGGATATCAATGAAGAAGCTCCTCTTATTTTGATCAGAGGTGTACTTTTAACTTGATCAGCAGAAGAATACCATCTAAGGATAGTATTTCTTTAGGAACCTGCCATTGATCGGCATCATGAGTGTATCGCCATTTGAAGTTATGAGGCGATATGACCCATTTGAGTAGACTGACTCTACTACAAATGGTCCTTCCCATTTGGGTTGGAATTTTCCTTTTGTCTTGTGCGTCATCACCATGGGTCTTCTGACGGCTAAGACAAGATCGCCTTTCTTAAAAGTTCGTACTTTAACTTTCTTGTTGAAGGCTCTGGTGATTCGAGCTTGGTAGAGCTCGATTTGCTGCTGGGCTTGCAGACGCTTGTCGTCTAAGGCCTCCAGTTCCTGGAGTCGCTGTCGATGCTTCTCCTCTGTCGTCATCTCCGCTGTCAAGGCGACGTGTAGAGATGGAATTTGGATTTTTAGGGGAAGCACGGCCTCACATCCGTATACCAAGGAAAATGGCGTGGCTTTAGTCGGGGTTCGCACTGTTGTGCGATAGGCCCATAAGCATTCGCCTAGCTTGTCGTCCCAGTCGCGTTGACTCTTCGAGACGAACTTTTTGAGAAGCTTGCCAATGGTCTTGTTGAAAGCTTCTGCGAGGCCATTAGCGGCAGGATAGTATGCCGTTGAAGACACACTCTGGACTCTGAACTTAGCGCAGAATCTCTGGAATGTCTGGCTGATGAACTGGGGTCCATTGTCATGGACAATTCGCCGAGGTACGCCAAAACGGTAAATAACGTGATGTTTCACGAACTTGATCACGTTCGACGATTTCACCTCCTTCAAAGGAATGGCTTCGGCCCATTTGGAAAAGTAATCAGTTATTGCTAGAATGAACCGATGTCCCTTTGATGATGGTGGGCTGATAGGACCAACCACATCCATCCCCCACATCTCAAATGGCCATGTAGAGGTCGTAGAGTGGAGGTACCCTGGTGCTTGATGGATAAAATCTCCATGTATTTGGCAAGCGTGACATCTTTTGGCATAGGCGACGGCGTCGGCAACCATCTTGGGCCAATAGTAACCCAACCTTTGGAGTCGATGTGCCAATTTTGGGCCAGGTTGATGGGCTCCGCATGTACCGTCGTGGGCCTCTTTCAATACCTCCTGGGCCTCCTTTGGTGAGAGGCACCGGAATAAGATCCCGTCATGCGATCGACGATACAATGTTCGTGTAATCGCATTATAGTAAAACTTAGGGGCTTTCCTTCGAATGGCAGTCGCCTCTTTGGCGTCCTCAGGCAGGATGCCGTACAAGACATAGTCGATGTAGGGGAATCGCCAGTCTTTAAGTTCTGGACCGGTTGACGCTTCAAGTGCTTCTTCGCGGTGACGACCTCCCGTTGACTCCTGATAATCCTCGAGAGCATTTCTCGGGCAATACAGGTCGTGGCTGTAGACGAATATCTTCTCCATTGCTCCAGCTGGAAGAGCTAAGGAGGCAGCCAGGGATGCGAGTGCATCTGCGTGCGCATTTCGCCTGCGCGGTACATTGTCGATGTAGAAGCTTATAAATCCCTCGGCCATGCGGATAGTTGCATTGTAATAGGGTACCAAGTCTTCATGTCTGACTTCGTACTCCCCGCGAATTTGGCTGACGATGAGTTTAGAGTCACCGTATGCCTCGAGATTTTTATGCCAATCTCATCGGCGAGCTGCATCCCGATTAATAGAGCATTGTACTCCGCCACATTGTTGGAACAAGGCTCTGTTAGCGAGACAGCTCAGGGGATCACATAATTTTGTGGGGAGACAAGTACTACTCCTACCCCCGCCACTACGTGTCCCTTGGGGCTTGTCCTTGATGCACCGTCGAAGAAAAGTTGCCACACTTGACTTTCGAACGATGTCTGAGTCAGGTAGACTTCGGCCACTTCGTCTAGGAGATCCTCGTAGACTTTGGCTGCCCTCGGATCTGGGTGTTCAGCTAGGAAGTCTACGACCGCTTGTCCCTTTATGGCTTTCTGCGGCAGAAAGTGCATATCATACTGGGAGAGCAATATGGCCCATTTTGCCAGTCGGCCATTTAGCGATGAAGGTTTAGTCATAAGTAACCTCAGAGGGTTGACTTTTGATATGACATTTATAGTTTGGCCTACCAGATAGTGTCGCATTTTCTGGATAGCGAACACCAGTGCCAAACATTCCTTCTCGATCGGGTTATACCGATGTTCGGCTCCGATCATTGTTCTACTTAGATAGTAGATTGCTTGCTCACGTCCCTGATCGTCATTCTGAGCTAGTAGAGCTCCCAAAGAATGATCCATCGCTCGGACGTACACCAGAAACGGCTTTCCGGATACTGGAGCTGCAAGGACTGGTGGTTGGGTGAGGTATTGCTTGATTTCCTCGAACGCTTGTTGGCAAGCGTCATCCCAAATGAATGAGACACCCTTCTTCATCAGCTTAGCGAAGGTTGGCATCTTCCGGCGAGGTTTGAGATGAACCTGCGGATGTACGCCAATCGACCCTGTAAACCCCTGAGTTCCTTGAGGTTTCTCGGGGGTTGCATCTCCTGGATAGCGCGGATTTTTTCCGGGTCCAAATGGATTCCTGTGGAAGTCACAACAAATCCTAGGAATTTGCCACTGGCTACCCCCAGGAAGGACTTGGTGGGATTCATCTTCAATTGATGAGCCCGCATGATGTCGAAGACCACCTTCAGATCAGTTATGTGATCTCCTTTAATACGACTTTTCACCGCAATGTCATCAACATAACATTCCACCGTTTTGCGTATTTGCTGATGGAAAATGGCATTCATGGCCCTTTGATAGGTTGCCCCTGCATTCTTCAGTCCGAAGGGCATGACGGTGTAGCAATACACTCCTAGGGGTGTCCTGAAGGAGGTGTGCTTTTCGTCGTCAGGATACATTTTGATTTGATTGTATCCTGAGAATCCGTCCATGAAGGACATTCGTTCGAATCCACAAGTATTGTCAATCATGACATCTGTGATCGGCAATGGGAATTCGTCCTTGGGCAGGCCTCGTTTAGATTGCGGAAGTCGATGCAGATCCTGATCTTCCCGTTCTTCTTGGAAACGGGGACGATGTTGGCTACCCAGTCGGGATGTTGTTCTTCCCTGATGAAGCCAGAATCAATAAGTTTTCTGACTTCTGATTGAATTGCCTCCATTATTTCTGGGCGAAACCGTCGCTGTTGTTGTTTGACAGGCTTTACGTCCGAATTGATGTTGAGGCGGTGCATGGCCACTTGAGGATCAAGTCCTGGCATGTCCTCATAATTCCAGGCGAAGACGTCTATATACTCTTGTACAAGAGATATTAAATCCTTCTTCTCCGATGGTGACAGGCTGTCACTTATGAAGATGGGCTTAGGGTTAGCCTCATCTCCTAGATTGATCTGAACAACCTTGTCTTCTGTGGGTGGCTCACGCTGTTCAAAGTGGGTATCCCAAAGAGCATTTAAATGTTTGATCCATGGATCTGTATCAGATTGGATCATTTCTTCATTTCCATCTTCCAGGCGGCTTGTCGAAACCATGTTCACTGAAAGTTCCTTGAAGATGTTGCCGACACTGACATCTGACTCCCAAGATGATGTGTCTGAAGAGTAATCGTTGCTTGACGATTCTTGAGAATCGGAGGCTGATGGGACCGGAGTTGATACATAGCCCAACCCCCGGCGCGTCCGATGATAATAATCGGGGGCCTTCCCTTTCGGCACAAAGGATCGAAGTAGCGTTCTCCTTCCTTTGCCGAAGTTCAACCCGGGTCTGTTGGTTAGATCATACCCCATGCATTTCTTTTGGTTCATAATGACTGAGCTGAGGGGATTCCTCCTCACTTTCTGATTCTTCGCGGGGCGTTGGTTCAGTCGTCATTCGCCCGAAAACGATTGGTTTTTGGCCTTTTCGTCTTGTCGGAACTATGAATATAGATTCCTGCGCATCACCATTATCCTGGTATGTCCCGAAAGATGATTTTACTGGTACATGCAATGATGTCAAAGCATCCATCGCCGACCAGATATCATCGTCTACGTCGGTACTAGTATCCGACGGGATTGAATCGGATGCACACGCAGAAAAATACTCAAAGTCTAAATTCTCATTAATATACCAACCGCCTGCATCGTCGGTGGTATTATCAACATCGAGCTTATTAGTGCTCTTTACAAGTGGTTCCAACTTCCACAGGCACTCTTCTTGCTCGGGCTCAGTGTCAGCCTCATTACCAGAGTCTGGCACTTCCAGTTGCGGGGTTTCGTCCACCGGATCCTGATATAGGAGGGAGTCCGTGAAATAATTTTCGACCCCCTTAAACGGATACCTTTCGGCAACCAACGTTTGCACCTTCCCACTCGCGTCAATGTATTTCATGACTTGGTGAAGAGTGGAGGGAACGATGGAGTTGCGGTGAATCCATGGTCGTCCCAGCAGCAGATTGTAGGAAGTGTCGGCGTCGATAACGTAGCACGTCACCTCCGACTTAAGGCTCCCAATCTGGCACTTGAGCTTGATCTTCCCCATCGGACGGGTGCCGTTGGCATTGAACCCGTAGATGGTCGTCTGTGTAGGGCTCAGACGGTGGGTAGGGATGCCGAGGTGTTGCATGACTCGGCGGGGCATGATGCTCAATGCGGACCCTGGATCTACCTGAATGCGGTTCACCTCAGATGATCCGATATAACCTGTGAAGTACAGGGGTCGATCATGCTTCCCTTTAACCTGCATATCATCTGTCGTGAAGGTAATGCAGGGAGCATTCTGGGAGGTGTGGAGACAATTCTCTACATCTTCCTCCTTTGACACCTGGGTCATAAAGACCTCAGCATTTGCCAGAGCTTCTTGTAGAGCCTCCCTGGTCGACTTTGATAGTCTTAGAAGCTCATACAGGGTGATCCGCGCCGGGATGTTGGCCAATTGAGCCAAGACATCAAAGCGGTAAGGCGTTGTGGATCCTTCCGCTATACCCTTTTGAAGAGCTCGAGAGAATCGAGTCTCTTTTTGTTTCTCCACTGGTGGCTTCGTGGAGGGCCTAGTTGGCTCTGCAGCCGGTTGTGGAGGGTTTGCCGCCACTTCGCCGTACTGCTTCAAGTAGGGCTGTCCTGAACGAGTCCCCGTCATTGGTTGGTTGGGCTCTGCGGCCAAGACTATTGTTTCCTCTTCTGAATCAGTCAGTGAGGGAACATCATCCTCTGCTTCTCGGGAGGAAGCACATACCACATGGCAGGACGAAACTTTTGCCTTGCCTTTGGACTTCCTGTTGGTTACAGTAGTCCACTGCTGGCTGTCCACTAGGTCAGGGTGGACCCACATAATTTCCCCTTGAGGCGTAGGGACGGGTACCAAGCCCTTCTCCTGCTGCTGGTGGGGGTCTGTGTTGACCACTCTTAATTCTCCCTTTGGAATAGGAGTTACCCCCGCAGGTGTTGGAGGTTGTCTCCCGAACTGGAGAACCGACGTCACATTAGCCGTGACCTTCTTCTGCTCTGGTCGGAGCTTTAGCACCTCCGCGTCAATCAGAGCCTGAAGGATGTCCTTGAAGACGTAGCAGCTTTTGGTAGGATGTCCCAACATCCTGTGGTACATGCAGTAGTTGGGATTGTCGGTCTTGCCGACTTCTTCCGGGCGCCTAATTTCAGGGAGCTTCAGTCGGTTGCTCTTGTTGAGTAGCTTGAAGAGCGAATCGACATGTTCCTCCTTGAAGGAATACTGCTTGTTGGCGCGGGGTTGGCTTGAAGAGCCACTCGCCTTGGCTGGTTGAGGTTTGGTGGGAGATTTGGTCTCCGTCGTCAAATTATCCTTCCGCTTCGTCTGGAGGGAGGTGTCTGGCGCTCGCCTAGTTAACCTTTCCGGCCTAGGCTTGCCTTCTTCTGCCCTGACGCGGGCAACAATCTCCTCAGCCTGTTCACCTTGTTGGACTAATTGTCTCCAGGTGCGGCTTTCAGCAACTCCTATTTGAGCAAGGAGTGAGGTTTGGAGGTTGTGGCGGCACGTTTCCACCAGGGTGGCCTGGGTCATACCGCTTGGACACCGGAGTGCCACGTTCCGAAATCTTTCCACGAAAGATTTGACGGACTCTCCCTTTCGCTGTCTCGTAGCTAACAGGGTGGGCATTGTGACCTCGGAGTCATCTTCGAAGAAGCGTGTTAAGAACAGCTTCTCCAAGTTGCCCCAGTTCTTGATAGAACCTTCCGGGAGTTTCATGAACCACTCAAAGGCCAACCCTTTCAGGGTGCCGATGAATAGTCGCGCCAGGATGGCGTCATTATCTACTACATTCCCGGTTTGGGCTTTGAAGTAGTAGATGTGCTGATTAGGGGACCCCTTCCCATCGAAGGCTTGGAGGGTTGGAGCCTTGAACTTAGGAGGGTACGGGACTAGATCCCACTCAGCTGGATAGGGCCGGACCACTCCAGCTTCTTGGAGGTCTTTGCGACTGGCAAGGGCATTGAGGCGTTCCTCCAATTGACTCATCCTTTTAGCGTGAGCCTTCTCTGGGTCTTGGTCGCCTTTTACTTGCGACGAGGGTTTGGACGAACTGGAGGTAGATTGCTACCTCTCTTCAGAAGGTTCGGAAGATGAGCTTCCTCCCTTTCTCCCTTTGCCCTTTGACCTCCTAGGAGGAGATTTCCTTCTGTCTTCCAGCAGTTGTGCAATCGCCTGCTTGAGGGAGTCAATCGACGCTTGCTGAGAAATAATCATGTCCATTTGTGCTTTCTGGACCTGCTCTATACGTCTTGCCGTCTCCTCAGGAGTGCCTGTCATGTAGGCAGAGGTCTCCTTCTCGACGGAAGAGTTCGAAGCCCTTGATTCCGCTACGGCGGAATGAGAATCATTCACTCTAACGCCGTGGGCTAAGGCATTATAGTCAATTGGGGGAATGGCCCCCGTCCGGGTACGAGTGTGTCGATACACTCCTTCCGGTTCAGAGTCAGACTCGGAGTCATCTGAGCCGACTGTAATTTGTTTTCCCTTGCTCCTGCTTGTCATATTTGCAGTGAGCTCGGGGTACTCAACGTCAGAGAAGGTTCTCCTTCTGTGGGAGCGTCTTCTTTTAGCTGACGGAGGAATCAGGGTCAGCTGTCTGACCAAAGACTGCTGGTGTACGCCTGATTCGCAACGGCACTCTGAGAGCATGGAGATGAGCCGTTGGCAGCAGCATGATGAAGTGACCTGATTGGCACTTCTTTTCTTCGTCAAGTAATCCCTCAAATCCATAGGAGGGGGATTGAAAAGATTAGCCTCGCAACGTCGAAGACGGGAGGCATCCATGTGCTGTGCAGTCTGGACGCAGACTTCAGAGACGCGGTTTCTGCGTCTCGGCTGTGGGACGCGCGTCCGGCGTCTCTGTTGAGATGAGACGCGGGTCTCGCGTTGCTGTTTGGTGCGTCCGGGTAGAGGCGCGCGAGAGAGAGTGGGCTGCAGGGCGCCTCGTCTCTGGGCGCGTGCTTCTTGCGTTTGACGAGACGTAGAAGCTTTATTCTGGCGTTTGGTAAGTTGGTCCTCAGAGGACTCAACTTGAGGAGTTGCGCGCTTGGGCCGCCAAACGCGGATTTCACGTACTGGACGTGACGCGGGCAAGGCGCGAGACTGTACGTCGCGTCCAGCTTCAGTTGGACAACCAACGGTTCCAACTTGCAGCTGACGCGCACGTCTCCTCTGTCGACGCTCAGCGTTTCGATTGCGTCGAGGAGGTGGAGAGAAACCAACAATATCCTGATGCTGGGCACCAGGGAGTTTAACCACGCGGGTCTCCTGAGAGACGTTGACACGGGTTTTCTGTGCACTGGAGTTGGTCGCAACAGCAACTGTGCTTGGGATCGCGCGGGCCTTCTGAGAGGCGTTGACGCGTGAACTTTGCTGGGCACAGTGGGCAACAGCAGCGGCGCCCAAGAGAGCTTCAGGTCGGGCTTCGGGGCCATTCCCCGCCGAGACCCTGCGACAGACGCGGGTCTTTGGGCTCTTGGAGCCAGAAGAGAGAAACTCTTCATACTTCGCCTGGCCGAACTCCACAACAAGTGTCTCGACCATTTTCCCCCTACGGAGGAGATCATCCTGCGCCACGGCTTGTTCGTCAGTGACAAACGTCTTCCCCTGCGGAGTCGCCATCTCTTGTTGGACGCGGAAAACTATAAAAGCGGACTGGAGCAACTTTTCCTTGAATCAGATGAAAAATTACAACAGGCTAATCTTCCGGTTACAAGGGAGGGAGATTATTGAACCTTGAATTCCCCCTTTGTTTAGTGCTGGGTTCTTCGTGTGGCGGTGGAGAGTGAATCTTGTTCTCCGTTGACCAAATGACCGTCAGTACCGTCGAGGAATCTTCTCCTTGGCAGGTAGAGGGAGTAACTCAGCCCCGTCCACCAAAACTCTAAAAGAGAAGGTAGGCGAAGAGCAACTTGTACGCAGCAAGCTGGCTTGAAGAGTCGAGCTCTCTCTCTGTTGATGATCTCTCCTTTTTTTTTATCGCCCAATCCGACCCCTCTTCAATAGTGACGGGGCTATTTATAGGGTTTTTAGGGGGTGATCGTGCCCCTAAAAGTGCTCCACGATGAGGGCCAACTTCCCCGCTACATGGGCGGTGGATGGCGCCATAATCGGGGTGGTTGCAACCAAGGTGCGGGCACCTTGTTGCTGAGACGCGGGCGTTGAGCCAACGCGCCTTGATGCTGAGACGCGGGCGTTGAGCCAACGCGCCTTGATGCTGAGACGCGGGTTTGGACTTTCGCGTCTTGATTGTCACATTTAGCCTTGCGCCTGGATCTTGGATCTCTGCGTTTTGGTGGCTTGTCTTGGTGATTTTTAGACAGCCTACAATGACACGTGCCTCGAGCTTCACGTTTGAGACGCGGGCTTCAAACTGTGTGCCTGAGCACTGAAGTGGTACTAAGATGTGGGCTTTGAGCTCTGCGTCTTGGCATTGCAGTGATATTGAGACGCGGACTTCGAGCCCTGCGCCTTGACTTTGCACGAGTGGCTTTGATTAGCCTCGCGTTTGAAGCATGAATTCTGTTATCTGATGACTTGTCTTCAGTGATTTTTAGATAGTTTATAGCAGTGAAGGAGAATACTGATCAAGTAAAAGGAGGAAGCAGTGTAAGTAGCAGTCCAATAAGAATCCCAAGTGCACTTCATGGTGGTGGAACTCGTTCTACTAGAGTTAGGGGGAAAACATGCAGTTTATGAGGATGTCATGACTCATGAGGAAAATGATGGACAAAATTAGGGACTTGTCAGATGCCATCAGGCAAACAATTCCTTCACATTGGACTGTCTAATTGTCTAAATGTGTGTATAGTCATCTTGATTACGATGATGAAGTTCTAGACACCGCTTTAATGAAATTGTTTGAATATGAAATGACAGGTAGCTTTTTCATTGCCAAGCCCTTGAAAGCTCAAAAGATATATTTAGATGAACTTACAAGGTAGTTGAATTTGGATATTTCCACTTTCAAGATCTAATCACATAGGTAATACAAGTGCAAGGGTGAAAACAGTGAGCCCTCGGATGAGGATGGGGGTGATGGCAAAAATGAAGTGGACTTGACTATCTAGGTAGCTTTTTTTTTGCTTGAAACAATTTAATAAACTTGTGGTAAACAACTTTATTTGTAATATTATTTGTAAGTCTTGTGTACGATGCATCGTGGATACGTCTAAATTACTATTTGCTTATTTGCTACCCTGCTACTTTAATGTACCTTTGCTTGGGTCATTTATATGTATAATTTTTTCATATCTATGTTTTGCCTTATGCAAGCAACAAAGAAATATTGAGTGTCCCATATTACAAATAGCAACCTGCTAAATGCTAGAATGGTTATCATGACTGATAATGTGTATATCTGAGCTTATTAAAAAATCTACAAGGCCGTGGTAATAATCCCAATTCTACGTTAGCAACCAAATATATCACAAGTGCTTTTGGATGGTTAACGATGAGCCTCGTATGTTTTTTATCCTTAATTGATGGATATCGTCAATGCAGATATCTTATTTGGGGGTTTTTCTTTGATTTATAGATGGTTAGTATGACTGTGAATTTGTATTTATGATATTCAAAAAATATGTACAACGTTGTGATGATGGCCCCAATTCAAAATTAGCATCCAAGCATATTTCAAAAGCTTTAAGATGGCTAACAATGAAGAAAATGCAGAAATATGAGCCTTGGAGTGTTTTTTATTTCTTACGATTTTGGATTGGTAATTGATCAATACATTCGGAAATTTTCTTTTATATATATAAAGATGACTTTTTGTTATTGTCTCTGTGTCTTTTAGGGGCTGTTTGGCAAGAAAAATATAAATTAGAAAGCTGACAATATCATAAATTCTCAAGAAAAACCATTGACTATTGGGTGCCAGGGTGGTGGCTTAATGCTCTTGGATGCTGTTGTTGGTGGCTTGTTGCTGCCTGCAGACTTGCTGGCTTGCTGGTATTTGTGGCTTGTTTCCTTACTGGTGTTGCATATTGTTGTGCTGCTGTTATTGGTGGCTTGCTGCTGACTGCAAAATGGGTGACTTGTTGGTGTTTGTGGCTTGATGCCTTACTGTTGCCTGATGTCTTGCTGTTATTGCTGGTGTTTGTGGCGGTCTTATGCTATTGTTACTGTGCCTGCTGTTGGGGCATGCACTCTATTGTGTATATTTGTTGAGGTGCATTTGAGTTGTGTTGTTCTCATATCTTATTGTGACCTAATTTTTATGCTGGCCTTGTGCTATTGTTATTGGCCTTCTCACTTTGTTGTATGCACCTGTTGAAGTGCCTTTAAGGTTGTGTGTCTCATAGTTTGATGTGCCATGCTTTTATATATTGCAATTTCAATGGCTAGTTGGATAAAACTAGCCGTTAAACTTCTATTTGCTGCTATTATTGCTGCAATGGTGTTGAACATGAGGATAACCTTACCAATTGGTGATTTTTGTTGGCTCGAAGGCCCATCACTCTAGTTTTGATGATGATTAACTCATGTAGTTATAGTACTAATGATCTTATATTTAACTAGTCTCAGATATTAGATCAAGATCTTAGTTGGTGTTTAGCTTCAACAAAGGATTTAAAGTCAAGTTTTGGAGCTAGCACATGTTGATTCAAGAGCTCGCGCATCAAGATCACATCAAGTACTCAAGTGGAGTCTAGCTCATTGGATCAAGGTTTGGACCAAGTCAAGAAGGAGAAGAAGTTTTTCAAAGAGAAGACTTCCAAGAAGACTTGTGTCATGTTTGTAAGTGCCAATATTTTGTTTTTAGATAAAATATAAAGGATAGATTAGTTGGTGGATTGCTCAAGTTCATATACACTCACACACAAGATTTATATGTGTTTTCATAAAAGAGTTTTTGTTTTGAAAAATACCGGTTTGATTTTTAAGCTTTAAAATATACATGTATTTTATCAAAACTTATTTTAGAGCTTATTGTCAAAAACATGGATATTTCATCATATATGTGTAGTGGATCATATCCATACACCCTAAGCTTCAAAAGGGTTTAAAATATCTTATTTTTATATTTGGAGAAGTTTTGAAAAAATCGATTTTAAAAAATACAGATTTTTGTTTAAACCAAAATTTCTATATTACAAAAATAGTTCAAATGTTTGTAACATGTTTTGATTTTTACTCAAACATGTTTGTATATTCAAAGTATATTAATGAACTTATTTTTGTAGAATTTATAAGAATTTATGGGATTTTATTGAAGGTAAAAAGATCATGTTTTAATCTCTAAAAATTTGTGACCTGGCCTTCTTTCGGTCGACCGGCCGGTCGATCGAGACAGAAGTCGATCGACCGGTCCAGTCGACTGATGTGCACAAACGTGCACAGCCACTTTGGCTGGTGGGTCGGTCGACCGCCAGGTCTGGCCCCGGTCGACCGGGCGGTCGACTGGCAGAGAGCTTCTACTCTCTGTATCCAGGCCTCGGTCGACTGAGCGGTCGACCGGTGGCACAATAGTCAGAAATTCGACCGTTGGCGGTCGACCGGCCGGTCGACCGACAGCAGGAAATCCTGCTAAGTTGGACCCCAACGGCTATATTTTGAGGCCTATAAATTGGGGCCGTTTTCTACAAGATTTTAAGTGGGTTTTCAAGTTAGGTTTTCCTACCTTTCTAAGTGTTTATCTCCACTTGTTTTAGAGCCAAATACTTCCATATCAAAGGAGAGTTTTTTAAAAGTGTTTTGAAAAAGAGATTTCTTGAGTTTTTCACCACAAATTCTATCCAAGTTTTTCTCACACATACTTGAGCTATCCATTACTATATCAATCCTATAGGGATCTTTATTGTGAGAGAGTTTTTAGGTGATCAAAGTGTTGAGATCACCAAAGTGTTTCATCTTTGTATTTGAGGAGGCGAACTTGTGGGTTCTTCTTGTGGAGCTCGGTGTAGAGGTGCGGCCTCGGCAAGCTAGTGTGCTTGCGTGTGTAGTTCTTGCGGGAACAAGAGAGGGACTAGTGAGTCCAAGGAGTTCTAGTGTGAACTCGTTGTAGGTGTTGCGGCACCGAGTGATTCGGTGGGATCGATTCTAGTGGAAATCCTTCATAGTGTTGAAGGTGGGGACGTAGAGCAAGGGTGCTCGAACCTCGAAACAAATCTCACGTGTTTGTGATTGCTCTCTCTCTATCTCTCACTTGTATTTATATCTTACATGCTCTTATTGCTCATATTCATTACTTGCTTGATATACTTGTGCTTATATTGATATATGCTTGGGAATTATTTGCTCACACTTGTATTCAACCAAGAGAGCCATAGCGGCACCTCAACTCTCATCTAGAGTATGTTGGCCCAAGGTTACAATCACCCTTGTTTAGTGTGTTTTGATGATTACAAAACATATTAGTTATTTGTACTAATATTGTTTATTAGTTAAGTGTGTTTCAGGGATCTAACTCATCTAGAAGGTTTATTCCCTATTAGCAAATGTGTTGGACTCAAGTTAACTCAAATTGGGCTCAAGGATCAAGTGTTGAAGACCTTATGGTGAAAAAGCCCTCTTGAAGCACTTGTAGTACCTAGAACAAATGTAAGAATAAAATGTTAAAGTTTGAGTGTTGGATATTGGCTCTATGATACACATACACAATTTGGTTTTGTTTAAATGTGAGTCTTGTATTTAAGTTTTCATGTTTTAAATTTGGTTTCATGCCTTAGTAGATATTTACATGACCATAAGTTTTACAAAATAAATATCATGTTTAGATCATGTTTATATACTCCTACTAGCATGTTACTTAAGTTTGTTCAAACCCAAAACTATTTTACAAATTTTTCTAAGTCAAAAAATATACTGATTTTCCTGTTTCAGGCTGACCGGCCAACCGGCCCGGTCGACCGGCGCCAGTGCCAGGACGTGCACATTTGTGCACGTCTGTCGGTCGACCGCCCCGGTCGACCGACTGTGAGCAGTTACTCTCGGGTTTTCTGGGTCGACCGGCCGGTCGACCGCCAGAAGACCCGAGCCAACGGCTCTTTGACCAGCTGAGCTGGCGGTCGACCGGCCCGGTCGACCGCCAAGCCTGCAACAGCCAACGGCTCTTTCCTCTTTTGTGCAATTCTGAAATCTGTTTTTCAGATTGTTTTTTGGCAGACTTTTTCAGGGTTTTCCAGTTCTTTTTCAGAGCAAATAAGCTCTAAATAAATTGTTTTAAACCTATTTCTCTCCCTATAAATAGAGGAGAAGACTCTCTTGCAAAATACCAAGAAAAATCCTCAAGTTTTCAAAGTTTTCAAAAGAGAAAAGAAAAGTGTTTAAGCTCTCCATTTTCAATTCTTTCTTGAGCTAGTTTTTAGTTGTGTTCCCTTGCAAAAATCATCTCTACAACTGAGTTTTTCTCACTACACTTCATAGAGCCAAAAATCCCTAACTCATTCTATAGTGAAGTTGTAAAAAGAGTGAGAGTGTTGTAAAAGAGTTTGGTGATCTTGTTGTGATCACTCTTGTTCTTGTGATCTTCTTGTTCTTGTGGAGACACCTCTTCGGTCGAGGTTATTGTACTTGGTGGAGCTCGGTGCTCGGGTCTTCGGTAGACCGTTGTAATCGTCCTCGGTGGATAGTGGAAACCCTTCACGGAGGTGAAGGCGGGGAGTAGAGCGGTGGCTCGAACCTCGAAACAAATACTTGTGTTTGCGATTGTCTTTTGCTCTTGCTCTCCATTTTGCTTTTAATTTCTATTGCACTCTATTGCTTTTAATTACTTGCTTGTGATCTTGTTTCTTTCCTTGTGCTATTACTTCAAGCTTGTAATACTTGTGATATCTTGTGTGCATTTCATCATTGCATTTTATGCATACTTTGTTCGATCAATTCTCATACAACAAGGTTCCATTGCGCACCTCTAACCCATTCAAGGGGAATTGGGAGGAAGGAGTTCAGAACCTCTCACGGGATATTCGGCTCTTAGTCTTGTTTTGAGAGATCGTTGCATCATTCATCCATCTTAGTTTAAAAAGATTGTTAGATTAGAAATAACACCTATTCACCCCCCCTCTAGGTGTTTTTCAATTGGTATCAGAGCTTGGACTCTAGGATTTGGCTTAACAACCTTAGAGAGATCCTAATTTTTGCTAATCATTTCATTCATATTCACTTAGTAAAAATGGCCGATGGAATTAAAACCCCTCCTAAGTTTGATGGACTTAACTTTCCCATATGGAAGGTTAAGATGACCGTTTTCTTGCAATCTCTAGGTAGTCGAGTTGCAAAGGTCGTGACCAAACCCTTTAGTGCACCCCCCGGTGATGAATCCACTTGGTCCGAAATAGAGACCAAAGAATTTGATGCCAATGCTAGGGCTCACTATGCACTACTTCAAGCCCTTAATGATGATGACATAGTTAGAGTTATTCATTACAAGTCCGCATATGAAATTTGGACACATTTGCTAGTTACACATGAAGGGACCTTACAAGTGAAGAGGGCTAAGATTGACCTTCTTCGGTCCCAATATGAGAATTTTTGCATGCAAGAAAATGAAACCATAGATGATATGGTTACAAGATTTATAAAGATTACTAATGGACTTTCTTCTCTAGGTGATGCTATTGATAACGATCAAAGAGTTAGAAAGATCATCCGGGCTCTTCCTCCTTCATGGGAAGTAAAAGCAACCACCTTGAAGGAACTCAATGACAAGGAGGAGATGGAGCTAATTGGTCTCATTGGGAACCTCAAAACCCATGAGATGGAGAGAAAAGTGAGGGAGGACATGGCTCCTTCCAAGAAGAAGAAATAGCCTTCAAAAGTCAATCCACACACTCCGACGAAGACGATGAAGAAGAAGATGACGAAGAGCTCTCACTTCTTGTGAAGAACGTCCGGAGGATGTACAACAAGGCTTAATTTCAAGGAAGGAAGAGATGCAAGGAGGCAAAGAAGAAAGAAAGATCATTTGCTTTAATTGCCAAAGACCGGGACACATAGTGGCGGAGTATCCAGATAAAGTGAAGCCCTCCACCTCAAAGAAGCCTCACAAGAAGAAGGCAATGAAAGCTACATGGGATTCCGAGAGCGAATCCGAGGAGGAGATTGATATCGCCAACATGTGCTTCATGGCTAATGAAAGCACAAGCAAGGTAACCCCTTCCACTTCTCCTAATGATGAACTTTCCATGGATGAACTAGGAGAAGCTTTTGTAGAATTATCACATAACTATGATTTTCTTAAGAAAAAGTATTTAAAAATGGAAAAGGAAAATGAATCTCTTAATCATCAAGTTTTTACTCTTTCTAAAGAAAAGGATGAATTACTTTCCACTCTTGTTTCCACTCAAAAAGATTTTGACAAGTATAAGATTTCTTGTAAAGACAAGTCTCCACAAATTGATTCTAATGAGATTACCATGCTTAAAGAAAGAATAGACTCATTGGGAATTGTTTTAAAAAATTGTGAGTTTGATAAGAAGAAGATAGAGGCCATGTTTCCTAAGAAACAAGCCCCTAAGAAAAATGTTCACCATGCTCATGCTCATGTTCATACCACACAACCTTTACATCGTGGCAAATCCCCAAAGCATGCTCACACTTCACACACACATCATGCATTCATGTATGGAAGAGTGTTCTCATGTTCACATTGTGGGCGGAAAGGACACTTAGCCAATTTTTGCTATGATAGACTAAGTGCATCTTATCATAATGTTTGGGTTCGAAACACTAACTTTCAAGGACCCAAGAAAGTTTGGGTACCAAACTCAACAATTTTGTTAAATGATATAGGTACCTTCCAAAGCCCAACGACGTAGAGGATTGTAGTATCTTGATAGTGGTTGCTCAAGGCACATGACTTGGGACATCAACAACTTTGCAACCCTATCAAGATACCATGAAGGTGGCACCGTCACCTTCGGAGATGATGCCAAGGGTAAAATCATCGGTATTGGTAATGTAAAACTCGGCACATCCCCTTTAATTGAAAATGTAGTTTTAGTTGATGGACTCAAGCATAACCTCTTGAGTGTTAGTCAACTTTGTGATAAAGGTTTTGATGTTGTTTTTGATCATATAACTTGTAAAGTAATTGATAGAATTTCTAATACTTGTGTGTTTTTCGATTTTCGTGAAAGTAATGTTTATATGATATGTCTAATATGTCTTGTAATATTACTTGTTTAAAAGCCCTCGATGACGACTCTTGGTTGTGGCATAGAAGATTAGGCCATATTTCATTTGACCACATATCTAGGTTAAACACAAAGGAAATGGTGAAAGGTATTCCTTGTTTGAGTTTTGAAAAGGACCGAGTTTGTGACGCATGTCAATTTGGGAAACAAACTAAATCTTCTTTCAAGTCAATTAAGGATATCATGACATCACGTCCTTGGAGTTAATCCATATGGATCTATTTGGCCCGACACAAACCAAAAGTTTAAGTGGGAATAGATTTGCATTTGTTTTGGTTGATGATTTTTCACGGTTTACTTGGGTTTTCTTTCTTGAACACAAAAATCAAGCTTTTTCATATTTTCAAACTTTTAAGAAAAGAGTTGAAAAAGAAAAAGATGTTTCAATTTTAAGAATAAGAAGTGATAGAGGAGGTGAGTTCATTAACCTACCCTTTACCACTTTTTGTGAAGAACATGGAATTAAGCATGAACTTTCTTGTCCTAGAACTCCACAACAAAATGGAGTAGTTGAACGGAAAAATCGAACTTTACAAGAGATGGATAGGACAATGCTAAGTGAATATGGTCTACCACATTATTTGTGGGCCGAGGCCGTTAATACATCATGCTATATATCAAATCGTGTTTTCTTGTGTAAAAATACTTCAAAGACTTCTTTCGAAATGTACTTTTCTAGAAAACCAAATGTTTCATATTTCAAGGTTTTTGGATGTAAATGTTTTGTTTTAAATACCAAAGATAATTTAGGAAAATTTGATGCTAAAGCTTATGAGGCAATTTTTGTTGGGTATTCTAATACAAGTAAGGCTTATAGAATCTTCAATAAATCATCTTTGACTATTGAGGAATCTATACATGTTAAGTTTGAAGAATCTAACTTGTTTGTTAAGAATGTTGTAGAAATAGATGCTTTGGATGAAGGCTTGGAGAAAGTGACCTTGGAGGATACTACTACTATGGGAGACAAGCCAAAGGATGATGAAGGAAGTGAAGCTAAAGTAGAAGAGGCTCAAGGAAATGAAAATCAAACAAATGAAGTGGAGCCTACTCAACAACTTCCAAAGGGTTGGAGATACAATCCTCATCATCCCAAGGACCTCGTCATAGGTGAAGTATCAAAAGGGGTAACCACTCGCTCTAAACTTCATGATTATTGTGGACATTATGCATTTATTTCTCATGTTGAACCCAAGAACGTCCTCGAAGCCGAGGCCGATTCATATTGGTTGCTAGCCATGCAAGAGGAACTCAATCAATTTGAGCGCAACCAAGTTTGGCACCTTGTTCCTAGGCCCCACGATAGACCAACAATTGGTACTAAGTGGATCTTTAAGAACAAGTTGGATGAATCGGGTAACGTTGTTAGGAATAAAGCTAGGTTAGTTGCCCAAGGTTACACTCAAATCGAAGGAATCGATTTTGAAGAAACCTTTGCACCCGTAGCACGGCTTGAAGCCATACGGATGACACTAGCATTTGCCTCATATAAAGATTTTAAATTGTTTCAAATGGATGTTAAAAGTGCTTTTCTAAATGGTTTTATTGAAGAGGAGGTGTATGTTGAACAACCCCCTCGGGTTTGTTGATCCTACACATCCGGATTTTGTATTTAAATTAGATAAAGCTCTTTATGGTTTAAAACAAGCCCCTAGGGCTTGGTATGAAAGACTTTCTTCATTTTTAATTTCAAATGGTTTTAAGAAAGGTAAAATTGACACAACTTTGTTTACAAAACATGTAGAAAAAGACATTCTTATTGTGCAAATTTATGTTGATGACATTATTTTTGGTTCTACTAATGAATCTCTTTGCCAAGCTTTTGAATCATACATGAAGGATGAATTTGAAATGTCTATGATGGGGGAGCTCAACTATTTCCTTGGACTCCAAATCAAGTAAAGGACGGATGGGATCTTCATCAATCAAGCCAAGTACACAAAGGAACTCATCAAAAGGTTCGGGCTTGAAGGATCTAAAGTAAGCAAAACTCCCATGACAACAACTACTAAGCTTGACAAGGATGAACAAGGTAAAAGTGTAGACATTAAAGTTTATCGTAGCATGATAGGTAGTTTATTATATTTGACGGCTAGTAGGCCGGATATCATGTTTTCCGTTTGTCTTTGTGCACGTTTTCAATCTTGTCCTAAAGAGTCTCATATAATTGCGGTTAAACGCATAATTAGATACCTTAAGGGCACTATTGAAATGGGTTTGTGGTATCCGAAAACCGGCCAATTTTCAATGACGAGTTTTTTGGATGCCGACTATGCGGGTTGTAGGGTAGATAGGAAGAGCACAAGTGGAACATGTCAATTCTTAGGTAATTGTCTTGTATCTTGGTCTTCCAAAAAGCAAAATTCGGTAGCCCTTTCAACCGCCGAGGCGGAGTATGTTGCGGCCGGAGTTTGTTGTGCACAAGTTCTTTGGATGAAACATACTCTCCTTGACTATGATTTATACTTTGATCATGTTAAAATATTTTGTGATAATACTAGTACTATTCACATGACAAAGAATGCAAATCAACATAGTAAAACCAAACACATTGACATTAGGTATCACTTTCTTAGAGATCATTATGAGAAAGGTGATATTGATATTGATTATGTTTCTACCGATTTTCAACTTGCCGATATTTTTACTAAACCTCTAGATTATGCTAGATTTTCATTTATTTGTGATGAGTTGAATGTTTGCATTATGGATTCTTAAAGAAAAATCTCTTTTGTTTGTTTAACCCTTTTTGATGTATGACAAAAAGGGGGAGAAAAAGTATGAGGTTGTTTATTGTTTTGTTTGCTTATGGTATATTACTTTGATATATTGTGTATTACTTTGATATATTTGAGTTTTTGACAAAACTATGTGTTTCTAATGACTATGTGTTTTCAATGCCTTATGTATTTAGCTCTTCATTGACATTTTTGATACATAAGCATTATTTGAGGGGAGCTTTCCAAGCTCTTCTTCCATTTTTTGTTTAAAATAACGTATATGTTTTGTCATCATCAAAAAGGGGGAGATTGTTGGCCCAAGGTTACAATCACCCTTGTTTAGTGTGTTTTGATGATTACAAAACATATTAGTTATTGTACTAATATTGTTTATTGGTTAAGTGTGTTTCAGGGATCTAACTCATCTAGAAGGTTTATTCCCTATTAGCAAATGTGTTGGACTCAAGTCAACTCAAATTGGGCTCAAGGATCAAGTGTTGAAGACCTTATGGTGAAAAAGCCCTCTTGAAGCACTTGTAGTACCTAGAACAAATGTAAGAATAGAATGTTAAAGTTTGAGTGTTGGATATTGGCTCTATGATACACATACACAATTTGGTTTTGTTAAAATGTGAGTCTTGTATTTAAGTTTTCATGTTTTAAATTTGGTTTCATGCCTTAGTAGATATTTACATGACCCTAAGTTTTACAAAATAAATATCATGTTTAGATCATGTTTATATACTCCTACTAGCATGTTACTTAAGTTTGTTCAAACCCAAAACTATTTTACAAATTTTTCTAAGTCAAAAAATATACTGATTTTCCTGTTTCAGGCTGACCGGCCGACCGGCCCGGTCGACCGGCGCCAGTGCCAGGACGTGCACATTTGTGCACGTCTGTCGGTCGACCGCCCCGGTCGACCGACTGTGAGCAGTTGCTCTCGGGTTTTCTGGGTCGACCGGCCGGTCGACTGCCAGAAGACCCGAGCCAATGGCTCTTTGACCAGCTGAGCTGGCGGTCGACCGGCCCGGTCGACCGCCAAGCCTGCAACAGCCAACGGCTCTTTCCTCTTTTGTGCAATTCTGAAATCTGTTTTTCAGATTGTTTTTTGGCAGACTTTTTCAGGGTTTTTCAGTTCTTTTTCAGAGCAAATAAGCTCTAAATAAATTGTTTTAAACCTATTTCTCTCCCTATAAATAGAGGAGAAGACTCTCTTGCAAAATACTAAGAAAAATCCTCAAGTTTTCAAAAGAGAAAAGAAAGTGTTTAAGCTCTCCATTTTCAATTCTTTCTTGAGCTAGTTTTCAGTTGTGTTCCCTTGCAAAAATCATCTCTACAACTGAGTTTTTCTCACTACACTTCATAGAGCCAAAAATCCCTAACTCATTCTATAGTGAAGTTGTAAAAGAGTGAGAGTGTTGTAAAAGAGTTTGGTGATCTTGTTGTGATCACTCTTGTTCTTGTGATCTTCTTGTTCTTGTGGAGACACCTCTTCGGTAGAGGTTATTGTACTTGGTGGAGCTCGGTGCTCGGGTCTTCGGTAGACCGTTGTAACCGTCCTCGGTGGATAGTGGAAACCCTTCACGGAGGTGAAGGAGGGGAGTAGAGCAGTGGCTCGATCCTCGAAACAAATACTTGTTTTTGCGATTGTCTTTTGCTCTTGCTCTCCATTTTGCTTTTAATTTCTATTGCACTCTATTGCTTTTAATTACTTGCTTGTGATCTTGTTTCTTTCCTTGTGCTATTACTTCAAGCTTGTAATACTTGTGATATCTTATGTGCATTTCATCATTGCATTTTATTCATACTTTGTTCGATCAATTCTCATACAACAAGGTTGCATTGCGCACCTCTAACCCATTCAAGGGGAATTGGGAGGAAGGAGTTCAGAACCTCTCACGGGGTATTCGGCTCTTAGTCTTGTTTTGAGAGATCGTTGCATCATTCATCCATCTTAGTTTAAAAAGATTGTTAGATTAGCAATAACACCTATTCACCCCCCCTCTAGGTGTTTTTCAGAGTATTCTTGAGGAGATAGTCCAGAGCCCTTCACCAGGAATTCGGCTACACTATTGTGTTATACTTAGTGTGTTTAGCTTAATAGTTTTTAGTTTGCATAAATAGTTTTAATTCCGCATTAATTCATCAGTAGATTAGCTAGTCACCTATTCACCCCCTCTAGGTGATTTCAATTGGTATCAGAGCTTGGTGCTCTTGATTTGGGTCTAGCAACCTAGAGTTAAAGATCCTCATTTTTAGCTAATCACAATATTTGTACACACATACATGGATTTCATGTCACCTCCCATGTTCGATATTTTTAACATCTAAACTTGAAAAGTTAAGATGTTTATGTACCTCAAAGCCCTAGGTATTCATGTTAATTTTGTCACTATTAAAGATTCATATTGTTTAAATGGTAAAAACCTTGAGGCTAATGCAAAAGTCCTTCATGCTTTAAAGAGTACCCTAAATGATGAATATTTATCTAAGGTTGCTAATTTTGATTCGGCTTTCATAGTATGAAACACTATAGTCTCCCTTAGCGAACAAGAGCAATACTATGCGTGGAGCGACTCGGATTATGGAAGTGATGCTTCCAACTTATGCTACATGATTCAAGAGGATAACCCCCTTGAGATAAATTCCGAATCTGAGCTTGATGAGGATGTTGACTTGTCATATGATGAACTTGCTTTATTTTACCAACAACTCCTTGAAAATATGATTTGCTTAAAAAGGACCATAAAAGATTGAAAAAAAAATATGAGTCCATTTCAAAAGAAAAAGATTCTTTTCAAAATAAATTAGAAAACATCTCTAAAGAAAATGAATCTTTGAAAAAGGAGAATATTTCCTTATTTTCTAAATTAAATGATCTTTGTGAAGGAAATAATTCTTTGAAAAATAAAATCAACTTGGTGGAAAAAGAAATTGCTTTGGAAGAAAACAACTCTTTAAAAAGAAAAATTGTTTCAAAAGAAAACAAAAATAGTTCTAAAAAGAAAAATATTGTTGATTCTCATACTTGCCTCTCTTCATGCTACCATTGATAAAGATGAGATTAAATTTTTGAAAAATAGAATAAATTGCTTGAGCTCAACTCTAAGCAATTGTGCATTCAATCATAATTAATTGGAAATCTTATTTCAAAAGAAACAAGCTCCATATGTTCATGCACATCACCCACGGCATACATATGCACACTTTGCACATTATGATCACACTCATTCTCATGTGCATACTAGAGTGTACAAGTGTACACATTGCGACCGCAAAGGCCATTTAGCAAAGTTTTATTTTGATAAGATAAATCATATTATTTTTGCTAATAAAAATGTTTGGGTTTCAAATAATGCTAACCCTTGTGGACCCAAAATAAAATGGGTACCAAAATCCCCACCTCTTGTGTTTGATGTAGGTGTGGGCTCTCACACGACGTGAGAGGATTGATGCCTTGATGGTGGATGCGTTTCAAGCTCTAAGATCATATTTATAGATGCATCACCTTCTATGAAGTTTGGTGGGAGGACCACCATGTTTTAGAGACTTAGAGAATAGTTCATACAATTTGGTAACTATCTCTAAACTCTCATATAGTTTACATGCTTTTGCATAGATAATATTTTTAGCATGTTTTGATGTTGTGCTTCATGTGATGAATACTTGTTTAGATGAACTTTTCATTAAAACTTGTGTATATACTTGTAAAAGTAGTGAGCAACAATTGATTCCTATATGTTTGTACTTCATTGCTCATTTGTACTCATTATATGTACATATATAACCTAGTTTTGATGATTCTTTCATTTATACATGTTTTCCCTATTATTGTATATGTTTTGCTTCATGTATATGTAATTTTTGTTTAAAACTAATAAATATACATGTATACCTTTGAGTCACTTGCCTTCATGCAAATTACATTATGGACTCATTTGTGTTTAAGATATGTATGTATATTTTTAGTTTTGATAAAACATATATATGCCTTGAAGTTTATTTTTAATGGAAAATACATTTTATGATCTTCATATGTTTTTGATGTTTTTGAGCCATATTGATTATTTCATGAATATGCTATTTACATGTGAAATCACCTAGAGGGGGGGTGAATAGGTGATATGGCTAATCTAGAAACTAAATGCGGAAGCTAAAACTAATTTGCAACACACTTAATACAACCAACGAGTGTAGCCGAATTCCCCGTGAAGGGCTCTGGACTAACTCCTCTTGATTCCCCTAGATAAGGGTTGAGGTGCTATATGAAGCTCTCGTGGTTAAGTATAAGTGAGGCACACAAACAACCAAGCATATAAGAATAAGCAATATGAATCAATGTAAGGCACAACACAAGCAATATATGATATGAATGAATGATGCACAACACAAAATAAAGAGAGAGAGTTGAGAGTCAATGGATCAAACGCAAAAACAAAGATGTGTTTCGAGGTTCGAGCCCCTAGCTCTACGTCCCCGCCTTCACCGAGAAGGATTTCTAATCCACTATCTTGTCCACCGAGGACTCCTACCGAGGGAACCTCCACCGAGGAGGATTTGTACAACAAGGGAGTACCGAACTCCTCTCTCAAACACCACCTCACAACCGAGGGGTAGGCCCGTAGCCAAACAACCACAAATCACCTCTACCGAAGAGGGATACAAACACCAACTCCACCTCTCACAAGAGGGAGCAAACACCACTCTGATCAACCTCTACCAAAGAGGGATACAGCAAATCAAGGAGGGTTTACAACTTAGAGGTTTCCACAACCTCAAACAATCTCTTTTCCCACAAACAAATGATCCTAATAGAATAGGATAGGAGATATAGCTCAAGTGTGGAAAATAAGTGTTTTGATCAAAGAAAATATCTTGGGAAAAATACCAAATAGATATAGAATTTTAGATCAAGAAACTAATTCCCAAAAACCTATTTTCTTTGAAATAAACAAAACACTTTAAAACAAATAAGATGGATCTTTTTGGCACTTAAACACTTTTGAAAACTTGTTTTAAACACCAAGAAAGGAGAGAAATTTTAGCTCTTAAAAACTTTTTTAAATCCCAAAACAATGGGGTTTATATAGGCCCAACACAAAACTAGCCGTTAGGCTAAATTCTCAGCCTGAGAGGGCTGGCGGTCGACCGCCCGATCGACCGCCAACGGTCATAAATATGACCGTTGGAGGAACCCGGTCGACTGCCCGGTCGATTGCCCAAAAACAGAGAGCAAAGCTCTCTGGCCGGTCGACCGTGACCTGTGCCTGGCCAACGTGCACAAGTCTGTGCATGTCGGTTGACCGACCGGTCGACCGACTCTGGAACCCGGTCGACCGGGCCGGTCGACCGCCAGAGCCTGGCAAGCAGCAATTTGGGTCAGAAAACTGGGTTAGAAAATATTCTAATAAATCTTATAAATCTTCCAAAAATTCATAAAAATAGTTTTATCATTTTACATTGAAATACAAACTTGTGATAAAAATTACAACACAAAAATCAAACATTTTGAACCATTTTTGTGTCTTACAAATTTTATCAAAAACCAAAAACTGTATTTTACCAAACATGGATTTTTCAATAGGAAATTTGATTTTTCCTAAAACTCATAGAAATACAAAACATGATATTTGAACATTATTAGGCATGTTGCATATGGACATAGGTCTAATATACAAGAAACAAATATATATCATAGTTTTTGTCTTTAATTTCAAAATAATGTTTTGTTAAAAATACCAAACGCTAAAACACATGAATAGGTATATCAAACTAAGTTTGTATAAATCATCTAAGCATGTATGTATATAGAATACATCTAATATACATAAAAATAAAGTAAACTTGTTTTGATCTACTATTCATGAAAACCAATATCCAAAAACATAAAACTTGTGTGTGTTGTGAACTTGAGCATATGAACTATCTAATCTTTACAAATGGATCTAAACACACTAAACTATGGATACCTAAGTCTTCTTGACGATCTTCATCTTCAAGTCGACTCGATCCAAACTGTGATCCACGAGTTAGACTCCAACGAGTGCTATGTGTGATCTTGATGCTCGGGCTCTGGAATCACCATGTGAAAGCTATTCATGAAAACTAATATCCAAAAATATAAAACTTGTGTGTATTGTGAACTTGAGCATATCAACTATCTAATCTTTACAAATGGATCTAAACACACTAAACTATGGATACCTAAGTCTTCTTGACGATCTTCATCTTCAAGTCGACTCGATCCAAACCGTGATCCACGAGCTAGACTCCAACGAGTGCTATGTGTGATCTTGATGCTCGGGCTCTGGAATCACCATGTGAAAGCTTCCAAACTCCTCTTGTTGAAGCAATCACCAACTAATATCTTGCTAAATGATCTGAAACTAAAATCACAAGATTATTAGTAAACATAACTACATGAGTTAATCATCATCAAAACTAGAGTGGAAGGCCTTTGGGCCAACAATCTCCCCCTTTTTGATGATGACAAAACTCATGGAGTTATATATGCATGGATTAAAGTTAAGCTTCAAAGAAGCTCCCCCTTAACTCATGCATAGGAGTAAACAAGCAAATAAATATGCAATGAAGGATCATAAACAAGTATGAAACACATATATTTATTGTTTATTGTGATGCATGAACATAAATCCTTTTTCTAAAACATAATGCTCTTGATACCAATTAAACAATTAAACGACAAACTAATAAATAAAACAAAACATGCATAAAAACATGCATAAACTCAAATACTTCTCCCCCTTTTTTTCAATCATCAACAAAGAGGTCCAAGTAAAAACAAAAACATTTTTCTCACCCTTTTTGTTCGAAACAAAGAATTAACAAAGGGGTCAAACAAACAAATCAATATAAATTTTCATGGATACCAATTGAAAGAAATAGATCAATAGATACCAATGAAAATAAACAAAAATCTTGATACCAATTGAGTAAACAAATAAGCATCTTGATACCAATTTTGAGAAAACAAATACAATCGTGATACCAATTTAAAGTATTATTCTTTTTAAACATATGATACCAAATTGAATTTATTATTTTCTATCATAAAGTAAGGGAGTGGAATACAAAACCCATGGTAAACCAAATACCAATTGAAAGATAAAATACGAGTTTTCTCCCACTTTATGAAATACCAATTAAAATAATGTCTAAGCTTGTATTAGAATACTAATTGAAAACTAATCAATTGAAACATAATGATCATTAAAACTCAAGCTTAGCATAAACAAATATATATGTATGAAAAATTTGATACCAATCGAAATTGATACTATATGAAAAGTAAGCATACATACATAAAAATATATATGAGTATACAAAAAATGTTAATATTGATACCAATTGAAAGAATCCAATGATACCAATTGAAACAACAATAATATCAAATGTATATCTCATTTAACCTACCACCCATTCATGTTCAAATTTAAAATGATTTTCACTATAAAGCATACATGAGCATGGTCTCCCATCCAACCACCCTTGGAAGGTAGGGGTTTTCAAAAATAGGTTTAGAAAATAAAGTTTGTTTGAAGACTCTACCATATCGAAGAATCCCGCAACTAGTTAAATGGAAAAACTTGTAAACTAGTACGAAATCCTTCAAGTAAGGAATAAAACAAAATATTTGTCATGAAGCTATGTAAATCACATGATTACTAAAAAATACTCAAAGTCCATAAAGCTCATATCATACTCATGAAAACATAATCATGAGAAACATTTAAATAAGGTAAGTGAACAAGTGTTATGTGAAACATATCAACATGAAAATAGACATTCAAGCTCAAAATTCCTTTAAACATGAAAATATGAAAATCATCAAAACTATTTAATCTTCAAGGCTTATGTATGTATTATACAAACTAAAGTATACATACATATCTAAACATAACGAGTCCACAAATGTATATGCATGAAAGGCACGTGGCTCAAATGATGTATATGTATAACAATAATTTGGATAAAATGGACATATACATGAAGTTAAATAAGAAATCATAAAACAAATTCAAAAATGAGAATACAAGTTTAAAATGCATGGATCATCAAAATTAGACTATACTAGCACATTTAATGGGTTCAAATAAGCATTCAAGCTCAAACATATATAGATTTATTTGTGGCCCACTATATGTACAAGTATATCCCAAGTTTTAATGAAAACTAACATCTAAACATGTAATCAACGCATGAAGCATAAAAACAAGATATGAATAAACATGAAAAATATAAACATGATTATTATGTAAATTCACATGTTATTAGAGCTAAGATAAACATGATAGCTAAACAATGGTGAGAACACTAAAATAATGATCCATATTAAACATGGGTGTCTCAAAGGCTATACATGCATGTCAAGGATCTAATAATCATGGCATTTTCATGATAATCTATAAACCACAAAATATGCTAATAAAGAATAGAATGAAAAGCATGTAAACAATAATTAGGAGCTAGAGATCGTTACCAAAACCTAGAAGGCAACTCTCCAAGTCTCCAAAACATGGTGGTCCTCTCCACCAAATATTCCTTGAAAGTGATGCATCCAAATAGTCCTCATGAAGCTCGGAACGCATCCACTCCAACGTACCGCTACTCTCACATCATGTGAGAGCCCACACCTGCATCAAATACAATAGGGGTGGTCTTTGGTACCCATACTCTTTTAGGTCTATGGGGGTTAGTACCTTTTCTAACCCAAACAAATTTATTTGCTAAATTTTCATCATATATACGATCAAAGCAAAATTTAGCAAGGTGGCCCTTTCGTCCACAATGTGTACAAGTGTACACATGAGCATACAATGTGTGATGGTGGTGACCGTGAGTAGCATGTGTATGCTGTGGAGGGTGTGCATGAATAGATGGAACTTGTTTCTTTCGAAACAAAGATTCCAAACCTGTATGACTCGAAACACATTGGCTCAAAGTGGAGCCCAAACAAACAACACTCTTCTTAAGCATGGATATATCATTTTCAATTAAAGAAGAGGTGGCACATGCAATAGGTAAACTAGGTGAAACTACCCTAGCATGGCAAACATGAGCATCAATTTTATTTTGTAGAACTTCATTTTTCTTTAAACAAACATTTAAATCATTTGAAATAAAAATTATCTTATTTTTCAAAGCAACATTCTCTTTTAAAACAAAATCAACTTTTAAAGACAAAACTTTATTTTTCTTCAAAACATCATTACAATCATTTTTAGATTTTAAAAAGTTATTTTCTTTAATAGCAAGTTCAAGTTTAGATCTCAATGAATCCCTTTCATTAGAGATCTCTACCTTCTCTTGCAAAATAATGTCAAGTCTAGAAAGTAAATTTTTATTTTCATTATTAATTCCTAGACCTTTCTTTTTCAAAACATTATATTTTTCAATCAATTTTTCATAAACAATAGAAAGTTCTTCATTCAAGGCATGGGCATCAATATTCTCATCACATGAAGAACTACAATCTAATTGAGATTCCGAATGTACCTCAAGGGAATTATTCCCTTGGGCCATTAAGCATTGTGACTCGGATTCTCCACTAGATTCCTCCTCTTGTTGGATTAGCAATAGAAGCTTGGAGGTGGTGGTTGTGGTCAACTTGTTCCACACTGCAAAGGCGAAATCAAGGTTAGAAACATGCATAAGATAATCTTTTGAAAGCGTGCTTCTAATAGCCTCAAGGGCTTGTGCATTAGCTCCTATATGATTGCTATTACCAAGATAGCATTTCTTGGTAGCGGCAAGATAAACATGCAAGCCTAGGGTTTGTAAATAGATGGATATCCTAGTCATCCAAACAACAATATTGGAAGAATCAAACATAGGTGGGGTCATGAAGTCCATGGGTGTGCAAACTAAATGTGTGCAAACAAATATTGTTGGCCCAAGGTTACAATCACCCATGATTAGTGTATTTTGATGATTACAAAACATATTAGTTATTTGTACTAATAACATTTATTGTTTAAGTGTGTTTCAGATTTCTATTCATTCTAGAAGTCTTCTCTCACAAATACAAGGATTTGGACTCAAGTCAACTCCAATTGGGCTCAAGGAACAAGTGTTGAAGATTATATGAAGAAGCCTATTGAAGATCTTGAAGTCCTTAGAAACATTGTAAGAAATAGAATGTTAAAGGTTGAGTATATGAAATTTGGCTCTAGGATTTGCACACACACTTGTTTCATATATTTCCTATGTTTTGAAAATGGTTATTTCTAAGTTTTATGCCTTAGTTTATATATACATGTACCAAAAGCTTTATATCTTGAAAATCTTGTATAAAACATGTGTATAAACTATTTTCTGCATAATACTTAGCTATATGTATTTTTAAAATATTTCTCAAAATTTTTCTAACTCAAAACCAGCCCAGTTTTCAGTTTCAGGCAACTCCGGCCGACCGGCCCGGTCGACCGGCGATGTATCTGGACATGCACTGTTTGTGCATGTCTGTCGGTCGACCGGACCGGTCGACCGACGGAGAGCAAATTGCTCACAGGTTTTTTCGGTCGACCGGACCGGTCGACCGGAAGAAGGAAACTGTGTTTCCTCTTTTGGGACGGTCGACCGGACCGGTCGACCAGAGCCAACGGCTCTTTGCAGCTGGCCTTGCGGTCGACCGGACCGGTCGACCGCCAAGCCTGCTGTAGCCTAACGGCTCTGTCCTCTTTGGGCTATTCTGAAAAACTGTTTTTGTTTTCAGCTTTAACAGATTTTTGAAGAGTTGTTGGGGAGCTTTTGCAGGTCAAATTAGGTGTAAAGAAATTGTTTTTAACCTATTTTCTAACCCTATAAATAGAGGAGAAGTCTCTCTTGCATATCACCAAGAAAAATCCTCAAGTTTGTGTTGTTTTCAAAAGAGAAAAGAAAAGAGTTTAAAACTTTCATTCCAATTCTTTTTGAGCTTGTTTTTCAGTTGTGTTTGATTACTAATATCACTCTACAACTGAAGTTTTTCTCACCACACTTCATAGAGCGAAAAATCCAATACTCATTCTATAGTGAAGTTGTAATTGAAGTGAGAGTGTTTGTAAAAGAGTTTGAGAAATAGTGTAGTGATCTTGTTGTGATCACTTTGTTCTTGTAATCCTTTCCTTGTGGAGCAACCTCTTCGGTAGAGGTCCTTTGTACTCGGTGGAGCTCGGTGCTCGGTCTTCGGTAGACCAAATTGTAAAGGCGTCCTCGGTAGATAGTGGAAACCCTTCACGGAGGTGAAGGCGGGGAGTAGAGCGGTGGCTCGAACCTCGAAACAAATCACTTTGTTTGCGATTGCCTTTGCGTCTAATTCTTGCTTTACTTTTCAATAGCTCCTTATTGCTTTCTATTGCATACTTATGATATTGTTTAAATCTCTTGTGCTACTATTTGCTTGCTTGTAATTCTTACCATATATCATTGTGTTTGCATCATTCTTCATATCATTCATTTCATACTTGTGTGTGCCAATCCCGTACTCATCCAACAAGAGCTTCACATAGCGCCTCAACCCATATCAAGGGGAATCAAGAGGAGTTTAGTCCAGAGCCTCGCAAGAGGAATTCGGCTACACTTGTTGAATTGTACTAAGTTGAGCCTCACTTGTTTTAGGTTCCGCATTTAGAGAGTTAAATTTTTTAAGATTAGCAATCACACCTATTCACCCCCCCTCTAGGTGTTTTTCAAATATATGCAAATGCAAATGTAGATTAGCTAAACCAAGATCTCACTCCTAGGTTGTTAAACCTAAAGTATCAAGAGCGGAGGCTCTGATACTAATTGAAATCACCTAGAGGGGGGGTGAATAGGTGATATGGCTAATCTAGAAACTAAATGCGAAAGCTAAAACTAATTTGCAACACACTTAATACAACCAACGAGTGTAGCCGAATTCCCCGTGAAGGGCTCTGGACTAACTCCTCTTGATTCCCCTAGATAAGGGTTGAGGTGCTATATGAAGCTCTCGTGGTTAAGTATAAGTGAGGCACACAAACAACCAAGCATATAAGAATAAGCAATATGAATCAATGCAAGGCACAACACAAGCAATATATGATATGAATGAATGATGCACAACACAAAATAAAGAGAGAGAGAGAGTTGAGAGTCAATGGATCAAACGCAAAGACAAAGATGTGTTTCGAGGTTCGAGCCCCTAGCTCTACGTCCCCGCCTTCACCGAGAAGGATTTCTAATCCACTATCTTGTCCACCGAGGACTCCCACCTAGGGAACCTCCACCGAGGAGGATTTGTACAACAAGGGAGTACCGAACTCCTCTCTCAAACATCACCTCACAACCGAGGGGTAGGCCTGTAGCCAAACAACCACAAATCACCTCTACCGAAGAGGGATACAAACACCAACTCCACCTCTCACAAGAGGGAGCAAACACCACTCCGATCAACCTCTACCAAAGAGGGATACAACAAATCAAGGAGGGTTTACAACTTAGAGGTTTCCACAACATCAAACAATCTCTTTTCCCACAAACAAATGATCCTAATAGAATAGGAGAGGAGATATAGCTCAAGTGTGGAAAATAAGTGTTTTGATCAAAGAAAATCTCTTGGGAAAAATACCAAATAGATATAGAATTTTAGATCAAGAAACTAATTCCCAAAAACTTATTTTCTTTGAAATAAACAAAACACTTTAAAACAAATAAGATGGATTTTTTTGGCACTTAAACACTTTTGAAAACTTGTTTTAAACACCAAGAAAGAAGAGAAATTTTAGCTTTTAAAAACTTTTTCAAAATCCCAAAACAATGGGGTTTATATAGGCCCAACACAAAACCAGCCGTTAGGCTGAATTCTCAGCCTGAGACGGCTGGCGGTCGACCGCCCGGTCGACCGCCAACGGTCATAAATATGACCGTTGGAGGAACCCGATCGACCGCCCGGTCGATTGCCCAAAAACAGAGAGCAAAGCTCTCTGGCCGGTCGACCGGTCGGTCGACCGTGACCTGTGCCTGGCCAACGTGCACAAGTCTGTGCACGTCGGTCGACCGATCGGTCGACCGCCAGAGCCTGGCGGGCAGCAATTTGGGTCAGAAAACTGGGTTAGAAAATATTCTAATAAATCCTATAAATCTTCTAAAAATCTATAAAAATAGTTTTATCATTTTACATTGAAATACAAACTTGTGATAAAAATTACAACACAAAAATCAAACATTTTGAACCATTTTTGTGTCTTACAAATTTTATCAAAAACCAAAAACTGTATTTTATCAAACATGGATTTTTCAATAGGAAATCTGATTTTTCCTAAAACTCATAGAAATACAAAAACATGATATTTGAATATTATTAGGCATGTTGCATATGGACATAGGTCCAATATACAAGAAACAAATATATATCATAGTTTTTGTCTTTAATTCCAAAATAATGTTTTGTTAAAAATACCAAAACACTAAAACACATGAATAGGTATATCAAACTAAGTTTGTATAAGTCATCTAAGCATGTATGTATATAGAATATATCTAATATACATAAAAATAAAGTAAACTTATTTTGATCTGCTATTCATGAAAACCAATATCCAAAAACATAAAACTTGTGTGTGTTGTGAACTTGAGCATATCAACTATCTAATCTTTACAAATGAATCTAAACACACTAAACTATGGATACCTAAGTCTTCTTGACGATCTTCATCTTCAAGTCGACTCGATCCAAACCTTGATCCACGAGCTAGACTCCAACGAGTGCTATGTGTGATCTTGATGCTCGGGCTCTGGAATCACCATGTGAAAGCTTCCAAACTCCTCTTGTTGAAGCAATCACCAACTAATATCTTGCTAAATGATCTGAAACTAAAATCACAAGATTATTAGTAAACATAACTACATGAGTAAATCATCATCAAAACTAGAGTGGAAGGCCTTTGGGCCAACAACATGATGCTTGTGTACTCATATTTCTTTTTTTACTCATGACCTTGTTTCATGAGCACATGTTTGAGCTTTATAGATTTCGAATGTCAACTCTTGTGTATTTGGTATGCTTCATGAGATATATATGATTTAGTTTTATATTTGAAGGATCTTTAACTAGTTTTTTAAAAATTATTTTAACAAGTTATTTATTCTTTATTTGGTAGTGTTTTCAAATTTACAACTATTTTCAAATCATATTTTTTAAAAACTTCTACCCTTAAAGGGCGGATGGATGGGCGTCCATACCTTGTATGCTCTAAATTGAAAATATTTTAACTTGTGCATGAATAGGGTGGATAGGTATGAGTTATACACTTGATCCTCATTATATTTTCAATTGGTATCACAATTGCTATTTTTTTATATACTCATATTTGTATTTTCTATATATGCATGCTTCAAACTTCAAATAGTATCAATTTCAATTGGTATTTTCTTTACATATATATGTTTTGATTGTCCTTGATTTACAATATCCATTACTTGTTTAAAGCACAAATTATGTTTATGCTAAACTTGACTTAAATTAAAATAAATTGGTATCTTTATAAGCTTACGCATTATTTTCAATTGGTATTTCAATTGACATTTTATTTGATATCAAAATTTACAATAGATTTCAATTGGTATAAAAAATACAAAATGTTTACTTTCAATAGTATCTTAAAATTTTTCTTATTTACAAATGGTATCTCAAAATTTATTTTGTTGACTTAACAGATTTCAAAATTTGTTTTAAAATGATTTCAAATTTTTGATATGAATTGCCTATATGCATGGGGAGATTTACATCTCTTATATATATAGATTCATGTTGAGTGTGTCTTATATTGAGGAGCTTGACATCTCTTCTTTATGTGGTACACGTGTGTAGGAGGAGCTTAACATCTTCACTTATACATTGTATATTATGCTTTATGTGAGTTTGGGTTTTGTCATCCCTTCTTCATGTAATGCATGTATGCAGGGGGAGCTAACTTCACGTCACTCTTCTTCATGAATGTATATCATATATATTGTTTGATTTGTTTTCGCCCTTTTGTTGATGATTTGACAAAAAAGGGAGAGGTATTTGATTTATATATGCATGATTTATATATGCATATTTATTGACAAAAAGGAGGAGAAATATTTGTTGACTTAAATATGCATGTCTATTATTTCATTTTCTTGTTTTATTAACAAAAAGGGGGAGAAGGATTTTTGATTTATGCATGTTTATCTCCTTGTTTATGCATATATATTTGTTTAGCCTTATGCACTTCATTGAATATCTTATTGTTTATTGGTATGCATGAGTTAAGGAAGAGCTTCTATGAAGCTTATCTTTAATCTATACATATATAACTCTATGAGTTTTGTCATCATCAAAAAGAGGGAGATTGTTGGCCCGAAAGCCCATCACTCTAGTTTTGATGATGATTAACTCATGTAGTTATAGTACTAATGATCTTGTGTTTAACTAGTCTCATATATTAGATCAAGATCTTAGTTGGTGTTTAGCTTCAACAAAGGATTTAAAGTCAAGTTTTGGAGGTAGCACATGTTGATTCAAGAGCTCGCGCATCAAGATCGCATCAAGTACTCAAGAGGAGTCTAACTCATTGGATCAATGTTTGGACCAAGTCAAGAAGGAGAAGAAGATTTTCAAAGAGAAGACTTCCAAGAAGACTTGTAACATATTTGTAAGTGTCGAGATTTTATTTTTAGATAAAATGTAAAGGATAGATTAGTTGGTGGATTGATCAAGTTCATATACACTCACACACAAGATTTATATGTGTTTTCATAAAAGAGACCGGTTTAATTTTTAAGCTTCAAAATATACATGTGTTTTATCAAAAGTTATTTTAGAGCTTATGTCAAAAATATAGATATTTCATCATATATGTGTAGTGGATCATATCCATACACCCTAAGCTTCAAAAGGATTTAAAATATCTTATTTTTGTATTTGGAGAAGTTTTAGAAAAATCGATTTTGAAAAATACAGATTTTTGTTTACACCAAAATTTCTATATTACAAAAATAGTTCAAAATATTTGTAACATGTTTTGATTTTTACTCAAACATGTTTGTATATTCAAAGTATATTAATGAACTTATTTTTGTAGAATTTATGAAAATTTATGGGATTTTATTGAAGGTAAAAAGATCATGTTTTAATCCCTAAAAATTTGTGACCTGGCCTTCTTCCGGTCAACCGGTCCGGTCGACCGATGTGCACAAACGTGCACAGCCACTTTGGCTGGTGGGCCGGTCGACCGACCCGGTCGACCGCCAAGAGCTCTGCTTTCTAGATCTGGCCCCGGTCGACCGGGCGGTCGACCGGCAGAGAGCTTCTGCTCTCTGTATCCAGGCCTCGGTCGACCGGGCGGTCGACCGGTGGCACAACTGTCAGAAATCCGACCGTTGGCGGTCGACCGACAGCAGGGAATCCTGCTAAGTTGGACCCCAACGGCTATATTTTTTAGGCCTATAAATTGGGGCTGTTTTCTACAAGATTTTAAGTGGATTTTCAAGATAGTTTTTCTTATCTTTCTAAGTGTTTATCTCCACTTGTTTTAGAGTGAAATACTTCCATATCAAAAGGAGAGTTTTTCAAGAGTGTTTTGAAAATGAGATTTCTTGAGTTTTTCACCACAAATTCTTTCCAAGTTTTTATCACACATACTTGAGCTATCCATTGCTATATCAATCCTATAAGGATCTTTGCTATGAGAGAGTTTTTAGGTGATCAAAGTGTTGAGATCATCAAAGTGTTTCATCTTTGTATTTGAGGAGGCAAACTTGCGGGTTCGTATTGTTTCGAGTTCTTGTGGGAGCTCGGTGTAGAGGTGCGGCCTCGGCAAGTTAGTGTGCTTGCGTGTGTAGTTCTTGCGGGAACAAGAGAGGGACTAGTGAGTCCAAAAAATTCTAGTGTGAACTCGTAGGTGTTGCGACACCGAGTGATCCGGTGGGATCGATTCTAGTGAAAATTGTTCATAGTGTTGAAGGCGGGGACGTAGAGTAAGGGTGCTCGAACCTCAAAACAAATCTCACGTGTTTGTGATTGCTCTCTCTCTCTCTCTCTCTATCTCTCACTTGTGTTTATATCTTACATGCTCTTATTATTCATATTCATTACTTGCTTGATATACTTGTGCTTATATTGATATATGTTTGGGGATTGTTTGCTCAGACTTGTATTCAACCAAGAGAGTCATAGCGGCACCTCAACTCTTATCTAGAGTATTCTTGAGGAGATAGTCCAGTGTCCTTCACCGAGAATTCAGCTACACTCTTGTGCTATACTTGGTGTGTTTAGCTTAATAGTTTTTAGTTTGCATAAATAGTTTTAATTCCGCATTAATTCATCATTAGATTAGTTAGTCACCTATTCAACCCCCCAGGTGATTTCAGATTTCACTTGGCACATTGGCTTCTTGGGCCCAATTTTCTGGGGCTCCAAACAGGCCATGATGAAAAATAATCTGAGCCTGTCAATTTACTGCTGCTATTAGGGCAACAATTTTTCTTAAAGATTTATACAGTTTTCTAGTTTCTATTTTCCATACCAAACAAGCCCTAAGGGCAAGTTCTGATGGAAAACTCCAGATTAGGTGAATGAATGAAAGATGCAGCGTTAACTGCCCCCCCCGCAGGCAAAAGAGACAGTAGAGGATCAGACAATCTGCAGATTTTCCCTCTCAAAATCGAATCATCTTCTGTTTGAAGTTTGAATTCCTCTGCCTTAATTTATTTCGTCACACACTTAGCTGTTGTCTAAAGTAATTAAATGGAATAGAGAGGGTTTTGTTGGTGTTGTCGCAATAATTAAATATGATGGAACTTGCTCCATTAGCCATTGTTGGAAAGCTTAGGGAGGCAAAAGCTACAGCAAAAGTGCACGTGTTGTTTCCTACTATCTGCCCCCCCACTGAAAATGATGGTTGGTGGCTAATCTTTCATTAAAAGCTGTTTACAGTCAAAAAAAGATCCCTTTGCTTAAATCAAGCAAAAGTACTTATGTGTCATTATGCAGAAGCAATCCAATACGAAAAAACAACTTTATCTTGCTTAAACGCGTACCTAATCACGATTAGTTTACTGGGCTCAGGTTCAAATCTTCTGTGAATTCTGAGCAGCTTTCAACGATTTACAGTTTTAATCATTGGTTATTACCTGTCGACATTCATTCACGGTTATCTGTCACCTGAGTTATAGTTTCACCATTGGGACCGTCAAGTTGCTGGATCCGAGAGAGATGCAATAAAGGAATCTTTGGTAGAAACAGTGGTTCACTAAAGCTCCTCTTTGAATTCATTTGCTCTTGTTTTGAAGTAGCCCCGGGATTAACATAAGCACACTGTTGACAGGAATTTTTGAATTGGATCCTTTGTATTCTAAAGAGCAAGTGAGATACTCGACATAAAACAATGAGAAACTATATCAGAATCTTAGTTCAGATGAGATTTGATCTCAATGTTTATTAATATAATTCCTGACAGCAGCAGCTTGAGAGATCCAAGCTAACTGAGAGAACCAAAGAGCATTCAAAGAGTGTTCCCTAGGGATGCCAACAGGTTAGGTGATGGAAGCATGCAATGCTGTTTATTCAAGAAAAAAAGAAAGAAAGAGAACTGCATCAGTGAGAGATTTTCCCTATCAAAACTGAATCTATCTACAGTGAATCTGACCGTGTGAAGTTTTGAATGCGCGAAGAATCCTCATCTGTAGCTAATCTGTTCCTCTTCAGGAAAAAAAAAAAAAGAAAAATTGGGTGAGAACTGTTTGCCAATTGCCAAGTTGAAATAATTAAGTTTGACAGTATATGATGGCATCTAACGATTTGATAGCCACATTAACTTGAAAAGGTGCAAACAAAATGTATACTGTGTAACTTTGTGTTCCCTGAAAATGATCTGTGCTAACTTGAAAAGGTGCAAACAAAATGGCATCTAATGATTTGATAGCCACATTAATTTAAGCTAAACGTATAGATAGAAGATATTGTTTTAATTTACTCAAAAAAAGATGAGCAAATAGATATCATTATTTTAATGTTTGACTATTTAATGGAAGCGTGCTTGCTTGCCCAAGTACCTGTAAAAGATTTCTGTGCGCCCAAAGTTGGTATCCTTCTGATGAGAATATTGTGTGAAAATAATGAATTGTTTCTCTCAAATCTCAGTTGTATATTTCTGGGCATTTTTATCGCCCATAGAAGCTAAGGGAAAAGAAGAAAAAAAAGAAACAAAGGAAAACACGCACACACAGTCTTCATTTGCGCTAAAATTAGAGGACCGTCCAAGTTAATAATTTTAATCGTGCATTATTTTATGAATGATTGTGATTTTTTCTTAGTATAAGTAATTATGAACAGCTCACATTTGATATGGTGGGAGTTAGGAAAAGATTGAATCACAACTATTCATTAGCATAGTATACGATTAAGATTGTGGAGTTGGATCTTCCTCCAGCTTTAGGGTAAATGAGAGATCCATATTTGTCGTTAGTGTTTGGAAAGTTGTGCCCTTGAAATTTTGGGCTTTAGGTAATAGAGAATGTAGGAGAGTATCGATCCATTTTCAATTGGGCTGTATAAACATCTGGGCCTAACCTTTAATATTTGAGTCAGGTTTCTTCCTGCCCAAAAGTTCATCTATCGCTATAGCCTCCTTTTTTTAATTTGAATTTTTTTGTTTATCCCTTGTTTCCGTTGGGCCATACATGTAAACATCCTTTATCTTGGGCCGGCCCATATTATGTACAAGAAAATTTTTTTTCCTTCCCTTTTTTTTTCCTTCTTAACGAGGTCCTTTCGCTTGTCATTTTTTTTAAATTGTTCCATATCATAAATTTGTTTTTTAATACCGTGATATTGGATTCTTTAATTCGCAAGATGACTCTTTGTTTTGAATATAGTTAAGTGATTTATTTATTTTTATTTTTTAAATTTTATATAAATTGGAGGACCAATATCGAAAAGACGAAGAAAACAAAAAAGATATGAGGCACAGATTGATGCATTAGTCTTAGAGCTATGTGTTGATACAAAATTATCATGTGATGTCATGTAACTAAGTGGAGGTATGATTAGCTACGCAAATGGAATTTAGCCCATCATGAAACCCTACAAAAGAGGATCTCCATTGAATAATAATAATAAAGAAAAAGAATGAAACTAATAATGTAAGTAAGTAAGTAATTATATCTTTGTCATAAACTAAAAGCCTAAGGCATTATGCTTAATTTTGGAGGAAGAGCACAAAATCAGCCAATGCCTCCACGTGGAAACCATAGATTCTGGTACGAAAGTAAGAAAGCGAGGGCTTAGGGACAGGCTAATTGACTAATCAAACTTATGATAAACATAAAGTGATGTGCTTTTTTTTTCTTTTTTTTTTTAATTAAAAAATGGTGGGGTGCTACATATGAATAGAATGTGATTGCTCGGATTGGCATGAGTTGTGACCAAAGCTATGAGGTAATTATGAGGCAAAACATTTGGTTGATTTTTATACCTCTTTTTGCACTTTAATTAAGAGTAGAGCCATGTATATACTTTGACCAGAAAAAAGAAAATAAATAAATAAATAAATGCCATGTCACCATCATGATTCACTGTTAACCCAAAGGAAGACCATCTCCACTGTGATTGAATCAAAAATAAAAAAAAGGAAAAAAGAAAATTCTTTGATGACTAATTCCTTGAAGCATGTCAAAAGCCAACAACTAAATAAACATGTGATTTTGATGTGAATGTTTATCATCTCTTTCAGCATCTTTGCAGTTGGCCTAGATGGAGACATTAAGCTGGCACAATTTGTAAATATTGATCTCATTAAGTAAGTCACTTCATTGAACAAACCAGCCAAGAGTTTGTAGCCGATAATTAACCACCAAAATTATGATTATTTAACAGAGGATGGCGTTTTCTCTCTTGACGTGGTCATAGATGCAAAGACAAACATCCTTTGGGATTTTACAAATTGCGAGAAGAATCTAATCCCAAAACTAATCTCAACCACCATTATCATTAATCAAACCTCGTCAAATGATATTAAGATGAGTCCATGTGTGCAGGCTGTGCAGTGATTTTTGTAGTGAATGGGTCCAGTCCTTAAATGCAGGAGGGAGGAGCAGTGGCCTGTGGTACACGGCTTTGGCTCACCACACAAACCTTTGGGTGGCGCATCGCTTTCCGTCACGCTTCCATCAGCAGCACAGCCTCTCGACCTACGAACCAATCCAATATCGAGCACGGTCTCGATCTCACCCTCAATTTTCAAAACCCTAAATCTCATCTCCCCTGTCTCTCCCCCACCCCTCCCCCTCCATCTCTCTCAAATCTCTAAATCTCCAATTTGTTGGAAATTTTCTCTCTTTTTTCGTTTAAATTAAAACATACAATAATTAAAATTTAGTACAAATCAAATTAAATGTGTATCAATTACTAAACATACAATGAAATTATAAAGAGTAAGATCCTAATCTGAGAGATGTAGTTGTTGGCCCAAAGGCCTTCCACTCTAGTTTTGATGATGATTAACTCATGTAGTTATGTTTACTAATAATCTTGTGATTTTACTTTCAGATCATTAATCAAGATATTAGTTGGTGATTACTTCAACAAGATGGTTTGGAAGCTTTCACATGGTGATTCCAGAGCCCGAGCATCAAGATCATATATAACACTCGTTGGAGTCTACCTCGGTGGATCAAGGAGTTTTGGATCGAGTCAGCTTGGAGACGGCGCTCTACAAGAAGATTTAGGTATCCTAATTTAGTTTGTTTTAGATCCATTTGTAAAGATTAGATAGTTGATATGCTCAAGTTCACAATACACACACGTTTTATGTTTTGAATTCGGTTTTTAGTTTAACCGATATTTATTTTCATGAATAGTTAGATCAAAACAAGTTTACATAGTTTTATGTATAGTAGATTCATTCTATATACATGTAAGCTTAATTTCCTAGACAAACTTATGTTGAGATGACTACTCATGAGGTTTGGTGTTTTGTATTTTTAACAAAACATATTTTTGGAAATAAAAGACAAAAACTATAATATGTATATGTTTCATGTATATTGGACTTATGTCCATATGCAACATGCCTAAAAGTGTTTAAGTATCATGTTTTTGTATTTCTATGAGTTTTAGGAAAAATCAGATTTCCTATTGAAAAATCTAAGTTTGGAAAAATACAGGTTTTGGTTTTTGACAAAATTTGTAAGATACAAAAATGGTTCAAAATGTTTGAAATTTGTGTTGAAATTTTTAACACAAGTTTATATTTCAATGTAAAATGATAAAACTATTTTTGTAGATTTTTAGAAGCTTTATGAGAATTTTTACAATATTTTTAAATCCTGTTTTCTGACCCAGAACAGTGCCTGACAGGCTCTGACGGTCGACCGACCGGTCGACCGGACTCAGAGCGGTCGACCGACGTGCACAGATCTGTGCACGTTGGGCTGGCACTTGGGCCAGTCGACCGGGCGGTCGACCGGACTAGAGAGCTCTGCTCTCTGTTTTTCTACGGTCGACCGGCCGGTCGACCGCAGGTCTCCAACGGTCATAATTATGACCGTTGGCAGTCGACCGCATGCCGCGCTGGCTGACAAAAACAGCCAACGGTTAGTTTTTTGTGGGAGGCTATATACGCCCCATTTCTTGGGGATTTTGTATAAAATTTTTAACAAGAAAAAATCTTACTTTCTGAAGTGTTTTTACAAGATTTCAAAAGTGTTTAAAGCTTAAAAGATTTCATCTTTGTTTTGTTTTCAAGGGTTTTGAAAAATTCAAAGAAAACTAGGTTTTTGGGATATTATTTTGGATCTTCATTTCTATCATCTACAAGAGGTTTCCCAAGTAGTTTTTCTTTGTTATTTGATTTCCAAAACACCTTGATTTTCACTTGAGCTATATCACTCTATCCTATTCTATAGGATCATTATTTGTGGGAAAAGAGATTGGTTTGTGGTTGAGATATACCACCTTGTTGTAAACCCTTTATTTGTGGTTATCCCTCTTTGGTAGAGGTTGATTTGGGTTGTTGGTTGCTCTCTCTTTGATAGAGGTTGAGGTTGTGGTTTACTCCCTCTTGGTGAGGTGGAGTTAGATTGGGTTTGTATACCTCTTCGGTTGTAACGCCCCGATCCCACGGGTACCGGGACGTCACTGCGACGTACATACGCAGGTCAGAAGTACCCTCACGTATATACGCTAAGCATCAGTACAAGCAAGAATCAGAGTACGACAAACGTAGCGTCCATTCATATGCCAACATAAGAAGTACAAAGTACAAGGTTATCACAGGATGTGACATACTATTACATATCACATGCATCTTATATCACAGCCAAGCACAAAAGTACGATTTACAATATGATTACAAGATGCTCACGAGCTGAAGGAAGGTCCCGCGAGCTAAAAAGGAGAGTCTGGCACAACAGAAACCGAGACTAGTCAGCCTGCTCGGAAAGGAAAGCTAGATCTTCCACAGAAGGCTCCACCTCAATCCAAGGTCCGGAACCTGAACATACAAATTCAAGGGATTCAGGACCTCCCAAACAAGTGAACAGGTTACAACCGAGCGACATAAGAAATAAGAGTATGAGAGTCGGTACAATATCATGAATAATCAGCCAGCGAGTAAAGGAAGTACAAAATGTTATAAACGAAAGGCATTGTATAAGCTCAAGTTACGACCTCATGAGACTAGTACTTCGAGGGAATAATCCAAATAAAGAAACCCTCATCTATATACCTTTATCTCATGTCACCGTAATCCAAGCGCCTACAACACCCACAATTAACGTCTTTTATTATTATTATTATTATTATTATTATTACTCGTCTTACCCTGATATCTAGCTATGTGAACTAGCCTCCCAGCACACATAGATCCATATCCAAGTAAAGCAAGATTGTTATTGGAAACCAGCGGGGGTATCAACGAACTATGTTTACAGTGGGTCCCGTGCATACCCGGGACCACGGCCCAGGATTGTTCCGTTGCTTGGTAACGGAACCAGCCGCAAGGCTAACAGGAGGGACTTATGTATGCCCTTCATGATGGTACCAGGAGGAGGGAGCCAGCACTCCCCTCGGTCGCCTGGAGGCCCACAGGTCAGACCGGAAATTTAGTTGCACAACATACCTAATACCACTGTAAACACGAACATATATTGATAGCCGCATATTTCCCCCGACCCGATGCAAGTAGTCTTATTTTATGATTTATTAAATGATTTATCAGATTCCGGGAATGAGCAAGAACAAGTCAGGAATGTCATGAATACAGGTATATCAGGAGTACTGGTTCGTACTATAAGGTATCACATGTGTATCAGGAGTACAGTTAGTACTATCAAAATGTCAGGTCATCATTCCCGTTATCGTGATAATTATAAGAGTCAAGTGTATCATGCCTTGTGTTGATAGATAGCATGATAAGAGGTGATATTTATCAAGTAACAAGTCTAGTAATTAGCAATATATACAACATGATCCAAATATGATGTTCAAAATCAAGAAGTAATTAACCATAGCAAATAGTCAAGATTAGTCGACTAGAGAGAATAAGTAGTCGACTTATGAAAGAGTTAGTCGACTAGGAAATAGGGTTAGTCGACTAGGGAAGGCTGCGTTTTAAAAGACCGCGTTTCAGGGAGCTGCGTTAGTCGACTGGGAAATAATAGTTAGTCGACTAATAAAGTCCGCGTCTCAAGGGCCGCGTCTTCAGAAGGGAAGTTAGTCGACTAGGGAAAACATCAAGTCGACTAATAAAGGGTGCGTCTCAAAGAGCTGCGTTTTCAAAGGAAAGTTAGTCGACTAGTGGGAAAACATAGTCGACTAGGAAATAGGGTTTTCAGAAACGAGGGTGCGTTTCAAGAGGGTTAGTCGACTTATGATTAGGTCAAGTCGACTAATAGGGTTCAAAACAGATAACAGAATTGGTTCTTGAGGGTTGCGTTTGTTTACAAATATGAAAGAAATATCCAAGTCTTGGCGAGTAGAATTACTCGCCTAAAATGCGTCCGACGCAGAGAAACGCAGTCCCAATCCAAAGGAGGGTACCGGTCCTCACAAGTTGATGGAGAGGGTGGTGGTTGTTTGGAGGAGATGGAGGTGCAAGTCTAGTTCACCACGCCAAATCGGGATTTTGCAAACGTTGTTGCGAGGGACGAATGTATAGTCCGTTAGAAAGAGGTCGACGAGGAGGTGAAGGTGGTATGCTTGGTGGAGGCTACGGTGGTGCAGGTGGTGGTGGAGATGGTGGTGAAGCTTTTTGGTGAAGATGGGTTCTTTGAGGTTTTCTTGGTGAAAGAGGTTGAGGAAGATGGTGTTTGTTGGTGAAAATGGAGGAGGAGATGGAGGAGAATGAAGTGGAGGAATTTGTGGTGGAGAATATGGAGAGGGTGAGTGGTGGTAATGGTGGCCAAAGGGAGCTTTGGGCTGCTGTTGATGTTCACAGGAAGTGGAAAAGGAAGAAGAAGTGAAAAAGTGAAGAGAGAGAAGGAGTGGGGGAGTTATATATAAAAGGTAAGTTTAGATTATAACAAGTTTGCCCTCCACTCTATGAAACCTGCGTTTCATGCCAATTTGGCCGCGTCCCACCACACAAGGCTACGTCTAGCTGTTGCTGGACGCAGTAAACAAACCTGCGTCCAAGAAAAACAAGATTACGTTGGTAGAATAGGACGAAAAAGCATGGGTGACTGGACTTGAGTTGGATTGGCCCATAAGCATTAAATGCAGCAAGGGAAGGGTCTCCGCATTAATTGCTGAGTCTAGTTGGCAAAACTCGCGTTTGAGGAAGGAGAGAGAAAAATGGAAAAAGAGAAGAGTGAAGTAGTTGAATGATTTCCCGGTATCTGGGAAAAAACCGAGAACTCCGGAAAGGTCCAAAAATCGAAGTATCTCGGAAAGCTCCCCAACAATTCTTAAAAATAATAAATATTATATAAAGATTTTTGGTGGAATCGGTTTTCAGAAATTCTATTCCATTTTCAAAATAAAAATCCTGGAATCTACTGTGAACGGTGTCTACACCGGGTAAGCTGGATTTTTTTGATAAATTCTGAAAAATCCCAGAAAATGCCTGAAGGAAGAAAATATAATTTTAAGAAGGAATGTGAAAGCGGTATCCAAAAATTTGATTCCAATTGTGAATTAAAATTCCCGAAATCAACCAGTAATACTGGCCGACACCGGTTTTGAAGATTTACAACTTAATTCCGAAAAATTCTAGAAAATCATGAAAAATCTAGGATATTAAAAATAATATTTGAAACTAAAATTGGTCAAATCTGAATACTGAAAAGGTCAAATCATGCAGTACTGCTATATGAGTAAGATTTTAAATAACAGAAAATAAAATAAAATAAAATAATAATAATAAAATGCACCAAAAAATCAGGATACGTAACTGTGCACGTATACCGAGGATGGGGTGTTACAATCTATCCACCTTACAAAAAATTTCGTCCTCAAAATTTCAGGAAGGGGAAGATGATATCAAAGAAAAATAGGAAGAAAGGGTTTTACCAACTAAGTTGTAAATAGATGAGGGTAACGCTCACGGATGACGTCCTCTCGTTCCCATGTGGCCTCTCCTGGCACATGCCTATTCCAAGAAACCAATACTAATGGTATTGCCTTATTCTTCAATGTTTTGATACTTTTGTCCAGGATGGCCATCGGTTGCTCTTTATAAGACAGATCTGACTGTAGTTCCAGTTCGGAGTGATCTAGAATGTGACTCTCATCCTTGACATACCTCCTCAACTGTGATACATGGAATACATTGTGTACTCCTTCTAAAGATGGAGACAATGCCAATCGGTAAGACACATCTCCCACACGATCCAAAATTTCGAATGGGCCGATGTATCTCGGACTAAGTTTCCCGCGAGTACCGAACCGGATTACCCCTTTGGTGGGTAATATCTTCAAAAATACATGATCACCTGTTCTGAATTCCAACTGTCTTCTATTAGTGTCTGCCCAACTCTTCTGTCGGCTCTGTGCTGCCCGGAGATGATCTCTGATGATTCTGACTTTATCTATTGTCTGAACCAGAATATCTGGTCCCATAAGTCTTCTTTCGCTGACTTCATCCCAACATATTGGCGACCTGCATTTCCTGCCATATAGTGCTTCAAATGGAGCCATCTTGATACTGGCCTGATAGCTGTTATTATATGAGAATTCTACCAAATGAATATAGTCTTCCCATGACCCTTTAAATTCTACCATGCAGGCTCGCAACATGTCTTCAAGGATTTGGATAGTTCGTTCAGATTGTCCATCTGTCTGGGGATGATATGAGGTACTGAATTTCAGACGAGTTCCCAAGTTTTCTTGGAGACTTTCCCAGAAATGTGACCGGAATCTCGTGTCTCTATCTGACACGATGCTAACTGGAACTCCATGTAGACGAACAATTTCTTTCATATATTTTTCTGCAAGAACTTCTGTTGACTGACCTACTCTGAAAGGTAGGAAGTGAGCTGCTTTTGTGAGGCGGTCAATGATTACCCATACTGCATTATTACCCTTAGGACTGCGAGGTAGTGCTGTGACAAAATCCATGGTGATATGTTCCCACTTCCACTCGGGTATTGGCAAGGGCTGAAGAAGTCCAGCTGTTCTCTGGTGTTCTATCTTTACCTGCTGGCAAACTAAGCACTTGGCCACATGCTGGGCTATCTCCCTTTTCATAGCATTCCACCAGAACTTCTGTTTCAAGTCTTGATACATTTTATTTCCTCCTGGGTGTATGGAATAAGCCGAACTATGTGCCTCTGCCAAAATTTTCTGTCGAACTTCTCCTTGGGGAACACAAATTCTATTACCAAAATATAATGCATTATCCGAATGAATACGGATATCCGTTCTCAATCCAGCCTCTATTTGAGCTCTGAATTTCTGCAATATGGGGTCTTCTTTTTGAGCTTCTTTAATCTCATCTATCAGGGTTGATTGAATCTGAAAGGTCATCAACTGTCCTGTCTTATCAATTCCTTGTACTATTATTAAGTCCAGTTTTATGATGTCCTGAATTAACTCCTTCTGATGCGTAAGTTGTACTAGCATTTTATTTTCTGGCTTCCTGCTCAATGCATCTGGTACTGTATTGACTCTGCCCGGATGATACTGTAAGTCTATATCATAATCTGCCATTAATTCAAGCCACCGTCTCTGTCTCATGTTTAATTCTTTCTGCGTGAAAATATACTTTAGACTCTTGTGATCAGTGTAGATTAGCACCTTGTCTCCTAGAAGATAATGTCTCCAGATCTTCAATGCGAATATTACAGCTGCCAGCTCTAAGTCGTGAGTTGGGTAATTTCTCTCATGTGGTTTCAGTTGCCTGGATGCATAAGCTATGACATGATCATGCTGCATTAATACACACCCTAGGCCTTTCCCGGATGCATCACTGTATATAATCATCCCTCCTCTTCCTGAGGGAGTCCTCAAAACTGGAGCTGTAATGAGTCTTTCCTTTAATTGCTCAAATGCTGCAGCACATTCCTCGGTCCATATATATTTTTCTCCTTTCCGGGTGAGCTTCGTTAACGGGGCTGCAATCTTAGAAAAATCTTGGACAAAGCGCCTGTAATATCCGGCCAATCCAATAAAACTCTTAATTTCTGTTACTGTCCTTGGAATTGGCCAGTCCTTTACTGCCTGAATTTTACTGGGGTCTACTGAAATTCCTTCTTCTGAAATTATGTGTCCAAGGAAGGCCACACTATTTAACCAGAAATCACATTTGCTTTGCTTAGCATGAAGTTGTTCCTGTTGGAGAGTCTGTAACACTATTCTCAAGTGGTCTGCATGTTCTCTGTCGTTCTTCGAGTAGATCAAGATGTCATCTATAAAAACAACCACAAACTGATCCAAATATGATGAGAACACTCTGTTCATCAAATCCATGAAAACTGCAGGGGCATTGGTGACTCCGAAGGGCATAACTAGAAACTCATAATGGCCATAACGAGTCCTGAATGCTGTCTTTGGAACATCTTCTTTCTTTACCTTCAGCTGATGATAACCTGATTGCAAATCCAATTTTGAAAAGACTCGAGCTCCATGAAGCTGATCAAACAGATCATCAATTCTTGGTAAGGGGTACTTATTCTTGATGGTAACCTTGTTTAACTCTCTGTAGTCTATACACAACCGCTTACCACCGTCTTTCTTGTTGGCCAATAGCACTGGAGCTCCCCATGGTGAAGCACTTGGTCTAATCAATCCTTTGTCAGAGTATTCTTGTAGCTGTTTCTTTAGAATCTCCAACTCAGTGGGTGCCATTCTGTATGGAGCTTTGGATATCGGAACTGTACCTGGAAGGGTATCAATAGAAAACTCAATCGTCCTGTCAGGTGGAAGCCCTGAGATTTCCCTAAATACTTCTGGAAACTCATTCCAAACTGGTACTCTCTTTTTCTGGATCTCACCAGCAGTCATCTGTGCTTTTTCCTTGACAGGTTTGTGTTCTCCTTCAAATTGGAACTCAGGCTGAAGCGGCATCTTGAAAATGACTTTCTTGTTTCGACAATCAATGACTGCATGGTATTTACTGAGCCAAGTCATGCCTAAGATTATGTCGTACCCTTTAGTATCTAGTAAGAGCATATCCACTGTTAATGTCCTGTCACACAGTTCCACCGGACAATTTACACAAACTCTATTAGAGATGACTACTCCGTTACCGGTACTAATCTCCCACTGGTAGTCTAAATATTCAACAGGTATAGAGTTCAAAGCAATGAAACTATCTGATATGTAGCAATGAGAAGCGCCAGAATCAAAGAGGGCTAAGACAGGTTTAGAGTGCACCATAATCTTACCTGTCACCACTTCTCCAGAAGTTTGGGCCTCTTCCGCCGTCAAGTTGTAGGCTCGTCCTCTTCCACGACCCGCTGCATTTCTAACTCCCCTCTGGACTGGGCGGATAACTTGTTGTGGGGGAGGGGGAAGGGCCCTCCTAACCATTGGTCCCTGGTTCCTCTGTCCATCTGGCCCTGGAAGTGCTAGCAATGCTTGGTTGACCATTCCCATTCTTTTGTGGGGACAGACTTCTATTGAATGATCACGGGAACCACATACCAGGCATAACCCATTTGCCCTACGGCAATTTTGTCGAGAGTGACCTGGTTTCTGGCAATAGCTACAAAAAGAAAATAGTTGGGTTACTGGAAAGGGGGCTGGTCGAAATGGTCGTCTCATGGTTGGGGTCCTTGCTGCTCTGAATGGACCTCCTCTTCCCGTTTGTGGAAATGGCCTCTTCATGATCTGGTTCCTTATCATGTTAGATTTCCCTTTCTCCAGTCCTCGCTCCACCTCTCGAGCTATGGTAAGGACTTGGGAATAAGTTTTCAGCTGTTGGGGCATTAAGAGGATTTGAATGTCCATTTGTAAACCCTGTTGGAACCTACTCGCCCGCTTTTCCTCATCAGCCACCATATATGGAGCAAAGCGGCTCAGCCTCAAGAACTCAGCGGCATACTCATCCACAGACCGGTTCCATTGTTGAAGTCGAATGAACTGTTCTTCCATTTCTTTCTGAGCTGTGGCAGGGAAAAATCTACTATAGAAGCTTTGAGAAAACTGGTCCCAAGTGACAGGTTTCTCCAGTCTTGCTTCTTCAGCTAGCCACCAGGTCCTGGCTACATCTTTTAGTTGAATCTTGGCGACCTCCACTTGATTTTCTTTTGGGACCCGGGCTGCGTTCAACAGATCTGCGGTGTCGATCAACCATTGTTCAGCATCTAGTGGCTTCTCTCCCCCGTGAATATCGTCGGTTGCAATCGCCTAAAATCAGATACGTTCCCCGGCCTTTGCTCCTTAGGAGTTGCTAACTCTTGCCGAAGGAGTTCCGTCTGCTGTTGCTGATTCTCCATCATAGTCTGGATAACCCTCAGAATCTCAACATTTTCTCCCGTGGGTCCGTTTGATGCTTGTCCGGGGTTGCTACGACCCGTCCTTCTATCCATACTTATGTTGGTAAAAAGATGACTGGAAACTGGAAAGATGGAAGGATTTTAGGACACAAGGAAAGGAATCAAGAAAGACAAGATAACTTTGTACATTGTAGTTGGCAATGGCAAATTTCATTTGCTACTTGATTGTACTATAGGTGTAAGAGCCTAGGCTCTGATACCAACCTGTAACGCCCCGATCCCACGGGTACCGGGACGTCACTGCGACGTACATACGCAGGTCAGAAGTACCCTCACGTATATACGCTAAGCATCAGTACAAGCAAGAATCAGAGTACGACAAACGTAGCGTCCATTCATATGCCAACATAAGAAGTACAAAGTATAAGGTTATCACAGGATGTGACTTACTATTACATATCACATGCATCATATATCACAGCCAAGCACAAAAGTACGATTTACAATATGATTACAAGATGCTCACGAGCTGAAGGAAGGTCCCGTGAGCTAAAAAGGAGAGTCTGGCACAACAGAAACCGAGACTAGTCAGCCTGCTCGGAAAGGAAAGCTTGATCTTTCACAGAAGGCTCCACCTCAATCCAAGGTCCGGAACCTGAACATACAAATTCAAAGGAGTCAGGACCTCCCAAACAAGTGAACAGGTTACAGCCGAGCGACATAAGAAATAAGAGTATGAGAGTCGGTACAATATCATGAATAATCAGCCAGCGAGTAAAGGAAGTACAAAATGTTATAAACGAAAGGCATTGTATAAGCTCAAGTTACGACCTCATGAGACTAGTACTTCGAGGGAATAATCCAAACAAGGAAACCCTCATCTATATACCTTTATCTCATGTCACCGTAATCCAAGCGCCTACAACACCCACAATTAACGTCTTTTATTATTATTATTATTACTCGTCTTACCCTGATATCTAGCTATGTGAACTAGCGTCCCAGCACACATAGATCCATATCCAAGTAAAGCAAGATTGTTATTGGAAACCAGCGGGGGTATCAACGAACTATGTTTACAGTGGGTCCCGTGCATACCCGGGACCACGGCCCAGGATTGTTCCGTTGCTTGGTAACGGAACCAGCCGCAAGGCTAACAGGAGGGACTTATGTATGCCCTTCATGATGGTACCAGGAAGGAGGGAGCCAGCACTCCCTCGGTCGCCTGGAGGCCCACAGGTCAGACCGGAAATTTAGTTGCACAACATACCTAATACCACTGTAAACACGAACATATATTGATAGCCGCATATTTCCCCCGACCCGATGCAAGTAGTCTTATTTTATGATTTATTAAATGATTTATCAGATTCCGGGAATGAGCAAGAACAAGTCAGGAATGTCATGAATACAGGTATATCAGGAGTACTGGTTCGTACTATAAGGTATCACATGTGTATCAGGAGTACAGTTAGTACTATCAAAATGTCGGGTCATCATTCCCGTTATCGTGATAATTATAAGAGTCAAGTGTATCATGCCTTGTGTTGATAGATAGCATGATAAGAGGTGATATTTATCAAGTAACAAGTCTAGTAATTAGCAATATATACAACATGATCCAAATATGATGTTCAAAATCAAGAAGTAATTAACCATAGCAAATAGTCAAGATTAGTCGACTAGAGAGAATAAGTAGTCGACTTATGAAAGAGTTAGTCGACTAGGAAATAGGGTTAGTCGACTAGGGAAGGCTGCGTTTCAAAAGACCGCGTTTCAGGGAGCTGCGTTAGTCGACTGGGAAATAATAGTTAGTCGACTAATAAAGTCCGCGTCTCAAGGGCCGCGTCTTCAGAAGGGAAGTTAGTCGACTAGGGAAAACATCAAGTCGACTAATAAAGGGTGCGTCTCAAAGAGCTGCGTTTTCAAAGGAAAGTTAGTCGACTAGTGGGAAAACATAGTCGACTAGGAAATAGGGTTTTCAGAAACGAGGGTGCGTTTTAAGAGGGTTAGTCGACTTATGATTAGGTCAAGTCGACTAATAGGGTTCAAAACAGATAACAGAATTGGTTCTTGAGGGTTGCGTTTGTTTACAAATATGAAAGAAATATCCAAGTCTTGGCGAGTAGAATTACTCGCCTAAAATGCGTCCGACGCAGAGAAACGCGGTCCCAATCCAAAGGAGGGTACCGGTCCTCACAAGTTGATGGAGGGGGTGGTGGTTGTTTGGAGGAGATGGAGGTGCAAGTCTAGTTCACCACGCCAAATCGGGATTTTGCAAACGTTGTTGCGGGGGACGAATGTATAGTCCGTTAGAAAGAGGTCGACGAGGAGGTGAAGGTGGTATGCTTGGTGGAGGCTACGGTGGTGCAGGTGGTGGTGGAGATGGTGGTGAAGCTTTTTGGTGAAGATGGGTTCTTTGAGGTTTTCTTGGTGAAAGAGGTTGAGGAAGATGGTGTTTGTTGGTGAAAATGGAGGAGGAGATGGAGGAGAATGAAGTGGAGGAATTTGTGGTGGAGAATATGGAGAGGGTGAGTGGTGGTAATGGTGGCCAAAGGGAGATTTGGGCTGCTGTTGATGTTCACAGGAAGTGGAAAAGGAAGAAGAAGTGAAAAAGTGAAGAGAGAGAAGGAGTGGGGGAGTTATATATAAAAGGTAAGTTTAGATTATAACAAGTTTGCCCTCCACTCTATGAAACCTGCGTTTCATGCCAATTTGGCCGCGTCCCACCACACAAGGCTGCGTCTAGCTGTTGCTGGACGCAGTAAACAAACCTGCGTCCAAGAAAAACAAGATTACGTTGGTAGAATAGGACGAAAAAGCATGGGTGACTGGACTTGAGTTGGATTGGCCCATAAGCATTAAATGCAGCAAGGGAAGGGTCTCCGCATTAATTGCTGAGTCCAGTTGGCAAAACTCACGTTTGAGAAAGGAGAGAGAAAAATGGAAAAAGAGAAGAGTGAAGTAGTTGAATGATTTCCCGGTATCTGGGAAAATACCGAGAACTCCGGAAAGGTCCAAAAATCGAAGTATCTCGGAAAGCTCCCCAACAATTCTTAAAAATAATAAATATTATATAAAGATTTTTGATGGAATCGGTTTTCAGAAATTCTATTCCATTTTCAAAATAAAAATCCTAGAATCTACTGTGAACGGTGTCTACACCGGGTAAGCTGGATTTTTTTGATAAATTCTGAAAAATCCCAGAAAATGCCTGAAGGAAGAAAATATAATTTTAAGAAGGAATGTGAAAGCGGTATCCAAAAGTTTGATTCCAATTGTGAATTAAAATTCCCGAAATCAACCAGTAATACTGGCCGACACCGGTTTTGAAGATTTACAACTTAATTCCGAAAAATTCTACAAAATCATGAAAAATCTAGGATATTAAAAAATAATATTTGAAACTAAAATTGGTCAAATCTGAATACTGAAAAGGTCAAATCATGCAGTACTTCTATATGAGTAAGATTTTAAATAACAGAAAATAAAATAAAATAAAATAATAATAATAAAATGCACCAAAAAATCAGGATACGTAACTGTGCACGTATACCGAGGATGGGGGTTACATCGGTAGAGGTGATTGTGGTTGTTTGGCTAAGGGCCTATCCCTTTTTGTGAGGTGAATTGTGTTTGTAGTGCCTCGGTGGCATTGTATTGGTTGAGAGAGGAGTTCGGTACTCCTAGTGGATTAGAAATCCTTCTCGGTGAAGGCGGGGATGTAGAGCTAGGGGCTCGAACCTCGGAGCATATCTTTGTGTTTGCGTTTGATTCATTGTCTCTTAACCCTCTCTCTTTATTTGTGTTGTGCATCATTCATATCATATTTGCTTGTGTTGTGCCTTGCATTATTTCATATTGCTTATCATCTTTATATGCTTGGCTTGTGTTTGTGTGCCTCACTTGTACTTAACCACGAGAGCTTCATATAGCACCTCAACTCTTATTCAGAGGAATCAAGAGGAGTTAGTCCAGAGCCCTTCACAGGGAATTCGGCTACACTCGTTGGTTGTACTAAGTGTAGTTGCAAATTAGTTTTAATTTCCGCATTTAGTTTTTAGATTAGCATTATCACCTATTCACCCCCCTCTAGGTGATTTCAATTGGTATCAGAGCCTACGCTCCTGATACTTGGTTTAACAACCTAGGAGTGAGATCTTGGTTAGCTAATCTATCATTTGCATTTGCACATATATTTGTTTGCACACACTTATGGACTTCATGACCCCACCTATGTTTGATTCTTCCAACATTATTTTTTGGAAGATTAAGATGTCCATATATTTGAAAACCCTAGGCTTGCATGTTTTCCTTGCCGCTACCAAGAAATGCTATCTTGGTAATAGCAATCATATAGGGACCAATGCACAAGCCCTTGAGGCTATTAGAAGCACGCTTTCTAAAGATTATCTTATGCTTGTTTCTAACCTTGATTCTGCTTTTGTAGTGTGGAACAAGTTGACCATCTCCACCTCCAAGCTTCTATTGCCAATCCAACAAGAGGAGGATCTAGTGGAGAATCCGAGTCACAATGCTTCATGGTCCAAGGGAATGACTCCCTTGAGGTACATTCGGATACTCAACTAGATAGTGCTAGCTCTTCATTTGATGATCATGATAGTATGGATGCCAATGCTTTAAATGAAGAGTTATCTATTGTTTGTGAAAACCTCCTTGAAAAATATAAAGTTTTGAAAAAGAAACTTGTAAGATTAATAAAGAAAAAGAGGATTCGTTTTCAAAACTTGAGTTGGTTTTGCAAGATAAGGTTGAGATTTCTAATGAGAGGGATTCATTGAAATCTAGACTTGAACTTGCATTAAAAGATGATTGTGAAACAATTTTGAAGAAAAATGAAAACTTGTCTTCAAAAGTTAATTTTGTTTTAAAAGAAAATGAATCTTTAAAAATGAAAATTGGTTCTATTTCTAAGGACTTAGAAATGTGTTTAAAGAAAAATGAATTTTTGCAAAATAATATTGATTCTCATGTTTGCCATGCTAGGATAGATTCATCTAGTTCATATATAGCATGTTCCACTTCTTCTTTAATTAAAAATGATATATCTATGCTAAAGAAGAATATTGATTGTTTGGGCTCCATTTTGAGCCAATGTGTTGTGGGTCATACACGTTTGGAATTTTTGTTTCGAAAGAAACAAGTTCCATCTATTCATGCACACCCTCCACGGCATACACATGCTACTCACGGTCACCACCATCACACATTGTATACTCATGTGTACACTTGTACACATTGTGGACGTAAGGGCCACCTTGCTAAATTTTGCTATGATCGTATAAATGATTGTAATTTAGCAAATAAATTTATTTGGATTAGAAAAGGTACTAACCCCCATGGACCCAAAATAGTATGGGTACCAAAGACCACCCCTATTATATTTGATGTAGGTGTGGGCTCTCGCATGATGTGAGAGTTGAGGTACCTTGGAGTGGATGCGTTCCGAGCTTCATGAGTATTATATGGATGCATCACTTTCAAGGGATGTTTGGTGGGAAGACCACCTTAGTTTGGAGAACTAGAGAGGTGCCTTCATCGGTTTTGGTATCGATCTCTAACTCCCGTTTATTATTTGCATGCTTTTCATGTTCATTGTCTATAGCTTGTTTTGATGTTTATAGATTATTATGAAAATGCCATGATTATTAGATCCTTGACATGCATGTGTAGCCTTGGAGACACCCATGTTTAATATAGATCATTATTTTTGTGTTCTCGCATATGTTTAGCTATCATGTATATCATAACTCTAATAGCATGTGGATTTACATAATGATCGTTTTTATGCTTATCATGTTGATTTATTTCTTGTTTTATGCTTTAAGTTTTGAATATATGTTTAAATGTTAGTTTTCATTAAGACTAGGATTTATACTTGTACATAGAGTGGGCCACAAATAGATCTTTATATATTTGTCTTGAACGCTTATTTGTACCCATTAGATGTGCTAGTATAGTCTAGTTTTGATGATTCATGCATTTGACTTGTATTCATATTTTATCCATTTTTTATGTGTTTATGTTTCACTTCATGTATATGTCTATTTTGCCAAACCTTAAGATATACATGTATACCCCTTGAGTCATTTGCTTTTCATGCAAATCTTTATTATGGACTCAATTGTGTTTAGGGATATGTATGTATACTTCTTGTATTGTCACAACATACATATGCCTTGAAGTATAAATTATTTTTAATGAAAATTGGTTTTTCATGTTTTTCATGTTTAAGGAATATCGAGCTTTATTGCCAATTTTCTTGATTATGTGTTTCACCTAACACTTGTACACTCACCTCTTTTAAATGTTTCTCATGATTGTGTTTTCATGAGTATAGTATGTGCTTTATTGATTTCGAGTGTTTAGTGTCATGTGATTTACATGTATTTCATGAAAAATATTTTTATTTTTTCCTTACTTAAAGGATTTCGTACTAGTTTAAAAGTTTTTCATTTAACTAGTTGCGGGATTCTTCGTAAGATATGAGATATACACTTGATATTATTTGTGTTTCAATTGGTATCATTGGATTCTTTCAATTGATATCAATATTGACATTTTTGTATACTCATATATCTGTATGTATGTATGCCTTCATTTCCTATAGTATCAATTTCGATTGGTATATAATTTTCATACATATATATGTTTATGCTAAAGATTGAATTTTTAATGAATATCATATTTCAATTGATTAGTTTTTCAATGGTATGCTAATACAAGCTTTTGCATAATTTCAATTGGTATTTCATAAAGGGGAGAAAACTCATATTTTATCTTTCAATTGGTATTTTGTTTACCCTAGATTTCCACTCCCTTACTTTATGATAGAAAATGAATTAAAAAAATTGTAGAATATTATAATTTCAATTGGTATCATATGCTTAAAAAGAATAATACTCTTTATTGATATCAAGATGTTTATTTGAATGTTTTTAATTGGTATCAAGATGCTTTTGCTTCTTAAAATTGGTATCAATGTTTTTATGTTTCCTTTCAATTGGTATCAAGATGCACTATTTTGACATATTTTTTTGGTATCTTAATTGATTGTCACCCCTTATTTACATCATTTTTGTTTTTAGACAAAAAGGGGGAGAACATTGCATTTATTGTTTTTAACCCCTTTGTTGATTCTTTGGCTCGAACAAAAACGGGGAGAAGAATTTATTGATTTGTTTTTACTTTGACCCTTTGTTGATGATTAACAAAAAGGGGAAGAAGTATTTGGTATATAGATGCATATTTGATATATATATGCATGTTCATGTTTTTGTATGCATGTTTTGTTTGGGGGAGAAGTATTTGATAGCATTTATTTGTTTTATTTAATTGATATCAAGAGCATGTCTTGAAGATTTATTTGTTTTATGCATGATTGATGCATATTCATGTTTAGTATTTCATTGCATAATTTTTGTTTATTGGTATGCATGAGTTAAGGGGGAGCTTCTTTGAAGCTTAACTTTAATCCATGCATATATAACTCCATGAGTTTTGTCATCATCAAAAAGGGGAGATTATTGGCCCAAAGGCCTTCCACTCTAGTTTTGATGATGATTAACTCATGTAGTTATGTTTACTAATAATCTTGTGATTTTAGTTTCAGATCATTAATCAAGATATTAGTTGGTGATTGCTTCAACAAGATAATTTGGAAGCTTTCACATGGTGATTCCAGAGCCCGAGCATCAAGATCATACATAGCACTAGTTGGAGTCTAGCTCGGTGGATCAAGGAGTTTTGGATCGAGTCGGCTTGGAGACGGCGCTCTACAAGAAGACTTAGGTATCCTACTTTAGTTTGTTTTAGATCCAATTGTAAAGATTAGATAGTTGATATGCTCAAGTTTACAATACACACACGTTTTATGTTTTGGATTCAGTTTTTGGTTTAACCGATATTTGTTTTCATGAATAGTTAGATCAAAATAAGTTTACATAGTTTTATGTATAGTAGATTCATTCTATATACATGTAAGCTTAATTTCCTAGACAAACTTATGTTGAGATGCCTATTCATGAGGTTTGGTTTTTTGTGTTTTTAACAAAACATATTTTTGGAAATAAAAGACAAAAACTATGATATATATATGTTTCATGTATATTGGACTTATGTCCATATGCAACATGCCTAAAAGTGTTTAAGTATCATGTTTTGTATTTCTATGAGTTTTAGGAAAAATCAGATTTCCTATTGAAAAATCTAAATTTGAAAAAATACAGGTTTTGGTTTTTGACAAAATTTGTAAGACACAAAAATGGTTCAAAATGTTTGAAATTTGTGTTGAAATTTTTAACGCAAGTTTATATTTCAATGTAAAATGATAAAACTATTTTTGTGGATTTTTAGAAGTTTTATGGGAATTTTTACAATATTTTTAAATCCCGTTTTCTGACCCAGAACAGTGCCTGACAGGCTCTGACGGTCGACCGACCGGTCAACTGGACCCAGAGTCGGTCGACCGATCGGTCGACCGACGTGCACAGATCTGTGCACGTTGGGTTGGCACTTGGGCCGGTCGACCGGACCAGAGAGCTCTGCTCTCTGTTTTTCTACAGTCGACCGGCCGGTCGACCGTAGGTCTCCAACGGTCATAATTATGACCGTTGACGGTCGACCGGGCGGTCGACCGCCTGTCGCGCTGGCTGACAAAAATAGCCAATGGCTAGTTTTTTGTGGGAGGCTATATAAGCCCCATTTCTTGGGGATTTTGTATAAGATTTTTAGCAAGAAAAATTCTTACTTTCTGAAGTGTTTTTACAAGATTTCAAAAGTGTTTAAAGCTTAAAAGATTTCATCTTTGTTTTGTTTTCAAGGGTTTTGGAAAATTCAAAGAAAACTAGGTTTTTGGGATATTATTTTGGATCTTCATTTCTATCATTTACAAGAGGTTTTCCAAGTAGTTTTTCTTTGTTATTTGATTTCCAAAAACACCTTGATTTCCACTTGAGCTATATCACTCTATCCTATTCTATAGGATCATTATTTGTGGGAAAAGAGATTGGTTTATGGTTGAGATATACCACCTTGTTGTAAACCCTTTATTTGTGGTTATCCCTCTTTGGTAGAGGTTGATTTGGGTTGTTGGTTGCTCCCTCTTTGGTAGAGGTTGAGGTTGTGGTTTACTCCCTCTTGGTGAGGTGGAGTTAGATTGGGTTTGTATCCCTCTTCGGTAGAGGTGATTGTGGTTGTTTGGCTAAGGGCCTATCCCTCTTTGTGAGGTGGATTATGTTTGTATTGCCTCGGTGGCATTGTATTGGTTGAGAGAGGAGTTCGGTACTCCTAGTGGATTAGAAATCCTTCTCGGTGAAGGCGGGGATGTAGAGCTAGGGGCTCGAACCTCGGAACATATCTTTGTGTTTGCGTTTGATTCATTGTCTCTTAACCCTCTCTCTTTATTTGTGTTGTGCATCATTCATATCATATTTGCTTGTGTTGTGCCTTGCATTATTTCATATTGCTTATCATCTTTATATGCTTGGCTTGTGTTTGTGTGCCTCACTTGTACTTAACCACGAGAGCTTCATATAGCACCTCAACTCTTATTCAGAGGAATCAAGAGGAGTTAGTCCAGAGCCCTTCACGGGGAATTTGGCTACACTCGTTGGTTGTATTAAGTGTAGTTGCAAATTAGTTTTAATTTCTGCATTTAGTTTTTAGATTAGCATTATCACCTATTCACCCCCCCTCTAGGTGATTTTAATTGGTATCAGAGCCTACGCTCCTGATACTTGGTTTAACAACCTAGGAGTGAGATCTTGGTTAGCTAATCTATCATTTGCATTTGCACATATATTTGTTTGCACACACTTATGGACTTCATGACCCCACCTATGTTTGATTCTTCCAACATTGTTTTTTGGAAGACTAAGATGTCCATATATTTGAAAACCCTAGGCTTGCATGTTTTTCTTACCGCCACCAAGAAATGCTATCTTGGTAATAGCAATCATATAGGGGCCAATGCACAAGCCCTTGAGGCTATTAGAAGCACGCTTTCTAAAGATTATCTTATGCTTGTTTCTAACCTTGATTCCGCTTTTGTAGTGTGGAACAAGTTGACCACCTCCACCTCCAAGCTTCTATTGCCAATCCAACAAGAGGAGGATCTAGTGGAGAATCCGAGTCACAATGCTTCATGGTCCAAGGGAATGACTCCCTTGAGGTACATTCGGATACTCAACTAGATAGTGCTAGCTCTTCATTTAATGATCATGATAGTATGGATGCCAATGCTTTAAATGAAAAGTTATCTATTGTTTGTGAAAACCTCCTTGAAAAATATAAAGTTTTGAAAAAGAAACTTGTAAGATTAATAAAGAAAAAGAGGATTCGTTTTCAAAACTTGAGTTGGTTTTGCAAGATAAGGTTGAGATTTCTAATGAGAGGGATTCATTAAAATCTAGACTTGAACTTGCATTAAAAGATGATTGTGAAACAATTTTGAAGAAAAATGAAAACTTGTCTTCAAAAGTTAATTTTGTTTTAAAAGAAAATGAATCTTTAAAAATGAAAATTGGTTCTATTTCTAAGGACTTAGAAATGTGTTTAAAGAAAAATGAATTTTTGCAAATTAATATTGATTCTCATGTTTGCCATGCTAGGATAGATTCATCTAGTTCATATATAGCATGTTCCACTTCTTCTTTAATTAAAAATGATATATCTATGCTAAAGAAGAATATTGATTGTTTGGGCTCCACTTTGAGCCAATGTGTTGTGGGTCATACACGTTTGGAATTTTTGTTTCGAAAGAAACAAGTTCCATCTATTCATGCACACCCTCCACGGCATACACATGCTACTCACGGTCACCACCATCACACATTGTATGCTCATGTGTACACTTGTACACATTGTGGACGTAAGGGCCACCTTGCTAAATTTTGCTATGATCGTATAAATGATTGTAATTTAGCAAATAAATTTGTTTGGGTTAGAAAAGGTACTAACCCCCATGGACCCAAAAGAGTATGGGTACTAAAGACCTAGAAAGGCCTTCAGTCAGAATGACTTATATTGTTCAGGGTCAAACAATGGCTTAACAACCTTTATTTCTCAAGTGGTGACAGTCAGAGATTTAACTCTTCATGATCACCTATTATGACTCTTGACACCCTTTATTAAACCTATAAAGCCTTTGGTAATTGTCAGAGTCTCCCCCCATTTGGAATCATAAGGTAGTTATAAAGTTTTCTTGTTGCCTTAGCTTCAAAACTAACAAATTATATCATGATGGTTTATGATAAAGCATATATTCATTGCATTTGATTATTCCAGTATTTAAAGTATATATGTATATACATATATTTAATTTGATAAAGAATAATCAAGAAATTTATAATTATAAAATCATTTTAATACACACTTAGTGTTAAAGTCTTAGTATTAACGTTAATTCAGATATATCTAAAATATAGTTTAAGCATATATTTATCAAAACTTTAAGGGATGTACATGTACTAGAGGAAAATATTTATTATCCATTTTAGTCACCCTATTAAGACATTGATGATGCCCAAATTGAATTTTAGTAACTTATAAGATAGCTGCAAATTGGTTCCTTATCAGATAGCAAGACATTCTAATTTGCCTTGCCATTTATATTTTTAATAATATCTGAATTTTCATCTTAGACAAATCATCATTGTCTAAATTTAGTGATTAGGATATAAAATTTAATTTTCCATTGTACATGCAACTTTAATTTCATAAATAATACATACATAAAATGTATGCAACATATATCTTTAGTTTTGAAAATATGTCATTTAAAATCTTCAAAGAAATTTTAAATGATTTAAAAAATATTTACAATTAATAGTAAAAATTATAATATCCTTTCTGAAGATATAAAGTCTTTAAAGAAAGGCCTGAAGTGCATGACTATGTAAAATATAGTAGTCATTTAAAAATATTTTAACTCTAGAACGATGCACTCGTAATTTCAAAATTTCAAATTAATATATATCTATATATACACACACATAATTTAATTAAATTTAAGGTTTAATATTTTTACAACCTAGATAAGAATTTTCTCATAATTGTTTTATTGTTTAATTCATGAATATTCTTAAATAGGAGATATATAAATTTTTGACAGTTATGAATATATATAATTTAATATAATAAATTAAATCTATAAACAATAATTTTGACTTGATATAATATCAATTATATCGTATTACTTGAAAGCCATTAATAAAATAAAACAGAATAATTTTATCTCTTAAAAAATGGGAGATTATAATTTTTAAAGATCAAACTGAAGATTTTTAAGAAGTTCAATATATTATATCATAAGAAATTCATTTATATTTTAACAACATAACTTTAATTGATCCTAATTAGATTTGGATGGGACAAAGCCACACATTACTATGATCTTAATTAACATATATGTTTATAAGAGCTCAAATTATAAGAGTTAAACTAATAGAACCCCAGGTAGATATAATAGCTGAAGGATCCATTCTCTATGAATTCTTCTTATTTTTTTCTTTTATCAGATTAACATGAAGAATTTTTTACTATATGCCCTCCATGCCCTATAGACCAAAAGAAGAAGCACACCATGAATACAAAAGAATCTCAGCTAAATGAGTAACTGGAGAGTTATTGGCATAGTGTTGGCCCAAGGCCTTTCACCTGACTTTTGATGATGACTAACTTATAAAGTTAACTAACTTATGAAGTTATGTTACTAATGATCTTGTGTTTATTAAGTTTCAGATATAGGTCAAGATCATTATTGGTGTTTTAGTTTCAACAAAAGACTCGAAGTCAAGATTCGAAGCTATCACATGTTGATTCAAGAGCTCATGCTTAAAGATCGCATCTAGTACTTGAGATGGAGTCCTCGCTCTATAGATCGTATTTTAAATCAAGTCTACTTCGATAAGAAGATCGTCAAGAAGACTTGTGTCTAGGTTTGTTTAGTTTAGATCTTGTATAAGAATAGATTAGTTTTAAATTGCTCAAGTTCATACACACAAAAGTTTATTTATCGCTTTCATGATAAATAGTTTTGGTTTCGGTTTAATCATTTTAATTTCAATAGTTTATGTTTAATTGGTTTACACAAAACTCATAAAATCAAGTTTCGTGTTTTGGTTTATCATGTATATAGTTTTGTATTTCGGATTATCATGTATACATATATTGGTTTCATGAATAGATTTCATCAAAAGAAGTTTACATTGTTTATATGTATATTGGATCTCATCCATATACATTGATGGTTTTATATGCTTAGAAAAACTTATTTGGATGTATTTAGTTCATGTGTTTAAGGTTTGTTTTTATCAAAACTTATTTTGGTATTTTTCGTCAAAAATAAGTATAACTCATTTACTATATGTATTGGATTCTATCCATGCACATCATGCTTCAAATATATTTCAATAACTTGTTTTCATATTTATACAAGTTTATAGAAAAATCGGATTTCCATTTCAATGTTTGGATTTTGAAAAATACAGTTTTTGGTCTATGCCTAAAAAATTGTTCAATTGTTTGTAATATATGTTGATTTTTGATCACACATATCTGTACTTTAAAGTATATATATGAACTTATATTTGTGAGGATTTATTGGAATTTTTATGTGTTTTTGAGATTGGTTTTTAAACCCTCAAAATTGGGTGTTTAGGCTGCTTACGACCGAGCGACTGGTCGATCGCAGGCTAGCTCGGTCAACCGACTGGTCGACCGACGTGCACACATGCATAACCCAATGGGCAGTCGACCGACCGGTCGACCGACTGGCTCAAGAACGCTCTCGGGCTTGGCTCGGTCGACCGAGTGGTTGACCGACAGAGAGTTGTGACTCTCTATTTTGGGTGCCCGGTCAATCGGCAACCCCAACGGTTATAAAAATGACCGTTAGTCGATCGACCGACAGGTCATTTCTATTGGCCCAAAAGGTTACACTCTCCATTTTTAAGTTTTGATGATAACAAAACACATAGAAGGTATATGGTACTAATAAGTTGTTTAGAATGAGTTTCAGGTTAGCACTATTCATGATGGTCCTTCTAAGCTATTGCAAGGAATTATGATACTTAAAGGCAAATGGCAAAAGAGGACGGTTTTATAGAAGAGAAGGCTCTAGCTTGGTGTAACGCGGCTCAGAGACTTCATTTCTCTGTTTTTATATTTTTAGTGTGTTAAAGAATAGTAGTGTTGAAGCTCAATTTTCCCACACACAAGATTTTGCACATGATTTATTTTAAGGGTATCTCTCCTATATACAAAATATTTTTAAACATATTTTATTACTTACAAACTCCATTTATATATTATACCAAGTCTTGATCAAAACTACTTTGAAAACTATCAAGATCTTCAAAACCTTTTTCAAAAGACTGATTTTTGGCCTGTTGCGGTCGACTGGACGGTTGACTGGCTCTGTTTCAGGTCAGAACGGTCAACCGGGCGGTCGACAGAGCTTCTGACCGTTTGGGTGCGTGCATGTGTGCACGTCTCCCGGTCGACCGGGCAGTCGACCAGACCCCATTTCGGTCGACCGACCTTCGGCCGACTAAAAGTACCTTAATTTCTGTTTGTTTTGGTCGACCGGGCGGTCGACCGTGGGCTGGCAACGGCTAAATTTTTTTTAAAACCCGGTCGACCGGCCGGTCGACCGTGTGCTTGATTTCAGCCCTAACAGCTACTTGATTAAACATGTTTTTAAACGTGTGTTTTTATCTCTAAACGAATTTGGGGGCTGATTTTGGGTCAAATATTTCCTAATTATTTATTATAATAGTTTACTCTTTAATCCCTACCTTTATCCTATAAATAGGGATGATTAGGGTTGAGGTAAATACAACAATCTTTTGCAAAAAGTATTCAAGTTTAAGTCTTTCAAAAGAAGTTTTTGTTCTCTATTTTGTGCTCAAAATTCTCTCTCTTTTTTGAAGTTTTTGGTTCAAAACTCTCTTCAATTTCATTTTCTTTTTCCCTTACAAAACTTGACCTTCAATCCTACACATTATTCTCTAGGGTTTTTATAAGGGAAAAAGGTTTTCAAAAGAGGGTTTGTGGTCTTTTGATCACCAAGATATTCTTGTACTTGTGGCTCCACTACCTCTGGACTAGAGGAGTGTGATTGAGGAGTTAGGTACTCCCTAATGGTTGTAATCCTTTGTGGAAGTTCTAGTGGATCGGAAATCCTTCTGGGTGAAGGCGGGGACGTAGAGCTGGGTGCTCGAACCTCGAAACAAATCTCAGTGTTTGCGATTGGTTTATTTGTGTCATTTACTTGCTTTCTATTCATTGCTATATTGTCGATCAATACTCATACAACAAGATTGCATTGCGCACCTCAAACTCTTATCTAGAGGAATCACGAGGAAGGAGTTCAGGGCCTTTCACAGGGTATTCGGCTTCTAATATTGTTCCGGGTGATCGTTGCATCATAACATTTTAAATTTGTGCATTGATTAGCATTATCACCTATTCACCCCCCTCTAGGTTAATTCAATTGGTATCAGAGCTAGGACTCTAATTTTTGGCCTCACATCCTTAGAGAGATCCTAAAATTTGCTAATCACTATTTGCATAATTTCATTCATACACTAGTAAAGATGGCCGGTAACATTAAGACCCCTCCCAAATTTGATGGACTCAACTTTCCCATATGGAAAGTTAGGATGACTATTTTTCTACAATCTCTAGGTAGTCTAGTTGCTAAGTTCTTGACCAAGCCCTATAGTAGACCCAAAAGTGAGGACACTTGGTCCAAACTCACCTTCAAGGAATATGAAGCTAATTCAAAGACTCAAAATGCCCTACTTTTAGATTTGAATGAGGATGATCTAACACGGGTTATCCATTGAAAATCCGCCTATGAGATTTGGCAACACTTATTGGTCACTCATGAGGGGACATCACAAGTCAAGAGAGTTAAGATAGATCTCTTGCGTTCCCAATATGAAAGTTTTAAAATGCTAAAAGAAGAATCTATTGATGATATGATTACCAAGTTTACGAAGATTACCAATGCTCTTTCTTCTCTAGGTGATGATATAAGTAACGACCAAAATGTGCGTAAAGTGATTCGTGCTCTTCCTTCGTCATGGGAAATCAAAGCTACCAGCTTGAAGGAGTTGAATGACAAAGACGAGATGGAGCTCATAAGTCTTATCGGAAACCTAAAGACTCATGAGATGGAGAAGAAGGCAAGAGAAGAAGCGGTACCTCAAAAGAAAAAGTCCATAGCTTTCAAGTCTTCCTCTACCAACTACGACGATGAAGAAGATAAAGAAGAGGATGAAGAGCTATCTCTCCTTGTGAGAAATGTAAAGAGAATGTACCGCAATAATAAACTCAACTATAGAAAGTGATGGGAAGGGAAGGAGGAGAAAAGGATTATATGCTACAACTGTCGGAAACCCGGACACATCATGGCCGATTGTCCCGATTTCAAGAAAAAGATGACTTCTTCCTTGAAGCAAAAGAGGCCGGTTGAAAAGAAGGTATACAAAGCCACTTGAGATTCGGAAAGTGAATCCGAAGATGAAGTCGACACGGCAAATATGTGTTTCATGGCAAACACACCCAAGGTAAGTACTCAATCTCTTGATGATGAAAATGAAATAAGTAGAGAAATGTTAGTACATACTTTTGTTGAACTCTCTGAAAGTTTTGATGATAAAAACGTAGAATGTTCAAAATTGAAAAAGGAAATTGAGATGCTTAAAAATCAACTTGCAATTTCTTCAAAAGAAAAGGATGAACTTTCTTCTAATCTTATTTCAACAAAAAGAGAGTTTGATGCTTATAAAATTGCTTATAAAGCTAAATTTCTAAAAATTGATGAAAATGAATTATCCTTGTTAAAAACTAAAATCAATGATTTTGAAAATGTTTTAAAAGAAAGTGCTTTTAACACTACTAAATTAGAAGAAATGTTTTCAAAGAAGCATATGCACACTCCACTTGCTAAAAATGATAAAACAACTCATGCTAAAAATTCTCATGCTCATCATGCCAACACATCACATGACACTCATGTTAAAACTATTCATGCTCACAATTCACATGTTCGTAAGCCACATGCTCATTATGCTTTTAAATATGGTAGAATTTATAAATGTACTTATTGTGGCCAGAATGGCCATTTGGCAAAATTTTGCTATGATCATATAAATAAGACAAATAATCTTGTGTGGGTTCGAAACACTAACTCTCTAGGACCCAAGAAAATATGGGTACCAAAATCAAGTCCTAAATTATTTGATGTAGGTACACACCAAAGCTCCAAGACGTAAGGAGCGGTGGTACCTTGATAGTGGTTGTTCAAGGCATATGACATGAGACATCAATAATTTTACAACCCTATCAAGGTACGTTGAAGGTGGCACCGTCACCTTCGGAGATGACTCCAAGGGCATCATCATCGGTATAGATAACATTAAGATTGGTGCATCTCTTTTAATAGAAAATGTTATTCTTGTTGATGGGCTTTTAAACATAACTTGCTTAGTATAAGTCAACTTTGTGATCGTAGTCTCAAAGTTGTGTTTGATGAATCTTCTTGCAAAATTTTTGATTGTAAAACCAATGATTGTATTCTCACTGGATTTCGTGAAAATAATGTCTATATTATTGACATGCTTAATTTGGATTGTTCTACTAAATGCTTAAATGCTTTTGATGAGATTTCATGGCTTTGGCATAGAAGATTAGGACATGTATCTTTTGATCACCTTACTAGAATTAATTCTAAGAAATTGGTGAAGGGTATTCCTTACTTGAAGTTTGAAAAAGATCGCATTTGTGGTGTGTGCCAACTTGGGAAACAAACCAAGTCTTCTTTCAAACCAATCAAGGATATCATGTCAACTGGCCATTAAAATTGATTCACATGGATCTTTTTGGACCAACTAAAATTAAAAGCTTAAATGAAAGTAGATATGTTTTTATTTTAGTTGATGATTTTTCTCGTTTCACTTGGGTTTTCTTTTTGGAACATAAAGATCAAACTTTTTTGCATTTTAAGATTTTTTGGAAAAGGGTTTAAAAAGAAAAAGGATTTTCTATTTTAAAAATAAGAAGTGATAGAGGTGTGAGTTTGTTAACCAACTCTTCATGACTTATTGTGATGAAAAGGGAATTAAGCATGAAATGTCATGTCCTAGAACGCCACAACAAAATGGAGTAGTAGAAAGGAAGAATAGAACTCTTCAAGAAATGGGTAGGACTATGATAAGTGAATATGGTCTCCCTCAATATTCATGGGCCGAGGCCGTAAATACCTGCATCAAACCGTATTTATTTGTGGCAAAATACTTTCAAAACCTCTTTTGAAATTTATCATTTAAGAAAACCAAATGTTTCATACTTTAAAGTTTTTGGATGCAAGTGTTTTATTTTGAATACTAAAAATAATTTGAGTAAATTTGATGCTAAGGCTTATGAAGCAATATTTGTTGGATATTCTAGTACTAGCAAAGCTTATAGAGTATTCAATAAATCTTCTCATACTATTGAAGAATCTATGCATGTTAAATTTGAAGAATCTAATACTATTGTTGAGAATGTTATAGAGATTGACTCATTAGGTGAGAACATGGAGAAAATATCCTTGAAGGACTCACCCATTCAAGAAGAAAAGTAAGAACCCATTAGTGAAGTTCAAAAGGATGAAGTGGAAAACTCTCAATCACTTCCTAAAGATTGGAGATACGCTACAAATCATCCCAAAGATCTCATCATAGGTGATGTATCAAAGGGGGTAACTACTCGCTCTAAACTCCATGAATTGTGTGGTAATTTTGCATTCATATCTCATTTTGAACCCAAAAACATCCTCGAAGCCGAGGGTGACTCATATTGGTTGCTAGCTATGCAAGAAGAGCTCAATCAATTTGAGCGCAACCAAGTTTGGCACTTTGTTCCTAAACCCCACGATAGACCAATAATTGGTACTAAGTGAATTTTTAGGAACAAGTTGGATGAGTCAGGAAATGTTATTAGGAATAAGGTTAGGTTAGTGGCCCAAGGTTACACTCAAGTTGAAGGAATCGACTTTGAGGAGACCTTTGCACCCGTAGCACGGCTTGAAGTCATACGGATTACACTAGCTTATGCATCTTTTAAAAATTTTAAACTTTTTCAAATGGATGTAAAAAGTGCATTTTAAAATGGTTTCATTGATGAGAAAGTTTATGTTGAACAACCTCCCGGTTTTGTGGATCATGAATATCCAAATTATGTTTTCAAACTTGATAAAGCATTGTATGGTTTAAAACAAGCTCCAAGAGCTTGGTATGAAAGGCTTTCTAGTTTTCTTCTTTCAAATGATTTTGTTAAAGGCAAAGTAGACACCACATTATTTACTAAACATGTTGATAGTAACATTCTTATAGTTCAAATATATGATGATGATATAATCTTTGGTTCTACTAATGAGTTACTTTGCAAGGAGTTTGAACAATGCATGCAACGTAAATTTGAGATGTCATTAATGGGTGAATTGAATTATTTTCTTAGACTCCAAATCAAGCAAATGCACGATGGGATATTCATATGTCAAGCCAAGTACTCCAAGGAACTCATCAAGAAATTTGGGCTTGAAAACTCAAAAATTTGCAACACTCCCATGGCCACCACCACCAAGCTTGATAAGGATGACCAAGGTAAGCGTGTTGATATTAAGTTGTATAGAAGCATGATTGGTAGTTTATTGTATTTAACGGCTAGTAGGCCGGATATTATGTTTAGTGTGTGTCTTTGTGCTAGATCCCAATCGTGTCCCAAAGAATCTCATTTAATTGCGGTAAAACACATTATTCATTATATTAAGGGCACTATTGGAATGGGTCTTTGGTATCTGAAAATTGGAGATTTCTCAATGACGAGTTTTTTGGATGCCGACTATGCGGGTTGTAGAGTGAATATGAAGAGTACTAGTGGAATATGTCAATTTCTTGGTAATTGTCTTGTTTCATGGTCTTCTAAGAAACAAAATTCGGTAGCCCTCTCAACCGCCGAGGCGGAGTATGTTGCGGCGGGGGCTTGTTGTACACAAGTCCTTTGGATGAAACATACTCTTCTTGATTATGATTTGCATTATGACCATATAAAAATATTTTGTGATAATACTAGTACTATACGTATGACTAAGAATGCAAATCAACATAGTAAGACCAAGCACATTGATATTAGATATCACTTTCTTAGAGATCATTTTGAGAAAGGTGATATTGAGATTGATTATGTTTCTTCCGATTTGCAACTTGCCGATATTTCACTAAACCACTTGATTATAATAGATTTTCTTTTATATGTGGTGAACTTAATGTTTGTGTTGTTGAATAAGAAAGTTTTCTTGCTAATATATCTCTTTTTGATGTATGACAAAAAGGGGGAGAAATATATGTTATGATTTGGCATTTTATTGATAGTGTTTTATTGATGCTTTCGTTTTATTGATGGTGTTTTATTGTTATCTCATGAAAACTTGTTTTAAACTTGTTTAATATAGCATCATTTGAGGGGGAGTTTTTACCTCTCTTTTATATCTTATGTTATAGCCTATATATGTTTTGTCATCATCAAAAAGGGGGAGATTGTTGACCCAAAAGGTTACACTCTCCATTTGTTTAAGTTTTGATGATAACAAAACACATAGAAGTTATATGGTACTAATAAGTTGTTTAGAATGAGTTTCAGGTTAGTACTATTCATGATGATCCTTCTACGCTATTGCAAGGAATTATGATGCTTAAAGGCAAATGGCGAAAGAGGACGGTTTCATAGAAGAGACTCTATCTTGGTGTAACGCGGCTCAGAGACTTCATTTCTCTGTTTTTATATTTTTAGTGTGTTAAAGAATAGTGTATAGTGTTGAAGCTCAATTTTCCCCACACACAAGATTTTGCACATGATTTATTTTAAGGGTATCTCTCCTATATACAAAATATTTTTAAACATATTTTATTACTTACAAACTCCATTTATATATTATACCAAGTCTTGATCAAAACTACTTTGAAAACTATCAAGATCTTCAAAACCTTTTTCAAAAGACTGATTTTTGGCCTATTGCGGTCGACTGATGGTTGACCGGCTCTGTTTCAGGTCAGAATGGTCGACTGGGCGGTCGACCGAGCTTCTGACCGTTTGGGTGCGTGCATGTGTGCACGTCTCCCGGTCGACCGGGCGGTCGACCGGACCCCATTTCGGTCGACCGACCTTCGGCCGACTGAAAGTACCTTAGTCTCTGTTTGTTTCGGTCGACGGGGCGGTCGACCGTGGGCTGGCAACGGCTAAATTTTTTGAAAACCCGGTCGACGGCCGCCGGTCGACCGTGTGCTTGATTTCAGCCCTAACGGCTACTTGATTAAACACGTTTTTAAACGTGTGTTTTATCTATAAACGAATTTGGGGGCTGGTTTTGGGTCAAATATTTCCTAATTATTTATTATAATAGTTTACTCTTTAATCCCTACCTTTATCCTATAAATAGGGATGATTAGGGTTGAGGTAAACACAACAATTTTTTGCAAAAAGTATTCAAGTTTAAGTCTTTCAAAAGAAGTTTTTGTTCTCTGTTTTTGTGCTCAAAATCTCTTTCTTTTCTGAAGTTTTTGGTTTAAAACTCTCTTCAATTTCATTTTCTTTTTCTTTACAAAACTTGAGCTTCAATCCTACACATTATTCTCTAGGGTTTTTGTAAGGGAAAAAGGTTTTCAAAAGAGGGTTTGTGGTCTTTCGATCACCAAGATTTTCTTGTACTTGTGGCTCCACTACCTCTGGACTAGAGGAGTGTAATTGAGGAGTTGGGTACTCCCTAGTGGTTGTAATCCTTTGTGGAAGTTCTAGTAGATCGGAAATCCTTCTTGGTGAAAGCGGGGACGTAGAGCTGAGTGCTCGAACCTCAAAACAAATCTCAGTGTTTGCGATTGGTTTATTTGTGTCATTTACTTGCTTTCTATTCATTGCTATATTGTCGATCAATACTCATACAACAAGATTGCATTGCGCACCTCAAACTCTTATCTAGAGGAATCACGAGGAAGGAGTTCAGGGCCTTTCACGGGGTATTCGGCTTCTAATCTTGTTCCGGGTGATCGTTGCAACATAACATTTTAAATTTGTACATTGATTAGCATTATCACCTATTCACCCCCCTCTAGGTGATTTCAATTTCTGACCTGATCTGAGCCCAACGGCTATATTCCATCTGGCCTATAAATTGGGGTTTTTTAGGCCAGTTTGGTCATGATTTTTTTAGAGCTAAAATTCCTATCTTCTACTGAGTTTCTACTACAAGTTTTTAAATAAGTTTTTGAGCTTCAAATTATTTTGTTTCGTGGTTTTGAAAAATCAAAGAAAAACAAGTTTTGAGAAATCTAGTTCTAGTTTTCATTTCTTTATCATTTCAAGAGTTTTCCCGAGAGTTTTTCTTTGTGTTTCTTTTCCAAAAACTTTATGCACTCACATACTTGAGCTATTCATTGTAAATCTATCCTCTTGATCTTGTATTGTGAGAGGTGTTTTGTTTCTGGTCTTTTGAGATCACCAAATCTTTATTTGTGATCTAAGTGATCACCAAGTTGTAATTTTCTTCTTTGCTTTGTGTCTACCCTCTTGTGTAGAGGTGTGAGAGTTAGAGTTGTGTACTCCTTATTTGTAGACGGGGTAATTCCTCGGTGGAGGTCCCTTTGTGGAAGATCCTACTGTGGATAGTGAAAATCCTTCTGTGTGAAGGCAGGGACGTAGAGCAGTGAATCGAACCTTAAAACATATCCCTGTGTTTGTATTTGACTATCTTCCTCTTTCTCAACTCTCTACTCTTATATCTTGCATTGCTATTTTTGCTCATATCTATTCATACTTGATATTGTTTTTGTGTTCACACTAGTATTCAACCAAGAGAGCTATTGAAGCACCTCAACTCTTAGTTTAGAGAAATCGTGAGGAGAAGTTCTAGAGCCCTTCATGGAGAATTCGGCTTCACTCTTGGTTATATATTGTGTGTTAGTATTTAGTTTTTAATTTCACATTATTTTCACTATATTAGCACTACACCTATTCACCCCCCTCTAGGTGTACTTTCAATTAGTTTCTGAGCTAGCGCTCTTGATATTCAGTTTAACCACCTAGGAGTGTGATCCTTTTATTGCTAATCTAGTTAATTACTTTGCACACATATTGTTTACACTCATGGATTATCTTACACCACCTATATTTGATGTTTTCAATATTGACATGTGAAAATTTAAGATGAGTGCTTACCTTAAAGCCCTAGGATTGCATGATTATCTTGCCACTACCAAGAAATTTTATGTTGATAATGGCAAGTATTTGAGGGTAATGCACAAGCCATGGATGCACTAAAGCATGTAAATCACCTAGAGGGGGGGGGTGAATAGGTGATAGTGCTAATCTAGAAACTAAATGCGGAAGAATGCGGAAGCTAAAACAAATTTGCACAAACACTTAATACAACCAACGAGTGTAGCCGAATTCCCCGTGAAGGGCTCTGAACTAACTCCTCTTGATTCCCCTAGATAAGGGTTGATGTGCTATATGAAGCTCTCGTGGTTAAGTATAAGTGAGGCACACAAACACAAGCCAAGCATATAATGAATAGACAATATGAAATAATGCAAGGCACACACAAGCAAATAAGATATGAATGAATGATGCTATGCACAAACACAAATAAAGAGAGAGGGAGTGTTGAGAGTCAATGGATCAAACGCAAACACAAAGATATGTTTCGAGGTTCGAGCCCCTAGCTCTACGTCTCCGCCTTCACCAAGAAGGATTTCTAATCCACTAAGGAGTACCGAACTCCTCTCTCAACCTTACAATGCCACCGAGGCAATACATTCACAATCCACCTCTACCGAAGAGGGATTAGGCCCGTAGCCAAACAACCAAACTCCACCTCTCACTAGAGGGAGCAAACCAACAATCTCAACCTCTACCAAAGAGGGAGCAACCCAACAATGAAAGGGTTTTTACAACAAGTGGTATATCTCAACCACAAACAATCTTTTTTCCCACAAACAAATGATCCTAATAGAATAGGATAGAAGATAAGCTCAAGTGTGAAAAACAAGTGTTTTGATCAAAGAAAAACTCTTGGGAAAAATACCAAATGAATATAGAAATTAGACCAAGAAACAAATTCCCAAAACCTATTTTCTTTGAAATAACAAAACACTTAAAAACAAATAAGATGAATCTTTTTAGCCCTTAAACACTTTTGAAAACTTATTTTTAAAACCAGAGAATAGGGAAATTTTTGCTCTTGAAAATCTTAGCCAAAATCCCAAAGAAATGGGGTTTATATAGGCCAAACCCTAAAACTAGCCGTTGGCTGAAATCTCAGCCAAAATCGGCTGGCGGTCGACCGCCCGGTCGACCGCCAACGGTCATAAAAATGACCGTTGGAGGAACCCGATCGACCGCCCAAAAACAGAGAGTAAGGCTCTCTGGCCGGTCGACCGACCCGGTCGACCGAGCCCTGTGCCTGGCCAACGTGCACAAGTCTGTGCACGTCGATCGACCGACCGGCCGACCGGCTCTGAAACACGGTCGACCGTCTCGGTCGACCGCCAGCGCCTGGCAGCCAATATTTTGGGTCAGAAAAATATGTTAAAAATATTTCTAAAAATTCTTATAAATCTTCTAAAAATCCCCAAAAATAGTTTTAACATTTTGCATTGATATATAAACATGTGATAAAAATTTCAGCTCAAATATCAAGCAATTTGAAATATTTTTGTGTCTTAGAAATTTTATCAAAAACCAAAACCTGTATTTTACTAAACTTGGATTTTTCAATAGGAAATCTGATTTTTCCTAAAACTGATGAATTGGCATATCAAAATAAGTTTGTCTAAGATATGAAGCATGTATGTATATCGAACACATCTAATATACATAAAAACCATTTAAACTTGTTTTGATCTAAACTATTCATGAAAACCAAAATCCATAAAGTGTGTGTTGTGCACTTGAGCATATCAACTATTCTAAGCTTTACAAATGGATCTAAACACACTAAACTAAAACTAGGATATTTAAGTCTTCTTGACGATCTTCCATCTTCAAGTCGACTCGATCCAAAACGTGATCCACAAGCTAGACTCCAACGAGTGCAAGGTATGATCTTGTTGCTCGGGCTCTGGAATCGCCATGTGAAGGCTTCAAAACTCATCTTGTTGAAGCAATCACCAACTAATATCTTGATTAATGATCTGAAACTAAAATCACAAGATTATGAGTAAACATAACTACATGAGTTAATCATCATCAAAACTAGAGTGGAAGGCCTCTGGGCCAACAAAGCACACACTTTGCAAAGAACATATTTCTTTGATTTCTCATTGTGATTCTGCTTTTACAGCGTGAAACACTTTGATCTCTCACAAGGAACAAGTTTCACATGATGTTAAGAGAGAACCTATTGTAGATGAGTCCGACCAAGCATGCTATATGGTCCAAGGGATTGACTCCCTGAGGTAACTTCAGACAAGCATCTAAATGATTGTGCTAGCTCTTCGAATGATGATAATGCTATGGATGCACATACCTTAAATGAAGAGCTTTCAAGTTTTGTGAAAACTTGCTTTTGAAGTACAAACTTTTAAAAAATAAGAGTTTTGATTTAAAAAAAGAAAATGAACTGTTGTTTTCAAAACTCGATTTGGTTTTGAAAGAGAAGAATGAAATTTCAAGTGAAAGGGATTCCTTGAAAACTCAACTATATCTTGTTTTAAATAAAAATAAGTTTTTGAAAAATAAAAATGATTTGAATATTGTTTTGAAGAACAATGATGCTTTATCTTCAAAACTTGAGTTTGTTTGAAAAGAAAATAATTATTTGAAAATAAAATTATTTTAATTTTCGAAGAATTGAGTTGTGTTTCAATACAAAAAGATTCTTTAAAGAATGATTTTGCTTCTCATTCTTATCATGCTTCTATCACTTTATCTTCTTGTGATAAGAATTTGGTTTCTCATGCTTGCTCCAAATTTTTTTCTAATATTGAAAATAATATATGTGTTTTGAAGAAGAGTGTAGATTGTTGGGCTCTACTTTGAGCTAATGTATCATGAACCACACAAGGTTGGAATCCATGTTTCTTAAGAAACATGCTCCATATTTGCATGCACACCCATCATGGCATACACATGCTTCTCATGTTCACACACATGACACTATATAAGTTAGAGTGTACACTTGTACACATTGCAGCCGCAAAAGCCACCTTTAAAAATTTTGTTACGATAGACTAAATGATTTCAATTTTGTAAGTAAAATGTTTGGGGTTAGGAGAGGTACTAACCCCGAAGGACCCAAGAAAGTTTGGGTATCAAAAACCATTCCTATTTCTTTTGATGTAGGTATGGGCTCTCAAGAAGAGAAAATATTGGTGCCTTGATGGTAGATGCAATCGGAGCTTAACAGACACTTAAATTGATGCATCGCTATCAAGAACTTTTAATGGGAGGACCACCATATTTGGAGAAGTGGAGATTAGCTCAATTGATTTTGGTAACTATCTCAAACTTCTATTTTATGCTTTTAGCATATCATGTTTAGGTTTACATGCTTTCATATTAGATGATTTTAGCATGTCTTGATTTTCATGTTCATTATGATTAAATGAAATGCTTATTAGACTTATGATATACATATGATTATATTGATTCATATCTTTTGTGTTCTCACCATAATTTAGCTACGTATGCATATCCTTATTGTAATGGCACTCGCATGTACAGTAATGATCATATTTATTTATTTACCATGTTTTGGTGTTTTTATACTTAACATGTTTTGATTACATGTTTAGATAATATTTTTGTTAAAACTTGTATTTATACTTATACAACTAGTGAGCTATACTTAATTCTTATGTTTTACATACTTTATTGCTCTTGTGTACTCATTTGATTGTACTTGTTGACCTAGTTTGGATGATTCTTGTATCATACTCCTTCACTTGTTTTTATATCATTCATGTACATGTCTTTATGAAAATGTTTTAACTTCATGTATGTGTAGATTTTATCTAAACTACTTGATATATATATTCTATCCTTGAGTCCCTTATATTAGATGTCATATATTCCATATGGACTCAATTCATGTTTGGATACATATGTATGCTTTAGTTTTGACAAAACATACATATGCCTTGAAGTTTATTTAGTTTTTGATGAAAATAGAACTTTTCATATTTTATGGTTTCATGTTTATGAAATAGAAATTTCATATGTTTTGATGATTTGAGCTTCATTGTCTTATCTCCATGCATATGTTGATTACATGATTTTTGTGCACTCTATATCATTTGTTTACTCATGATTTTTGATTCGTAAGTATATATGTGCTTCATTGATTTTTGAGTGTCAATTATTGTGTATTTAGCATATTTTCATGGGATATATATATGTTTTATTCCTTTCTTGAAGAATTTCGTACTAGTTTTAAAAATTACTTTAAACTAGTTTTTTATTTTTCAATTGGTAGTATTTTCAACCTATGCAAAAATTATCTTCAAAAATTATTTTTGAAAACTTTTACTCTTTAAGAGCGGTTGGTTGAGCGACCATCCTTGTATGTAAAAGTACCTAGAGGGGGTGAATAGGTGTATGTTTAATCTAATGACAAATGATGCAGAATTAAAAACTAAATGCAACACACTAAGTGTAACCAAAGAGTGTAGCTGAATTCCCGTGAAGGGCTCTGGACTAACTCCTCTTGATTCCCCTAAATAAGAGTTGAGATTTGAAGCTCTCTTGGTTTAACACAAGTATGACACACAAACAATAATAAGCATGTATATGATATGATCAATGTGATGCAATGAACAATATAAGAGAGAGAGTTTAGAGATAGTGGATCAATCGCAAACACAAAGATATGTTTCGAGGTTCGAGCCACTGCTATACGTCCCCACCTTCACACAGAAGGATTTTCACTAATGCGTCCACACAGGACTTCCTACACAAGGAACCTCCACTGAGGATTTAGGTAATACAAACTAGGAGTACACAACTCTCTCCAACAAACACAACCGCTACACAAGAGGCAAGCTACAACAATAATCACATCTACACTTAGAGGGATAGGCACTAAGCTAAACAACCACAATCACCTCTCACTAGAGGGATACCAACAAACCCAATCACCTCTACACTGAGAGGGATAACCATAAACCCAAGCTCCTCCACAATCACCTCTACACAAGAGGGATAACACAAAGTAAAGAGGATTATAACACTTGGTGGTTAACACTTGGTGGTTTTAACAAACCACAAACCAATTTTCCCACGACATGAAGATCCTATAGATAGGATAGATATGATAGCTAAAGTATGAGAAAATAAAGAGTTTGGAAATCAAATCACAAAGAAAAACTCTTGAAAAAAACTCTAGAAAGAAATAGAAATGAAGATCAAAACCAATTCCCAAAGACTTCTCTTTTTCTTTGATTTTTCTAGCCCTTTAAAACAAATAAAGATAAAATCTTTTAGCCCAAAAACTCTTTTAAAAACTTGCTGTTAAACGCTTATAAAGGTGGAAAAAATTGCTCTCTAAAAACTTATCTTAAACAGCCCAAGAGGGGAGGCTATTTATAACTTCTCAAAAAATAGCCGTTGGGCTAAGACAGCAGAAGTTTTCTGCTGTCGGTCGACCGCCCGATCGACCGGCCAACGGTCCGATTTTCGACCGTTTTGCCATCGGTCGACCGCCCGGTCGACCGAGGCCTGGAAACTGAGAGCAAAAGCTCTCTGCCGGTCGATCGCCCGATTGACCGGGGCCAGATCCAGAGAGCAGAGCTCTCTGGCGGTCGACCGGCCTTACAGCCAAATGGCTTATGCACGTTTGTGCACATCGGTCGACCGGACTGGTCGACCGACTTCTGCCTTGGTCAACCGTCCGGTCGACCGGCAGACAGCCAGGTCCAACATTATATAGGGATTAAAACATGTCTTTTTACCTTCTAAAAAATCTCATAAAATACACATAAATTTCACAAAAATAAGTTCTTTTAAGATCTTTGAATAACAAATATGTGTGATTAAAATTCAACGCATATTACAAACTATTTGAACCATTTTTGTGATATACAAAATAGACTTTAAACTAAAATCGGTATTTTTCAAAAATCAAACTTTGAAATGGAAATCTGATTTTCCAAAACATGTATAAATACAAAAACATGATATTGAAACAAATTTGACGCATATTGTATATGGATAGAATCCAATATACATGTAAGATATGTATCTATGTTTTAACATGAAATCCAAAAATAAGTTTTGTTTAAATACGAAACTCCAAACTTATGAGATAGACTATTAAAGTAAGTTTTTCTAAATCAATGAAGCACATATGTATATAGATCAAATCTAATATACATTAAACCATGTAAACTTATTTTGATTCTATCTATCCATGAAAACAATATATATGAAAACCGAAACCGGTTAAACCGAAAAACTAAACACATGAAACTCGTGCGTGTGTGTGTGTGTGTGTGAACTTTAGCATATCAATACTAACTATCTTTACACAAGATCTAAACATACTAAACTAAACACAAACCGAAGTCTTCTTGTAGAACACCTTCTCCAAGTCGACTCGATCCAAACGCGATCTAATGAGCTTGACTCCAACTGAGTGCAATATCTTGACGCGCGAGCTCTTGAATCTGCACGTGTTAGCCCAAAACTCCTTTGTTGAAGCTAATCACCTACTAAGATCTCGATCAAATATCTGAAACTAATTTAGCACAAGATCATTAGTAAACTATAACTACATGAGTTAATCATCATCAAAACTAGAGCGATGGGCCTTTGGGCAACAATCTCCCCCTTTTGATGATGACAAAACTCATGGAGTTATATATGCATGGAGTAAAGTTAAGCTTCATAGAACCTCCCTCTTAACTCATGCATAGCAATAAACATAAAGATATTCAATGAAATGCATAAACTAAACAAAACATATGCATAAACAAATCAAATAAAGTCCAAATACTTCTCCTCCTTTTTGTAAACATATATGCATAAAACAATAAATATAAAGGCATGCATATATAAACTCTGAAATCACCTAGAGGGGGGGTGAATAGGTGATGGCTATATGATATATGGCAACAATGCGGAATTAAAAATTCTACTAACAAATTGCACAAATTAAAAGACTAGCAATAAACACAATAAGTAGTGCAAGAATTAAAGGAGTTGAGTTTAGAGAGAATTCGAGCAAACGCAAACACAAGTATATGTTTTCGAGGTTCGAGCCACGCTCTACGTCCCCGCCTTCACACTTGAAGGATTTCCACTATTGTTGATCCCACCGGATCGCCAATATAAGGACACACTTGTCCTATCTCTTGTGATGCCGCAACACCACCCGGAGCACACTAGCTCGCCTTGAGGCCGATGCCTCTACAACTTCGCTCAAGAAGAAAATGATCACACTTGATCACAAAAATAGCTCACTTGCACAATCCTATAACCAATATGTAGATGTAGAACTTTGGGATTGTGTAGTGCAAAATCTAGAGAGAAGTAGAGGAATAGGCTTCAAATGGGTGAATGGAAATTTTGGCTTTGAAAATCTTTTCTAAAATGAAGACTTGAAATTCTTATGAAAATCTCTTGTAAAATGTTTAGGAATAGTTGTCTTATCATGTTGAAGTGACCCTCTATTTATAGGTGTTGAAAAACTGGGTAAAACAGTAAGAGAGATTCGTTGGGGTGAGATCCCAACAAAATCTGTCAGAAAAAATATAGCTATTGGAGTCTGTCAGAACTTCTGACAGCTGCCGGTCGACCGGGCCGGTCGACCGCCAACGGTCATATTTTTGACCGTTGGGGGACTACGGTCGACCGCCCCGGTCGACCGGAACAAACAGAGAGCACTGTAAGTGCTCCGGTCGACCGGAGCGGTCGGCCGACGTACACACATGCACAGCGTGTACGTCGGTCGACCGGGACGGTCGACCGGCTCCTGTCAGTTCTGAAAAATCAGAACTGCAGAAAAGCCAGAACTTGGGTCTTTGGATTTGGTCTTGTGGTTTGGGGTTTTGGACCTTGTAAAAATAGGAGTATGACCATATGTCACTACCCTAACATGTTAAAACATTTTGATAAAGTTTCTCTTTGATAAAAACTTGTTTTTCTAAAAGTTGGTTTTTCCAAAAACTTAAAGTTTCTAAAACAAATTTCCGAAAAACATGTTAGCTATAAAACTAAGTTGGAAATAGAATTTGAAATTATTTTTGAAGCCATAAATCAAACTAAAGTGTGTGTGTGAGTGACAATCCCATAAATCTACTTCTAACATCTAGGTTTTGACAAAAAGTCTAAAAGAAAAGCAAAATTACAAATCTTGGACTTTTTCATTGTCTTGATCTTGACTTGGTCTTTTCTTCATGTCTTGATCCCGAAGCTTCCTAATGTGCTTAGCTTGGGAATGCACATCTTTAGTGGCGTCCAAACTTGTGAGTCTTGATAGTGGAGCTGTCAAAACAACCTGTTTAACCTGAAATACTTTTAAACAAAATTGTTAAATACATAACTAAATATGGTTTGTTATCATCAAAATATTCAACAAGATATAGGGCTAATAGCCTTTGGGCCAACAATCTCCCCCTTTTTGATGATGACAAAACATATATATTTATTACAAATATTTTGGGTAGAGACTTCAAATGAAGCTCCCCCTCAACACATGCATATACAAAAATATGCTCAAGCATAGACAAATCTCAAAAAAAAATGATGGGTGATAATCCATAGCATAATCCACAACACATCCACAACACATATATCCATGCTAGATAAAAATACTCATGTCATAAAATAGAAATGAAACACATGTCCACAAAGCATAACCAACATAAACAAGTACATGTCCACCAAAATAAAAACACAACACAAACATATGTCCACAATACAATACCAAGTACTACACAAAATATAAGTGACAAATACAACAAAAGTGCAAGTCTCTATCAACAAATAACTCTCCCCCTTTTTGACATCATCAAAAGGGGCATGTCACTCAGCACCACCAGCAGCATCGTCGTCTGAAGAACCTTCCTCAGCGTCGCCTTCCTCAGACGAACTCTCCTCCGTGTCACCCTCTGCCATGGTCTCATCACCATCATGATCATCATCCTCATGACCGACCTCCTCTGGATCGATACCGGCAACGCCTGGCTGTGGAGGTGGAGCCGCAGTAGGGTCTCTGATAGGAAATGGAGGACCGGAGGATGGAAGAGGGCGAGAAATGGTCGTGGGATCTGGACCAATCATATCGAATTTCGCAAATAATGTCTCAAATTGCGAATCCACGAATCTCATGGCGTTCGCAAAATAAGTCATGTCATTGCGAAATCCCTAGAAGCGCGAGTCCATCTCCGCGCGAAGGGCTGCATCACGCTGCTCCAAATCCGCCCGAAAGGCTGCGTCTCGCTGCTCGATCCAAGACTGATGCTCCTGGATCTGAGAGCGAATCTCAGAAGATATGAAGGACTGGAACTCAGGTGATAAAGATGGCACATATGCAGATGAAATCCCTGGGACGGAAGAGGATCCAGGGGCCGAAGATGACCCTGGGATATCAGCAGGAGGTGCAGGAGGGTGCTCTTGTGCGTGACGACGCATTTGAGCCTGCATCCTCTTCAAAAGGACGCTGTCTAAATTTATAGCAGGCTGACAGAGAGTCTCAGAGGACAAATCAAAACCTAATCTCTGAAGCAAATGAGTAATAAGCATTCCATAAGGCAAGTGCCTACCGGACATGCGGATATGGTCAGAGGCCATGTGAGTAGCAATGAGGTAAGGAAAATCAATCTTGATGCCTTTCAGAAGGCAATAGATTATGAGAGGAACTGAACCCCTAGCATTGCTATACTCACCGGACTTAGGTAAAATATTGTAGAAAATGAATTTTGCAAGGACTTGGGAGGTGAGGGTAAATTTGTTGACCTCCTCATTCCTTACTAAACCGGGGTTGTCATCCCCGTGAATCAAAGTGGAGGCGGTGAGCGCAGACTCATCGTCCGGATACTCAAAGTCTTGTAGATCAAAAGTATAAACATCCACTCCTCCAGAGGAGAGATGTAGCAAGTCAGCAAATCGTGCTATAGGGATGTCTATATCTCTCCCTAAGACACGTGATCTAACACGACCTCCCTCATAGGCATAGTTGGCATAGAAATAGTGAACTAGGGATGTGTAGACAGGTTCCCTAATAGTCATAAAATAATGCAAAGAGTTTCTTTTGAGGATACGGGGGATGCCTAGGTGTTCAAAATCCTTTAGAATAAACACATCTTCCCGAAATTACAGATTTTTTGGAAAGTTGTATGAAACGATTTTCTGCAAGATCGTTCACAAAAGGTCTTTTAGGTGTAGGAGTGGTGGAAGATGAGGGAACTATGCTTTTTCCCTTCTCAGACCTAGATCACTTTGACATTTTGGGAGAAAGATGTGATTTTTAGGTTGATTTTTAGGGTAGATTGATAAGGCTTGATCTAAACAGAAGAAACCTAAAAATTTGACAAGTGAAAGGAAAACTAAGAGCTAGATATCAAGATTTAGAGTAAAAAGGTAATTTTACCTGAAGGTGAGAAAACCCTAACCCTAGATCTGAAATTCTGGAAATCTGGTGGTGAGGAAGCCTTGAGACTGAAGATCCAACCCACAAAGAGTGATTCCAACTTGAATTTTGAAGGAATTTGGAAGTTTTAGGGTTTGGAGAGATTTTGGAGAAAAGAGGGAAAGAGGAGCTCGTCGGTCTGGTGAGAGGAAAGTGAGAGAGAGTGTGAATTAAATAGCAGATTTGGGGCAGAAATCGACGAACGGTCGACCGGGCCGGTCGACCGGAAAAACCCGAGAGCACTGTAATCCAGAGCGGTCGACCGTCCCGGTCGACCGGCAACAGAGAGCAAAAATTGTTCTCTTTTAGGCACTGGTGGTCGACCGGGGTTAGGGCCGGTCGACCGGCTTTGCCCAAAAAACTGTGGACAGACAGAGCTCCAAAAAAAATTTTTAAATGAAAATATTTAACAATTAAATAGGATATATATAACATACAAAAATACAACAATGTTTTTAAATCTTCATTAAGATTATCATGTCAACCAAAATATTCACACAAGAATTTTTATTTAATTTTCATACAAAAACAAAATTTTAGAGATGTTGAAGCCGAATACCCGGTGACGGGTTCTGAACTTCATCCTCTTGATTCCTCTTGAATGAGTTGAGGTGCGCAATTGCCATCTCTAAGGTATTTGCTTGAATATGAAATTTTTACAAAATTTTATTTCTAGTTTTGAAAATACAATGTGTATATATAAATAAGCTAGTCTAGGCATGGCATGTAGACATACAATGGACATGGTATAAAAGACAAGATATTAAAACATGACATATATACAATCATGATAGGGATGTAAGTTTACGCTAGCATATATCAATGTGTCATAAAAGTAAACTAACAATCTTATATATGTGTATATAAATAACCAAACAAAAACTTTTAAATGGAGAAGTTACCAAGCATGGGCAATCTCCAAAATAGGTGCCTCCATGATAGCGATGCAAATGCGATGTGTTCTTTGAGCTTAGTTGCATCCACCACCCGGGCACCGTCACCCCCTAAGTCTTGGAGGAAGAAGATCCACCTGCATCATCTAAATTTGGTGGGTCTTTTGGTACCCATATCTTTTTGGGTCCTTTTGGATTAGTACCGGGACGAACCCAAACATATTTATTATGCACATTATTTTTAGCAAAACAAAACTTTTCTAAATGGCCTTTGCGGCCACAATGTGTGCAAATATAAATTCTACCACTACCATACATGTATGCATGTTTATGTGTGTGTGCATGTTTCCGTGCATGTGCATGGTGAGTGTGTTTCCCTTGGGTTACTCCCTTAGGAAATCTAGATGCAAACTTATTTAGATCAAAAGCACACTTTTTAAGAGTTGAATCTAAAACATCAACTCGTTTTTGAATTTCCAAAAATTCATTTTTGTTACATGATGCAATGGGGGTTTTCCCTTTACAAGCTAGTTTGTATTTTTCAAAATCAATTTTTAATTTCTTAAAAGCACAAGATAAATCATTTTTCTCCTTTTCAATAATATTAATTTTATCTTTTAAAGATTCATTTTCCCTTTTTAATTTTTTATTATGAGATTGAGAAATCTCATATCTATGTTGAAGTTCTTCAAAAAATTGGGCTAATTCATCCATAGTTAGCTCATCATCATCTATTGAGTTTTCGTTTGTTACCTTTGATGCATCCTCCCCATGTGCCATGAAGCACATGTGTGCGGCGTCGTTTTCCTCCTCGGATTCCGACTCCGTGTCATCCCATGTTGCTACTGAAAAGTCACCTAGAGGGGGGGTGAATAGGTGACAATGCTAATCTATGAACTAAATGCGAAATTTAAAAACTTAATGCAAATTACACTCAAGTGCTATCAACAAGTGATGCACACAACCAAGCCAAGCAAATATGAATGAGCAATGTAAATAAATGCAAGGCACAAAGTAAAGAGAGAGTAGAGAGAGAGCCAATGGATCAAGCGCAAACACAAAGATATGTTATCGAGGTTCGAGCACCCAGCTCTACATCCCCGCCTTCGACACACGAAGGATTTCCACTAGCTCTTCCACCTAGGACCCTTTACAAGGAGTACCCAACACTCCTCTCTTTACAACCTCCTCCCTGAGGCAAACTCCAACAATCACAACCTCCTCCTTGAGGCAAATTTCAAACCAATACAACAAACTCCCAATCACCAACCAATACAAGGATCACCTCTCAACTAGAGGGATACAACCCAAAGCACAAAGCTAAGAAAAGATTGGGTTACAACTTGGTGGTCACAACAACAACCACAAACAACTTCTTCTTCCACACAAATAACCTATAGGTATAGATAGTAGATTTTTGCTCAAGTGTGGAGAAAACCAATGTAATGGAAATCAGAAATCACAAAGAAAATCCTTGGGAAAAATCAAGAAATCAAGATAGAATAGTTCAATCAAAATTCTTTCCCAAAAACCCTTTCTTTGATTTTCCAAACCCTAATGAAAACACCAAATGGATTGTTCAATTCAAGCTCATAAACTTCTTTTGATTGCTTTGACAACACCAGAGAATCAGCAAAAATTCGCACAAAAAATCTTAGAGAAAACCTCTCTCAAATGGGGTATTTATAGGCTAATCCAGAAAATAGCCGTTTGGCAGCAGTTTTGCCAGAAATGACCCTGCGGTCGACCGGCCGGTCGACCGTGCAACGGTCAAATTTTGAACCGTTTGCACTACCGGTCGACCGCCCCGGTCGACCAATAATCCAGAGAGCAGACTATTCTGCTCCGGTCGACCGTCCCGGTCGACCGCTGACTGTGCCAGAAACGTGCACAGGTTTGTGCACGTCGGTCGACCCTGACGGCCGACCGGCTACGTGGTGCGGTCGACCGTTTCGGTCGACCGACCCAGCCTGGCAGGCAAAAAACAGGTCAGAAAACTGAGGTAAAAATAATCCAATAAATTCTAATAAATTACTAAAAATCCCCAAAAATAGTTTTGACAATATGCATTGATATACAAACATGTGATAAAAGATTTGACTCAAATATCAAGCAATTAAAACCATTTTTATGTCTTTTCATTTTTACCAAAAATCAAACCATGTATTTTCTAAAACTTGGATTCTTGAATGGAAAATACATTTTGTCCAAAACTCTTTCAAGTACAAAAACATGATATTAAACAACATTAAGGCATGATGCAAATGGATAGAAATACAATATACATGAAACAAATATATATCATAGTTTTTGTCTTTAATTTCCAAAAATAAGTTTTGTCAAAACACAAAACCTAAAACACATGAATAGGTATATCAAATTATGTTTGTCTAAGTCTTTGAAGCATGCATGCATATAGAACAAATCTAATATACAATAAATCATGTAAACTTGTTTTGATCTATCTATTCATGAAAACCAAGATCGGTTAAACCTAAAACCGAAAAATCGAAAACCAATATTCAAAACATGAAACGTGTGTGTGTCGTGAACGTGAGCATTATCATACTATTCTAATCTTTACAATTAGGCTCTAAACACAAACTAAAACTATGGATACCTAAGTCTTCTTGTAGAGCGCAATCTCCAAGCTAGAGCGCAATCTCCAAGTCGGCTCGATCCAAAAACTCTTGATTCACCGAGCAAGTGCAATGAATGATCTTTGATGCGCGGGTTCTTGAATCAACATGTGCAAGCTTCCAATTCATCTTGTTGAAGCTAAACATAAAACTAATATCTTGATAATAATCTGAAACTAAAATCACAAGATAATTAGTACACATAACTACATGAGTTAATCATCATCAAAACTAGAGTGAAAGGCCTTTGGGCCAACAATCTCCCCCTTTTTGATGATGACAAAACTCATGGAGTTATATATGCATGGATTAAAGTAAAGCTTCAAAGAAGCTCCCCCTTAACTCATGCATAGGAATAAACAAACAATAAGATGCATATAAACAAGGTTCTTGACATAAAATGAATATGCATATGAAACATGCTATTGATTCCAATTAAAACAAAACAACTAAATTACCAAAACATGCTCTTGATACCAATGGATACTAATAAAAACAAAACTCATAATGCTCTTGATACCAATACCAATGGAGATGAAATGAACATAAAACTGAAAACTCATGCATATCAACTCCAATAAATCTTCTCCCCCTTTTTGTCAATCATCAACAAAGGGGTAAAAACAAAATAGATATGAATTCTTCTCCCCCTAAATATATGAAACAAAGAATAAACCAACTACTTCAAGGGGTGAAACCAAAAATGATACCAATTAAAAAAAATGTGTCAAAGAAGTGCATTATGATATCAATAGAAAGTGATTATAAAAACATTTAAGAAATGCCTACCAATTACCAATTGAAAGTAAGAGGGGCATTGAAAACAAATATGATCCCAATTGAAATTAAAACATATTGAAAATAAAACACATGATACCAATTGAAAAACACATTGATACCAATTTGAGTGAACAAATGCATCTTGATACCAATTGAAGATATATATCTTTATAAGCATATGATACCAATTAAAAATCAATAATCATTCTTAAATCATTTTTTTTCTCATAAAGTTAGGGAGTGGGAAACAAAACCAATGGTAAACTAAATATCAATTGAAAAATTGAAATGTGAGTTTTCTCCCCCTTTATGAAATACCAACTAAACATATGCTTAAGCTAGAAATAAGATACCAGTTGAAAACTAAGTCAATTGAAATAATGTTAAAGCTCAAGCTTAGCATAAGCAAGATAATGATAATGCTTGTATAAAGATACCAATTGAAAATTGAATCAATTGAAAATGATGGTCATTAAAAAAAAAATCAAGCTTATCATAAACAAAATTTGTGATATCTTGAAGCACAAATAAATCATCTATATATGTATGAAAGAAATAGATACCAATTGAAATTGATACTATATGAAGTGTAAGCATACATATATAAAACAAAACATATATGAGTATACAAAAGGATGTCAAGATTGATACCAATTGAAAGAATTCAATGATACCAATTGAAACAACAATAAGATCAAGTGTATATCTCATATTCACTACCACCCAATCATGTGCAAGTTTAAAATGACTTTCATTATAAAGCATACATGAACATGATCTCCCATCCAACCACCCTTTGATGGTAGGAGTTTTCAAAAATAGATTTGGAAATATAGTTTGTTGAAAATCTCTACCTCATGAAGAATATCACAATTAGTTATATGAATCAACTAATACGAAATTCTTCAATAAATCAAAATATATTTCATGAAGGACATGTAAATCACATGATCATCAACACTCAAAATCCATAAAGCCCATCTAATACTTATGAAAACAAGGTCATGAGGAAACTAATAAGGTGAGTGTATAGGATATATGTGAAACACACTTATCATGAAAATGGACAATCAAGCTCAATATTGAAATTCCTTTAAAACATTTACACATGATAAATTAAATTACTTTTACCAAAAGAAACTTCCAAAAACATGAAACCCATCAAAACGATTTAACCTTCAAGGCATATGTATGTCATGTACAAACTAAAGTATACATACATATCCCAAACAAAAGGAGTCCACAAAGGTATATGCATGAAGGCACGTGGCTCAAGGATGTATATGTATAATCAATAGTTAAGACAAGATAGACATATACATGAAGTTAAAACTCAATATCATAAAACATTTCCAAAATGGGGAATACAAGTTAGAATGTACGAATCATCAAAACTAGACTATACTAGCACATCTAATGGATACAAATAGGCATTCAAGCACAAATATTACAAAGGTTTACTTGTAGCCCATTCTATGTACGAGCATGAATCCTAGTTTTAATGAAAACTAACTTCTAAACATATATTCAAATCACGAATCATAAAACAAGTCATGATAGACAAAAATTGATCATAATTCAAATCCACATGTTCTACTAATCATGGCAATAAACATTCTAAACAACACATGAATTATTAAAACAAAAATCATAGAATCGTAAACATCCAAATGATCATTATGCATATGCATGTGCAATAGATCTAAGGCATACATGTTAGTATAAACAAAGTGAGAACACTAAATATAGATCCATATGAAACATGGGTGCTCAAGGAACTAAACATGTATAACATTAATCTAATGAACAAGGCACAAGCATAATGAACAACAAAACAGATATGCTATAAAAGATGAACATGGAAAGTATGCAAATAAAAAATTAGGAGTTAGAGATGATACCAAAACCAATGAAGTTGCACCTCTAGTTCTCCAAAACACGGTGGTCCTCCCACCAAATCTCCTTGAGAGTGAAGCATCCAAATGGTTCTCCTTTTAGCTTAGAATGCATCCACCTCAAGGCACCAATACCCTCACGTGACGCGAGAGCTCCCACCTACATCAAAAGTCAAAGAGGTGGTTTTTGGTACCCATTTTCTAGTGGGTCCACGAGGGTTAGTTTCTTTTCTCACCCAAACATAATTAGTTGCTAAATTTTCATTATAAATACGATCATAACAAAATCTAGCAAGGTGGCCTTTTCGACCACAATGTGTACATGTGTACAAGTGAGCATACATATGATGGTGGTGATCATGAAAAGCATGTGTATGCCTAGATGGGTGTGCATGTAAGGTTGGAACTTGTTTCTTGCGAACCAAGGTTTCCAATCGAGTGTGATTCATGGCACAATGGCTCAAGGTGGAGCCCAAACTATCAACACTTTTCTTCAAAACAAGTATATCATTTTCAATGTTAGAAGATAGAGTGGAGCATGCAATAGGTGTGCTAGAACATGAAGCAACATTAGCATGGCAAACATCAATCTCTTTTTGCAAAGATTTATTTTTAATCAAAACCAAATCCAATTCTCTAGTAATTGAATCAATATCATTTTTTAAAGTAAGATTTTCTTTAAAAGTAAAATCCAATTTTGAAGATAAAATCTCATTGTGCTTTACAACATCATCACAATCATTTTTATTTTTCAAAAATTCATTTTCCTTTAAAGCAAGTTTAAGTTGAGATTTAAGTGAGTCACATTCACTTGCAATCTCTTCCTTCTCTTGCAAAATTAATTCAAAATTAGAGCATAAATCCTTTAATTCATTTTTCAACACAAGATTATCCTCTTTCAACAAATCATGTTTTTCCAACAAATTTTCAAGCTTTTGAGCAAGTTCCATATTTAAAGTTTGAACTTCAAAACAATCATGGCAATAGGAACTAGAGCTATCATCAATATGAGAATCCGATTGTACCTCAAGGGAGTTCTTCCCTTGGACCATGAGGCATTGTTCTTCGGACATTTCTCTTTTAGATCTCCTCATCTTGTTAATTATCCTTGGAAGCTCGGGAGACGTCAAAATGCTCCAAACTGCAAAAGCCGAATTATAGTGATCAAAAACGGGTAAAAGAAATTCATTTAGAGATGCTCTAAGTGCTCTAAGTGCTAATGCATTGGCCTTCTTATGCTTACTACTATTTGGGAGGGATTCTATGGTAATGGCTTGATAAACTAGATGACCTAGTGTTTTTAAATGTTGAGTCATATTAGCCTTCCAAGCATCAAGTCTAAAATGATCAAACATAGGAGGGCTAGCCATAAGTGCAAACTAAATGTGTGCAAATGAAAATGCAAATGAAGATAAGCAAACCAAGATCTTACTCCTAGGTGGTTAAACCTAAATATCAGGAGCACTAGCTCTGATACCAATTGAAAAGTCACCTAGAGGGGGGGTGAATAGGTGACAATGCTAATCTATGAACTAAATGCGAAATTTAAAAACTTAATGCAAATTACACTCAAGTGCTATCAACAAGTGATGCACACAACCAAGCCAAGCAAATATGAATGAGCAATGTAAATAAATGCAAGGCACAAAGTAAAGAGAGAGTAGAGAGAGAGCCAATGGATCAAGCGCAAACACAAAGATATGTTATCGAGGTTCGAGCACCCAGCTCTACATCCCCGCCTTCGACACACGAAGGATTTTCACTAGCTCGTCCACCTAGGACCCTTTACAAGGAGTACCCAACACTCCTCTCTTTACAACCTTCTCCCTGAGGCAAACTCCAACAATCACAACCTCCTCCTTGAGGCAAATTTTCAAACCAATACAACAAACTCCCAATCACCAACCAATACAAGGATCACCTCTCAACTAGAGGGATACAACCCAAAGCACAAAGCTAAGAAAAGATTGGGTTACAACTTGGTGGTCACAACAACAACCACAAACAACTTCTTCTTCCACACAAATAACCTATAGGTATAGATAGTAGATTTTTGCTCAAGTGTGGAGAAAACCAATGGAATGGAAATCAGAAATCACAAAGAAAATCCTTGGGAAAAATCAAGAAATCAAGATAGAATAGTTCAATCAAAATTCTTTCCCAAATACCCTTTCTTTGATTTTCCAAACCCTAATGAAAACACCAAATGGATTGTTCAATTCAAGCTCATAAACTTCTTTTGATTGCTTTGAAAACACCAGAGAATCAGCAAAAATTCGCACAAAAAATCTTAGAGAAAACCTCTCTCAAATGGGGTATTTATAGGCTAATCCAGAAAATAGCCGTTTGGCAGCAGTTTTGCCAGAAATGACCCTGCGGTCGACCGGCCGGTCGACCGTGCAACGGTCAAATTTTGAACCGTTTGCACTACCTGTCGACTGCCCCGGTCGACCGAATAATCCAAAGAGCAGACTATTCTGCTCCGGTCGACCGTCCCGGTCGACCGCTGACTGTGCCAGAAACGTGCACAGGTTTGTGCACGTCGGTCGACCCTGACGGCCGACCGGCTACGTGGTGCGGTCGACCGTTTTGGTCGACCGACCCAGCCTGGCAGGCAAAAAACAGCTCAGAAAACTGAGGTAAAAATAATCCAATAAATTCTAATAAATTACTAAAAATCTCCAAAAATAGTTTTGACAATTTGCATTGATATACAAACATGTGATAAAAGATTTGACTCAAATATCAAGCAATTAAAACCATTTTTATGTCTTTTCATTTTTACCAAAAACTAAACCATGTATTTTCTAAAACTTGGATTCTTGAATGGAAAATACATTTTGTCCAAAACTCTTTCAAGTACAAAAACATGATATTAAACAACATTAAGGCATGATGCAAATGGATAGAAATCCAATATACATGAAACAAATATATATCATAGTTTTTGTCTTTAATTTCCAAAAATAAGTTTTGTCAAAACACAAAACCTAAAACACATGAATAGGTATATCAAATTAAGTTTGTCTAAGTCTTTGAAGCATGCATGTATATAGAACAAATCTAATATACAATAAACCATGTAAACTTGTTTTGATCTATCTATTCATGAAAACCAAGATCGGTTAAACCTAAAACCGAAAAACCGAAAACCAATATTCAAAACATGAAACGTGTGTGTCGTGAACTTGAGCATTATCATACTATTCTAATCTTTACAATTAGGCTCTAAACACAAACTAAAACTATGGATACCTAAGTCTTCTTGTAGAGCGCAATCTCCAAGCTAGAGCGCAATCTCCAAGTCGGCTCGATCCAAAAACTCTTGATTCACCGAGCAAGTGCAATGAATGATCTTTGATGCGCGGGTTCTTGAATCAACATGTGCAAGCTTCCAATTCATCTTGTTGAAGCTAAACATAAAACTAATATCTTGATTAATAATCTGAAACTAAAATCACAAGATAATTAGTACACATAACTACATGAGTTAATCATCATCAAAACTAGAGTGAAAGGCCTTTGGGCCAACAGCTACCATAGCCTTTTTCTTCTTTGGGCATTCTTGGAGGTGGTTGCTTGAAGAGCGGGGCAATCCGCAATAAGATGTCCGATCTTCTTGCAATGGAAGCAAGGATCGGGTTCTTCTCTTTTCTTTTCATACCTTCCTTGAGGTCTCCCTCTTCGGAAGTTGCTTTGCCATCCCTTCTTGTAGAACATCTTGCCCACCTTCCGGATGAGCATGGCGAAGTCCTCATCGCAATCCTCCGATGAGTCATCCTCTTCAAGAATGGTTGGAGTGGCTTTGAAGGCAAGTGCTTTCTTTTTGGGTGCCTCCCTTTCTTCTCTTACCTTCATCTCCATCTCATGCGTCTTGAGATTTCCGATGAAGCCGGAGAAGTCCATCTCCTCCCGATCGTTGAGCTCCTTGAGGGTAGTAGCCTTCACTTCCCAAGATTTGGGAAGAGCCCGAATGACCTTCCGAATCTTTTGGTCATTATCGATTGCGTCACCTAGAGAAGATAAAGCATTAGTAATCTTGGTGAAACGCGTGAGCATGTCATCAATGCTCTCATTATCAAACATATAAAAATTCTCATATTGAGAACGTAGCAAGTCAATCTTGGATCTTTTGACTTGTGACGTTCCTTCATGAGTCACAATTAAAATTGTGACGTTCCTTCATGAGTCACAATTAAAATATTCCAAACTTCAAATGCGGATTTGCAATTAATGATGCGTGCTAGGTCATCCTCATTTAGAGCTTGGGTCAAGGCATATTGGGCTCTAGCATTTGCCTCATAGTCCTTGGTGGTGTCCTCGGACCATGAACTCTCATCGGTGAGGGGTTCAACAAATTCTCTAGTGATGGCCCTAGCTACTCTAACACCTAGGGACTTTAAAAATGTGTTCATCTTGACCTTCCAAATAGGGAAGTTCAAGCCATCAAACTTTGGTGGGGACTTGATGCTAGAAAAGTCAAGTGATGCCATGGATGAATAATATAAAGCACAATAAATGAAAAATGCAACTAATATAGCCAAATAGCAAGGATCTCCCTAAGGTTGTTAGACCAAATAGTAGGGTTAGGCTCTGATACCAATTGAAATCACCTAGAGGGGGGGTGAATAGGTGATGGCTATATGAAATATGGCCACAATGCGGAATTAAAAATTCTACTAACAAATTGCTCAAATTAAAAGACTAGCAATAAACACAATAAGTAGTGCAAGAATTAAAGGAGTTGAGTTTAGAGAGAATTCGAGCAAACGCAAATACAAGTATATGTTTTCGAGGTTCGAGCCACGCTCTACGTCCCCGCCTTCACACTTGAAGGATTTTCACTATTGTTGATCCCACCGGATCGCCAATACAAGGACACACTTGTCCTATCTCTTGTGATGCCGCAACACCACCCGGAGCACACTAGCTCGCCTTGAGGCCGATGCCTCTACAACTTCGCTCAAGAAGAAAATGATCACACTTGATCACAAAAATAGCTCACTTGCACAATCCTATAACCAATATGTAGATGTAGAACTTTGGGATTGTGTAGTGCAAAATCTAGAGAGAAGTAGAGGAATAGGCTTCAAATGGGTGAATGGAAATTTGGCTTTGAAAATCTTTTCTAAAATGAAGACTTGAAATTCTTATGAAAATCTCTTGTAAAATGTTTAGGAATAGTTGTCTTATCATGTTGAAGTGACCCTCTATTTATAGGGGTTGAAAAACTGGGTAAAACAGCAAGAGAGATTCGTTGGGGTGAGATCCCAACAAAATCTGTCAGAAAAAATATAGCTGTTGGAGTCTGTCAGAACTTCTGACAGCTGCCGGTCGACCGGGCCGGTCGATCGCCAACGGTCATATTTTTGACCGTTGGGGGACTACGGTCGACCGCCCCGGTCGACCGGAACAAACAGAGAGCACTGTAAGTGCTCCGGTCGACCGGAGCGGTCGGCCGACGTACACACATGCACAGCGTGTACGTCGGTCGACCGGGACGGTCGACCGGCTCCTGTCAGTTCTGAAAAATCAGAACTGCAGAAAAGCCAGAACTTGGGTCTTTGGATTTGGTCTTGTGGTTGGGGTTTTGGACCTTGTAAAAATAGGAGTATGACCATATGTCACTACCCTAACATGTTAAAACATTTTGATAAAGTTTCTCTTTGATAAAAACTTGTTTTTCTAAAAGTTGGTTTTTCCAAAAACTTAAAGTTTCTAAAACAAATTCCGAAAAACATGTTAGCTATAAAACTAAGTTGGAAATAGAATTTGAAATTGTTTTGAAGCCATAAATCAAACTAAAGTGTGTGTGTGTGTGAGTGACAATCCCATAAATCTACTTCTAACATCTAGGTTTTGACAAAAAGTCTAAAGAAAAGCAAAATTACAAATCTTGGACTTTTTCATTGTCTTGATCTTGACTTGGTCTTTTCTTCATGTCTTGATCCGAAGCTTCCTAATTGCTTAGCTTGGGAATGCACATCTTTAGCGGCGTCCAAACTTGTGAGTCTTGATAGTGGAGCCGTCAAAACAACCTGTTTAACCTGAAATACTTTTAAACAAAATTGTTAAATACATAACTAAATATGGTTTGTTATCATCAAAATATTCAACAAGATATAGGGCTAATAGCCTTTGGGCCAACAAACTCTACAAATATCTCTCCTCTTTTTGTCAATCATCAACAGAGGGGTGAAAACAAAACAAACAATAAGATTATATATGCGATATAACATTATGAAGAGGAGAGACGTAAAGTTAACTCCCCATGCATACATGCATTTATATGAAAAGAGATGACTAAACCCTAACAACATAAAGTATAATATACAATGTATAAGTGAAGATGCGAAGATCCCAATATACACGTGCACTACATACTAAAGAGAGGTCAATTACTTTAATATGAAAAGTACACTCAACATGAATCTATATATAGAGAAGATGTTAAGCTTTCCTTACATATAAGCAATCAAAGCATCTTGAAATCACTTTTAAGACAAAATTTTGAATTTTCTTTAAGTCAACAATACAAATTTTGATACCAATGAAATCAAATTTTAGATACCAATTAAAAATGAAACATTGAAAGTTTTTTTTTGATACCAATGAAATATACCAATTGTAGGTTTGATACCAATTGAAACCAAATTGTACCAATTGAAATATCTTGTGAATTTTGATACCAAATGAAAGTAATGATACCAATTGTAAGTAAGAATCAAATTTTGGTAAATACAAATTATTTTACAATAAAGATACCAAATTGAGAATAATACCAATTTAAGATTATTGATACCAATATTGAAAATGTTAGCATGTATCAAAACAAAGTACTTTTCATCATAAAGAATGGGAGTAAGATACCAATTGAAAATGAAACCGATTGAAAGATAAAACATGAATATTTCTCCCCCTTTATGAAATACTAATAAAAACAATGTATATGCTTGTATAAAATACCAATTGAAAAATAATTATCATTATGAACTAAATCAAGCTTAGAAAGAAATAATTTGTGCTTTAAGATGAAAAGATATTATAAGCACAATTAACTCATATATATGTATGAAAAAGAAATACCAATTAAATTGATATTAATTGAAGTTTAAAGCATACATATATAGGACACAAATATGAGTATATATACATAAAAATATAAATTGTGATACCAATTATAAATACAATAAGGATCAAGTGTATAACTCATACCTACCACTGTTGGCCCGAAGGCCCATCACCCTAGTTTTGATGATGATTAACTCATGTAGTTATAGTACTAATGATCTTGTGTTTAATTAGTATCAGATATTTGATCAAGATCTTAGTTAGTATTTTGCTTCAATAAAAGATTTAAAGTCAAAGTTTTGAAATTAGCTCGTGTTGATTCAAGAGCTCACGCATCAAGATTGCAAGAGGCGTCTAGCTTATTGGATCAAGTCAAGAAGGAGGAGAAGACCTTCAAGAGAAGATTTCCAAGAAGACTTGTGTTATGCTTATAAGTATCAAGATTTTGTTTTTAGATAAAATGTAAAGGATAGATTAGTTGGTAGATTGCTCAAGTTCATATACACTCACACACAAGATTTATATATGTTTTCATAAAAGAGTTTTCGTTTTGAAAAATACCAGTTTGGTTTTTAAGCTTCAAAATATACATGTGTTTTATCAAAACTTATTTTAGAGCTTAATGTCAAAAACATAGATATTTCATCTTATATGTGCAGTGGATCATATCCATACACACTAAGCTTCAAAAATGTTTAGAATATCTTGTTTTTGTATTTGAAAAGTTTTGAAAAAATTGTTTTTGAAAAATACAGGTTTTTGTTTAAGGCAAAACTTCCATATTACAAAAATAGTTCAAAATGTTTGTAATATGTTTTGATTTTTTAATCAAACATGTTTGTATTTGAAATTATACCAATGAACTTATTTTAGTAGAATTTATGAGAATTTATGGGAATTTATTGAAGATAAAAAGACCGAGTTTTTAATCCCTAAGAATGTTGGACTGGCCTTTTGCCGGTCGACCGGACGGTCGACAGAGCCAGAAGTCGGTCGACCGCTCCGATCGACCGATGTGCACAAACATGCACAGCAAGGGCCGATCGACCCCACGGTCGACTGATAAAAAGTCTCTATTCTCTGTAAATGGCCCCGGTCGACTGGGCAGTCGACCGCTAGGTCATTAGCCAGTATACGGTACCGTTTTTCCCAACGGTCGGAAATCTGACCGTTGGCGGTCGACCGGGCGGTCGACTGACAGCAGGCAGACCTGCTGAGTTGGCTTCCAACAGCCATATTTGGGAGGCTATAAAAAGGGCTTCCCTTGGACTGTTTTCTACAAGATTTTAAGTGAGTTTTCAAGCTATTTTTTGATACATCTTTTAGTGCTTACCTCCACTTATTTTAGAGCCAATATTTCTATATCGAAAGGAGAGTTTTTCAAGTGATTAGAAAAAGAGATTATTGAGTTTTTATCACAAATTCTATCCAAGTTTTTCTCATAAATACTTGAGCTATCCATTGCTACATCAATCCTATAGGGATCTTTATTGTGAGAGAGTTTTAGGTAATCAAAGTATTTAGATCACCAAGTGTTCAACTTTGTATTTGAGGAGACGGACTTGTGGGTTCGCATTGTTTCGAGTTCTAGTGAGAGCTCGGTATAGAGGTGCGGCCTCGGCAAGCTAGTGTACTTGCGGTATGTAGTTCTTGCGGGAACAAGAGAGGGACTAGTGAGTCCAAGGAGTTCTAGTGTGAACTCATTGTAGGTGTTGCGGCACCAAGTGATCCGGTGGGATTGGTTTTTAGTGAAAATCCTTCATAGTGTTGAAGGCGGGAACGTAGAGCAAGGATGCTCGAACCTCGAAATAAATCTCCCGTGTTTGCGATTGCTCTCTCTATCTCTCACTTGTGTTTATATCTTGCATGCTTATATTGTTTTCATCTTTATATGCTTGATATATATATATATTGTGCTTAAATTGATAATTGCTTGGGATTGTTTGCTCACACTTGTATTTAACCAAGAGAGTCATAGCGGCACCTCAACTCTTATCTAAAAGAATCTTGAAGAGATAGTCCAGAGCCCTTCACCGGAAATTCGGCTACACTTTTGTGTTATACTTGGTGTGTTTAATATAATAATTTTTGGTTTGCATAAATAGTTTTTAATCCCGTATTAATTCTTCATTAGATTACTAGTCACCTATTCACCCCCTCTAGGTGATTTCAATTGGTATCAGAGCTTGGTGCTCTTGATTTGGGTCTAACAACCTAGAGTTAAAGATCCTTATTTTTTAGCTAATCACAAAATTTATACACATACATGGATTTCATGTCACCTCCTTGTTTGACATTCTTAATATCCAAACTTGAAAAGTTAAGATGTCTTTGTACCTCAAAGCCCTAGGTATTCATGTTTATTTTGCCACTATCAAAGATTCATATTGTTTAAATGGCAAATATCTTAAGGCAAATGCAAAAGCCATCCATGCTCTAAAGTCAACCCTAAATTATGAATATTTATCTAGAGTTTCTAACTTTGATTCGGCTTTTGTAGTATGGAACACTATAATCTCCCTTGGTGAACAAAAGCAATATTATGCGGGGAGTGACTCGGATGATGGAAGTGATGCTTCCAATTTGTGCTATATGGTCCAAGGGGATAACCCCCTTGAGGTAAATTTCGAATTTGAGCTTGA